>OZ020193.1:81238229-81838229 GCA_963971165.1 Philopedon plagiatum
AGTTTTGTGCATTATACAAATTATAAGCATTCAAATTACAGCTTTGTCCTAAAGTGCACGATATGACATTAACAATAACATACAGGGTGTTATGGAAATGGTTTAATATATTGGAATGGTGGACTCCTGGGGTAGTCTACAGTCATACCCAATATTCCACCCTAAATCCCACTTTTTTATTTTAAAAAATACCTAAACCAGTCCATCCGACGCTTCTAAAGGGTGTGACGTTATGGGCTCTATAGTACTGTAGAGGGGAAACAAACGATACAGCCGCGGCGGCGCCAAACTTAAATATTATCTTGACATCTCATTTTTTATATCAGTTTTAGTAAAAACCGAAAATAATTCAAAGTATTTTAATTTCAAAGACGCATTTTACTAAAAATATTTTTTTCCAATTTAATAGCAATTTTAATATGGGAAAATATGGACTCGTGAAATCAGTTGGAATTGTAAGCAGAACGAAACCGGCTATGTTATACCGTGAATACAAACAATTATGACTTACCCTATATTACGTTATTGAGATGAGCATTATTTCTACTAGCTTAAACTTTCTGCCTTTAAAAAAAGGTTGAAAATCAAAACGCAACACATCCATCCCGGTGGTCGCACTAGAGTCTTACATAATTTACTAACACATTTATCTCGGTGGTCGCACTAGAGCTTCACATAATTTACTATCACACTAATTGAGCACAACTATACAGTATTATAATAAAATTATAATCACACCTCTTTTATTACAGCAGGAAATTTTGTCAAAATAAACCATAATTTGGTTAAATACAAATTTTAGCTAAATCGCAGAACCTGAAGCTTGTTTTCGAGCTTTGACGAAGACGAGCGTGGCCAGACACGTTCTGATTAGTCAGGTTAAGGCGGCATTTTTGAAATTGTACGAGTAATTTATAATAATATTATAAATAAATATCTAAAGAGCTTTGTTATTACTAAATATCAAGTTAACTGGATATGATATACGTGTGTTTGATTTGTTTTTTGTTAAAAATTTATCAAAGTTTTATTGTTTAGCTCAATTAAATTAACATTAAAACTTTTTAAGTGTTATGTAACACAAGAGAGCAAGGAAACAATTTAGATTTACAATTAGATTTCGACTTTAGGATAGTTTATTTAGGGAACCTTTTCAAAAAAAAAGCTAAACTGCTAATAAAAATCAACAGGTTGTTGACCTTTTAATCCGCCACCGTGCCTCCACCTGACTGAAAAAAGTTATTAACCATTTAATTTCAACTAATTTATCGTCCGTCATGCTTGAGAAGGGGGATATTTCTAACCCCACAAGAAAGTGGGGGGGGGGGGGGGGTGGGGGTCAATTTCGGGGACCCAGCAGGCCAGTTGAGAAATAATCGTTAAAACGTCAAAATTCTCAACTGACTTAAGTAAAAATAACGCATTTCCATGGAAACGAATAATAATTCTGAAATAAGTGAACTTGATTTAATGGTAAAATTTAGTTATTTTTTAAATTCAATCAAAATTTAGTTAACCATAATTCAGTAACTGAAAAAGCAAATCCAAAAATAACATACATACATAACATATATACATACGCAGTTTTTTACGTAAATTCGAATTCTATAAACAAAAGCACATCATCCCATTCACAATTCCAAAGTTACCCCCACACCTCAAAATAGAGAGAGGAGGTAAATGCCAAAAATGTTTAAATACATATGTCCCCATCTCCCTATTAACTCACCAGAATTTCATGAAAATATTTTAACCGTTTTCGAGATATCGCCTTGTAACACTTTCAAAAACTCACCCTTAGCATAATCAACAAAAGTTTATATCAACAGACTTTATCTTTTAAAATTTTGTTGCACATTAAACAACAGCTCTTTTACAAGACGCCAACCTTAATAACACATAAAATACTCACTTAGATTTATTGTATTCGAATTCAATGTGTAAACAGTCTTCGATTCCGACCTCCATCTTGATGGAGTTGTTCATCTCCGGGTAGCTGCATAGCGTGTGCACGGCGATGTCAAGCTCTTTGACGATGTCGGCCAGCCGACGGATTATTGTCACTCGGAGGAAGTAACGCAACCGGACGTTGCTCCCTAAAACATTTTTTTCATTTTTGCTGTTTGTCAAATGTAACACAATTTTGAAATGGGAGCAAAATTGAGTCATCTTTACACTATTTTTGTCCTCCATAAAAAATATGAAAATAATAAAAAGGATTTTTAGTAAAATATTGCCAGTTATTGTGATTAAAATTTGACACGGAACTGACGGCCTCGAAACTGACACTTTTTGTATTAATTTGACCCAATAATAAAAAAAATAATATACCACAAAAAAATTGTCGCCTAAGGCCAAGCCTTTAGATATCTGAGAAAAATTGTGCAACATACAAAAATCATTATAAAATGCATTTAAATTCGGTGTTCCATAGAATAAATGAGAAATAAAAAATTTTAGTATCAGCAAAAACCAAATTAAACATGAATAAACAATAATAAAATAAACTGCTAACAATGAACTCGTGGCATTTCGAAGACTAAAAATAAAATAATTAAAATGATGCAAGGTAAATAAATTCAATTATTTTTCAGCAAATGCTTAACATACCCACCGTTTGCCTCGATACATTTGCGACATCCTTGCTGCACCTAAGTACTATCTTATTTATTCTGTGCAACACCGAATTCACATGCGTTTTTCTCAAAAACCGTTGCTTCTAGCGACATTAATAAGGTATACCTTTTATAAGTAAAGAAGGCAGGGGAATAAGAATTTCTATTCAGAAATTTTGTACACTGAAGCACAAAAAAATTGGGACATTTTAAAACAGCATTTAATGCCTTATGTGGCGCCCTCTACAAAATACAGCAAATTTGAGAACGGGTTAGCTTTTCCCTTCCCAAAAACCCCCGCCTATCAAATTTTGTAAATTTATTTATTTATCTTATAAAACAATCAATAAAAATGTAAAATAAAATTTTAACTTTAACACTCTGTAAATCTCCAGTATTAAGTCTTAATTCGCTTTAGTGAATCTCGGGGTTAGAGGAAACCTGTACTTTTAAAGCTCATTTTTCGATAATTATTTTTCACAAATTTTTCATAAATCCCAAAAAATTTTCATTTTGTTACAATAAACATTAGACGAAATGTTGAAATATAACGTAAAACCCTGTATAAGTATATTTTGAACGGCTTCAGATTACCTGTATACACTTCAAAAGGCTTCTCGACGTTGCTGAACTCAAACGGATAACTGGTGTGGGCGATCATCTCGCCGGGTCTCGCCAGCTCCTTGACTAGAGAAATGAACTCGTGATGGTTGCCCCTGTCGTAGAACATCTCTATCTGACCTATAAATTCGATTTTGATACCCTGGTGTTCGAGTTTGCTGCCCGGTTTCTTAAGACTAACGTTCACCTGTAAAAAAATAACTTTACACCATTTTTTTTTAAACAACCATAAACCCTAATTGACTCTTTTACTAAACCTAAATATACAATGCCCTCCCCTTAATTTTTGAACCGTTACATTTAGAAAATTAGGAGTTGGCATACGGTACTTACTACAAAAACACTATGTTGTGGTGCACAGGTGACTTTCGGAAAAGTCAAGATGCCTGCTGGGCACCATCTTGGAAAAAAATTTAGATGGAAAGCGAGTCTTGCGATACCTCATTTTAAAGGTCTGATTGAGTACCTTATGATCCTAGATTATCATTATTCATTCGCTCTGAGAACAAAATGGCGGCTTGTTGAAACAAATATTTTAAAAATAAAATGTAATGAATATTGCAAAAAAAATTTAATTGGCTATTTGAAAATTTGCTTCTAATGGTGGCAAGAGGTTAAAAGAAATATTAAGCCCTCACCCACCCCCCTTAATTGAAGTAAAATTTAAATTGTGTTAAAAATTATATCTGAAATTATTGAAATGACATTGGAAAAATACCAATTATTGTTTGGTAGTATTCTTACCGGTCTGAAAAAAAAATTGTAAACAAATACATGGTAGTGTTATTTTAGTCTAATATTTGTTCACAATTTTTTTTTTCAAGCTGATAAGAATACCACCAAAAAATTGGTACCTATTTTCTCAATGTCATTTCAATAATTTCAAATTTAATTTTTAACACAATTTAAACTCTATTTTAATTAGTGGGGGTAGAGGAGGACATAATAATATTTTATTGACCTCTTGCTAAGCGTATTTTCAAACTGCAAATTAAAAAACTTCAGCAATATTCGTTACTATTACATTTTATTTAAAAAATATTAGCTTCAACAAGTCAAGTTTTATTCTCAGGGCGAATAATGACGTTATATTCTAGGATCATAAAGTACTCAATGAGACCTTTAAAATGATGTATCGCAAGACCCCTCTTTCCATTTAATTTTTTTTCTAAGATGGCGTCCAGCAGCCATCTTGATTTTTCCTAGAGTCACTTGTGCACCAAAACATAGTATTCTTGTACTAATTTAGCATGCCAACTTTCAATTTTCTAAATATAACGGTTCAAAAATTAATAACTAGGGAGGGGGGCGTTAAAGAGCCGCACTATATCATTTTAATAAATACTAACCACTGGTTTAGAATCAAGTACAGTAATAGGTTTAGAATGACTAAAATTAAAATAAGATAACTAGGTTTGAGAATGTAGACTTGCTTGTTAAATTTACCTGAGCAGATAAAGAAAAAGAATGTGTAAATATGTAGTGCCCCGATTGGCAGCATTAATTCTACGTTATGCTATCTTACCTTTCCTGAAACTGTTTCTCCATCATAATACAGCAACAACCTCTCTTTTTTCCCATCTTCAGTTTTGACTTCCGCCGTCTTTCGGGTTTCCTGTCCATCGAGATTAATGTCTATCTCAGCAGACTGACCAAAGCCAAAAAAACTCTGGAAAAAGAATACTAGATGAGCATATCTAAAACAATGTGCTGAGATCGTAGCTCTCTAAAAATAATTATTAGATTACATACCGACTTTCCATCATAAGCCATATTTGCTTAGCAGCAGTATAAGGTCATAAAAACCTGACTAAACCGGAAAGTCATTCATTTGTTATAGTAAATAACTGAGTAACAAGACTGTTAAAAAACCAAAATAGTAGGGATGAAAGCTGACTACTAGAGATGTGCGAGATATGACATCTGCTAGTGGCGTTACCCTTTTAATTAATGATTTGTAGTGAGATAAATAAAATATATAACTTAGGTACCTATTAGTTCCTATTTCATTATTAATAACCTTTTATTGTATCTTCCGATAAAGACCTTTACTTTGCAGCGAATATTTCACTATATTTAGAAAATGAGCGTTCGATATGTAGGGACATAAGGTAATAGGGTAATATTCGCATACCCACAATTTTTCTAAATATTAGTTACCCGTGCGTCACGTAGACACTCACCGATGGAAGTTTCATACAATACGGATTTATACACAAAAATATGTCAGGGCGGTTTAATAGGGAATATGCATAAAATCCAAATAAACCTGAAATATTTTTTTTTGTATTCCCTACATAAATTAAATATTTATGGTGATTGTTTTTATTCATTTATTTTGGTCTTTATTAACAAAAAAAGATTTTCTACTACAAATTTTCATACAAAATTCGAAACTTGCAAAATGTGATACTATTGAAAAGATTTATTGTTTGAGAGTTACGCCACTCTACTGTTAAGGAAAATTAATATTTTTAAAAATAATAAGTCACTGCGTTTAAACAAAAAACAAATGTTCTGTACACTGTCACTTTACGTGATACTATTGGTTGTGACGTCACATGTCATGTAAATAAAACTGTTATAATGGCTAATACATGGTGAACTCCAGTGTTAATTTATTTTCTTGATTATTTCCCAGAGGTTAGGACATTTCGTGGATTCACATTTGAATAAAAGGAATGTTTAACAATTTATGCAAGGGCAATCGGATAATTCGCTAAAAGTTGATGCTTGCATGATCGATGGCCGCTTATTTGTCTTTAAAATTTCGTTACAAATACTTATTATTTGTGACAAAAGTAAAAGTACAGCCAAATTGCTTACTAAAATTTGACGATACTGATAATGATACCTACCTATTTATGGAAAATTTTTGATTGACTTTGCGCTAGGTATGTACTTTCTTCCAACATCGGCAATTGTGTGCACGTGAAAAATGATGTTTTCAGGGCACTTGCAGTGGTATTTTTGCACATTGACAGAATGCAATATTTATAGCGCAGTTTTTTTTAACAGATTTCATTGTTTAATAAAAAGAATTATACAAAAATTACACTGTAAAAAAAAACAACAGTAACACACAATTATTACTGTCTGGGTAAATAAGACGGACTTGTCTAAACGCGCACCTTCGTTTCCGAAGTTAAATTCCTCGTCTGATTGGTTGATGTCGTGTTGCAAAGAGGAAAAAATAAATCGGATAGAGTATGTGGCGCTAGGAAATGTAGACGTGTTTTGTGTTGCATAACAAACTTGTTCAACTTTAGGTCTTGTAGACTAGAATTTTGCCACTCTTAAGCAAACAATATTACAAATAATAACAATCACTTTGGTAAATCTACCTGGGGATATAGCTAGGTACAATCGTACGAAAAAATGCTCACTTGCTTTCGGACTATCACAGAAGCTGTCGATTCACATACGTTTGTATGTAGTACCCCTAGGTTAAGCTTTAACATGTAGATTGGCACTTATTTTTGCTTATCTCCTGACGTCACTTGGCAATGAGGGCAAATGGCTGCTTTTTAAATTGTAATAAATTATACCGAGAAGTAAAATATTTTTTTTAGTTAAATTATCCTGGTAATTTTCTTCAAAATAATATTTTTTGGGTTGGGTTTGTAATGACTTCCTTAAACAATTTACAAATAAAAAAACACATGCATATTGTTGTTGGATTGTCACCGTTATTGGAGTTCATGTCCCGACGTACCGACAAAGGTATCAAAAGTCGCTATCGACGTTATCAAGGTAGGCACACGCACCAGCAAACATGATTTCGAAAGGTTTTTAAAAATAAAGCTTTGCGTATAACGCACTACAATAGCGTGGTGCAGTAGACATCGTCGCGTTGGTACTCTTTGGAAACCAGTTCACTTGACGTCTAGCGGTTACTATTAATGGTTCAAGTAGGGTTGCCAGATGTCCCGATGAAATCAGGAGAGTCCCGATTTTAAAGGGTATGTCCCGCGTCCCGACACACTTCAAATCGGGACGCGAGTTTTCCCTATTTTAAAATTTTTCGAAAAAACATTTTTTGAAACTCAATAATTTTAATTATTTAATCATAAATCTATGAAATTATTTATGAAATTTTATAAATAGTTCATATTTTTGCTTATTGCATGTTTTTTCTGTTCATTTATTCAATACTAGTTAAAAAAATTGCGCCCAGACTTTTTGCCCCAAGTCCCGATTTCTAAGCATCTTTTAAACGCTGACCCGATTTTAAAAATGTCGAATCTGGCAACCCTAGGTTCAAGTCATTTCAAAAATTCAACGTTTTCGACTGAATGTCGCTGTCTGAAATTCCAGAATGGTAAAAGTTGGAAGAAACAATTATATATCTTATATCAAACAGTTTGATAATTTTAGGAGATCACTGTTTTCGACAGTATCTATTTATACTTGAAGAAGAATTTTATGGAAGAAAAAACTCTTAGAAGAGTGGAAAAACAGTTCGATTGAAGGAAGATGGTTACATTTCTTGACAAGCACAGAACGTTTTGATCAGAAATCGGAGTTTCTGAGCACAAGCTCAAGCAAATTGCAATTTTTTTTTTAATGTCCATCCAGTGGTCATCAGAAAGAAATTATTCGCAGAGTCCATTGAGGCAATTCTGCAATGCCAGTATAACTTAAAATTATCATGTGCAGAATTCTATAAGTACCTAAATCAAAATCAGAAAGATGTTCTAAAGAAAATTACCTCATCGGAGAAATATAAAATTGGCAAATTCTAAATAATTTTTTGATTTAGTTTTAAGGAATATCAGTTATAATAAAGATTTTCGTTGTTTTTGTGTTTTGGTATGGTGCTAGGTAAATTCAAGAAAAAAATTACACCCCTCCCTCCAGGGCCTTGTGTCCCGATATGAGCCAGGTGATTTATGGCAACCCTATGCATATTCCGTATTGGATGGTCAACAAGGACATGTAAGACATACTGAAAGTGTTCGATACAAAGCTGATTACTCCTCTTAAATCACCAAACCATTTTCGCGTCAAATCTATGAACATATTTGTATAGTCGGAAAACAAATATTTACACATAAATACAAATTCTCAGTGTTTATCAAATTTGTACTATTTTTAAACAAAATGCTTCTCATATTAATCCTCATCATAAGTTTCACTCGACATTAAATATTTACACAGTATCAGCTCAGCTTTTATTTTTAAATAGCTGTTACCAGCGTCTGCGTTCGCGACGTATGTATGTTTCGGGCTTAGGGTTACCATACTTATGTTACAAAAAAGGGGATACAGGGCGGCGCCAACTCTTGTATCCTCCCACAGTCGACCTTTTTTTGGAAGTACTCGCCGGCATTAAACTATTGACCTTTTAGAACATTTTCCCTAACCTAGCGACGTTTTTTCGTACAAAGTCCAAAGAGTAGAGGATATATAGGACACGTGTAGAGCAAAAAGAGGACATTTGTTAGAAAACAATAAGAGTGTGTAGAGGACAAAAAGTGGATCTTTTAAAAGAGGCCATGTCCGGTTAAAAGAGGACGGAGGGTAACCCTATTGGTGCTCTCTACCTGTATGTATACCTATAGAGGATTATGTTTGCTTATGTTTCTTCTGTACAAAAAATGTGTCACCTACATTTAGTACGAAAAGGTAAAAACAATTATTACAAACGGTTAAAAATTTATTTTCAAAAAATAATACATTCTTTAGGCTTTTCTGGGGCTTCTTTGACTTAACTGGTGAATTAACATAATCATAATACCACCTTATGGTCCACTTTAAAGACCCTACCTTAAGAATTAACAAAAGTTTATATCAGAACAAACCGTTTTTTTTTAATTTTGTTCAATAATAAAAATAGCCCGTCTTCTTCCATAAGACTCCGTCCATAACATGTAACCTTCTTAGTCACCTTAATTCAATATTATCGTAAATAAATAAACATAATTTGTTTTGTTCTAATAACACAAATTTACTCTCATCTCAGTCCATAAGATAATAAAATATCTATTATTAACAATATTATTTATTTACAAATAATTTAATAATGGACAGGATCAGTCAGATTTGAATAAAATGTATTATCATCACCAAGGCTCCAGTTTTTACGCACCAGAAACGACTAAATGCAACGATCGCATATCTATATCTGTACTAATACATATACAAAATTGTAAATTGACTGACTCACTCATTCAACGCCAGCCAAAACTACTAATGCTAAAAAGTTTAAATTTTGCACACAGCTTTATTTTACGCCCACTAGACGTCCACTACAAAAGGCTAAGGGGGTAAAAGCAACCCCTAAAAATTATATTATTTTTTATTTTAAAACTACTAGCAACCCCTAAAAATTAAATTATTTCTTATTTTAAAAACTACTAAGTTTTAAGGAAAACGCCAAAACATGTCAATTTTATTTTATTTTTTTTTCAATAAGACCACTTTTTTTCGTGTTGGAATTTTACCCCTAGGGGGTAAAACACACTTCTACCACAGATTTATCAAGGCTCAATCTTAACCACCAAAGATAGAAAGCTGAAATATTGCAAAACTCACCCTCTAGAGGGGTAAAATCAATCCCCAAAAATTAAATTATTCTTTATTTTAAAAACTACTAAGTTCTAAGGTAAATGTCGAAACATGTCAATTTTATTTTTTTACATAAAACTACTTTTTTGTGTGTCGGAATTTGACCCCTAGGGGGTAAATACACATTCTACCACTGATTTATTAAGGCCCAGCCCTAACTATTAAAGATAGAAAGTTGAAATTTTGAATACAGCTTTAGTAGACGTCCATTAAGAAAGGATATTGCAAAACTCGCCCTCTAAGGGGGTAAAAGCAACGCTTAAAAATTTAATTATATTTTATTTTAAAAACTACTAAGTTCTAAGGAAAACGCCAAAACCTGTCAATTTTATTTAATTTTTTTACATAACACTACTTTTTTTTTCGTGTTGTAATTTTACACCTAGGGGGTAAAAACACACTTCTACCACTGATTTATCAAGGCCCAGTCCTAACTACCAATGATAGAAAGCAGAAATTTTGCATACAGCTTTAGTTTAGGCCCCAGACGTCCACTAAGAAAGACTATTGCAAAACTTACCCTCTAAAGAGGTAAAATAAACCCCTAAAAATTAAATAATTTTTTTAGCTCAAAAACCAATGGGTTTTATGAAAAAGGCCGAAACACGTCAGATTTATTTAATTTTTGTGTTGGAATACCCATTAGGTGTAGAAACACTCCCTCACCACCCTCACCAGATCTACCAAACCCTACGTCGCGTTGTGAAATTTGGCATGCAGGCTTGCTTTGCGGTCTTGGTGCATAATAGTAGCGGGTGTTATGAAAACCTCTTGCTAAGGGGGTAAAGTCATTCCCAAAAAATTAAAACATTATTTATTCAGACAGATTGTACTGACAAACGCCGAACCATGTAAATTTTTTTTAGATAATAACCAATTTTTTTGTGTTGTAATTTAATCCCTAGGGGTGCAACATGCAACATAAAATACAAATATTTATTTACTCACATTTGAAAATGCGAAATATAAAAAGACTTCGGTTAACGAAATTGTTACAGTTTCAAAAAACGAAACGAAACTGGAAGGTGAAATATAAAAATTAATATTTTTCCTATTATTTATGGAAACTTTTGATTTTGTTCTGACAATTTTTATATTCTCAGGGGGGCGCCCCGCGCCCTCACCCTGGATCCGCCACTGAAGGAACGTTTACAAACGATGCAAAATAATAACTGCTGTAGATTTATTTATATTTGGTTTAAGGAAATATGAATGACCACATTCTAGAAAAAATACAGCAAGTTAACTGGTTAAATATGCCATATTTATTTCAATATCTCTTGCTTGTTTTTGTATATAAACTATTAAAAACATCGATCCCTATGTTCCTATGTACCTGCGGTCTGGGTTGGTTTTTCGTGGTAATGTTCACCGGGTCCCAATTCATTTGAATACCCTTCCAATGCCACAACATAAAAAAAAATTTCAGCGTGGTTTTGTTTATACGCTGTGATACATTATAATGAGTATGTATATTATTTTGCTTGCACCTTCCTTGCACCAGGGCCCCCGCAAGGGTTATCAACGCCCGCGTGCCAAAAATATTTTGGCGCCCCTTACTCGGCAAAAAAATTGGGGGTGCTTAGGTTTGCTTAGGTTATCAAGGGAGGACCACGATCAACCAATATTCTGACTTCATCATTGGTGATGCTTCTGGGCCATAAACCGGGATCTTCTGATGGAAGAATACTAGGAATAGTAATCTCAGTCTCCCCTTCAGTAGAAGCTTCATCGCTAGAACTGCTAGAAGTGTCACTTGTAGTCGTAGTTGTTAGGATGGCTGACTCTACAGAGGCTATATTTTCAATACGTGTTGATGTTGATGTCGATGGTTCACATGTTGCAGAAGATGGCGATGGCGCCGCTTTAGAAACTGTATTTTCTTCTACCTCTATCGTTTCAGTCTTGTAAACTTGACTTTTTTGCAAAAAATGTTTCATACTCCCAGCCATCTTTTCCCTTTCTTGGACTCTAACTTTTTTTTGCTCTCGAAATTTTGCACCAGAAGGTCGTTTTCTCTTCTGTGGCTCCTAGAATTTAAGAAACACTAGATCAAAAATTGGTAAGGACATTTACCCTTGACTTCCCTTGCACAAGACCCATCTTTTTGAGAACGCCCCGTAATTTTTTATTTTTATGAATCTAAACTCTAAACGCGAGCCTTTAAACCTAAACGGCTAAACGAACTTAAGACCAATCTGAAGCATATACCCTATACACTTTTCCTGGTATAATAATTTGATAATTAATTTTTGGCAAAGATGAAATATAAATTTTTTCAGAAAGTCAAACGGTATGATGGTGGCTCCAAGGCGAAACGTCAGGTTTTAAATCTAAAATGTCTAAAGAAATATCAAAATCTATCCGATTTTTCCACGAATACAAAATACTTTCCTATTTGAGGGAAATAAAAATAATATTATCTATGGTATAAAGGTATGGGCTAATTAAGGATGTGCACTATTTTAAACAGAAAAAATTAAAAAAAAAACGAATTTTATAGACCTTAGAAAATGCTAATACTGCATGTGGGTAGGTACTTACCATTTCATAAAATTTTATTCAATCACAACAAAACACAATAACACAAAATACAAATCAATCTTTTTAATTTTTAAGTATCTAAATATTATAATTTTCTGCGTCTTCTTGACCCTTAAACGTTGCGAAATAAAATATCAATTATTTGGATTACGACGCCTTCCGCTGTTTTATACTCCTACAGAGTATTCGAGTCTGGACAGGAAAATCGGCAAGTAGGTAACAAGTTCTAACAACTTCTACGCAAACTTGTCGATTTATACCAGTATTGGATATTGGATCATGATATTGCATATTCAGATGTGAATAGTAATGATTGATTTTAAAAATATGTTTTCTGTTTTAATAGGGAATTAGATTAGATAGGTACCTAATTATATTTATGAACATAAACTTCGCTGAGATTATTGAAAAAAAAGATTTCTTTGGTGCCTTGCTCGTTGGAAATATTGTTAAAAAATTAACCAAAAACCTTTGGTTCTTGGCGCCCCTTACAGAGTGCGCCCGCGTGCAGTGCACGCGTTGCACACGCGGTTGCGGGGGCCCTGCCTTGCACTGTTTCGTAGGGGAATTAGGACTGATTTTTTGAGCAAACAGGGAAGTATTGCTGGAAATTGAGTAAGTTTATTGTATTTATTTCATTTTATTTGTTAAACGGGTTAATGCTGACTAGCCGATATGTGTTGGCTAGATTTCGTCCATTGAGAGTTGTAATTTTATTTCTTTTAAAAAAGACAATTTATTATTATTAAAATATAGCTATATGAATACCATTATTTTTTGTGATAATATTTTAGTAATTTAGTTCCATTGCATGGTGATGAAATTAAGAGTGAGTGGGAACGTCGCTTTTTCTTGGTAGCACGTGCCATAGTCTCGTTCATTCATGAATTAAACGGTTGTCAAAGCGTATTATTTTGTGTGTAATGTGTTGGACAGGTCGGAATATACTTGCAATAAATTTTAAACGATTTTGGGTTTTTCTCAAAAAGCCTTTATTTGTAAACTTTGAAAATGGTGCGTCAGTCCGAAACTGTCTTTTCACAGGTTTGCTCGGTGGAATACAGACGGCTCGGAAAGCCATAGCGACGGCGCGCGAAGTCGGATGGTTAGCGTTTTCTCTCTTTTTCCTCTTTCTTTGTCCTACGCACGCACAATGTACGAAACCAAACAAAAGCCTAGTTATGAATGAATGTTGTAATCTCCTCTTGCCGAAGGTCAACGATAAAAACCAATGACTTTCCTGCGGTTTCATCATACACATAGAAACGGCATATAATTTATGAAAGAAGTAAAAATATTATTTCGTACTTTCCCTTTAAACCGCGCGCAGCAATAATTCGATACGTTCGTTAGTTGGGAAAATATAGCGTACAGCGCAATAATTAGATCTATTTTTCATACAGTCGCGTGAAAAACAAATTGATTTAAGCAATGTCATGCATTGTATTTATTAACCATAATTTCACTGTTCGTTGTTGCATCAAATAATAATTAGGTATCTATCTATTAAATATAATAATAACATATAATGCTTTCCTATGTGATTCGGTAATTAATAGCTTTGTTCGCGGAAGACATTCCGAACCGATTCAGAACGAGATCAGAACTGATTCAGGTTTGTCGTAGTGCGCATGCTTAATTATTAACCGATTCAGGATTTGTTTTTACCGCGAACGATTTCGGAACATCGGAACTAGAATTATTTGGGATTGTCTACTGTCAATGTATTTTTTTGGTTTTGACGGCAATAGGGCATGGGCCTAGGGCAGTTACAATAAAATCCAAATCACCGTATGCAAAAAATCTGTTTCAGTATAAACTTTGGATTCCTAACCAAACAAACACAATCGTGAAATCATATAAATTTGATAGGGGGCGTCTCCGAACTTACGGTTCTTGTTAAATCCCTAGAACCGATAGAATCAGTTCAGAATGGATCTCGAACCGAATGTTGCTTCTCCGCGAACACGGAACTGTAACTAGAAATCCGGAATTTTGTGATCCGCGAACGTCATTATTTCAACTGCGCATGCGAATAGTCCCGAATCCGTTCTGAATCCTTACCGCGAACAAAGCTATTATTTACTATGTAATTTGTTTACTATATTGATTTTGACGCCAACAGAACAAAACAAAACGAAAAAAAAACGCATTTCCTTTATTTCATTTTTATTCTGGTCTTTACACTATTCCCACACTGCTGGTGTCGGGGTTGGGTTCCTTCACCCTCAGGAGAAGATTTACTTAGCAAGCTTTATAATTTTCTGAGAAATTTATATATACATATGTACATACTGGGCGATCTTCAAAGATGGCTAGCCTCTATTGGCGATATTAAGAAAGCCAGCTGATTTCTAATGGGGAAGAAGGGCTCACTTGCTGACAAAATTGACAAAGATGACAAATAACAAGATAATGAAGACAAAGACGAAACGAAAACAATAATAATAGTTAGCAAATTGGCTGAAAAGGACGCCACGTTCTTAATTTGAGTCGCCAATAACTTTATTAGTTCTTTTGATGAAGAAATGAGATTTGGTGGGTATGCATAAATCTATGTGTTTAGACATGATGTTGGTAACTTCTGGTTTGACCGGAACCCTAACTTTTGATTTTTACGTGGTGTGCATTTGAATAGAGGCATTTGAATAGAGATGGCACAAAATCTTTAGAGTGTTTGGTATCAAAATAATTGTAAAAAATAGTGGCTCATAATGAACTAACGAGCCACTCTGTCCCCATATGAAAAAAAAATTAAATTAAAAATACTATCTTACATCTTTTAAATTTTCAAAAATAAAAACCCTATATAAGAGAAAAAGGAAAGTTGTATTTTCATATACTATTGAACCATAGATTTAGAAACAAGGAGTTTCCATTATTTACATTTAAGAGCGATCAGAGATTCCAGGGTTACTCTATTCATAATCTGGCCAGCTATGGGCTCACACTTACTTTTTGAGAACGGTTGTTACCAGACTTTTAGTAATGTGGCAACATAACGCAATTACTGTAGGTTAAATTGAATAGAATACCCGCTAATGTGTGTAGACATCAAGTTGAGTCTATGCCTAAGTAGATGTAAAGATGTAATTGTGAGCCAAGGATATCCTACAAAATATTAGCCTTTATACTAACTGTTAAATATGTTATATTCTTTAAACCAGTTTTTGCTACATTATTTGAGTGTAAAATTTTTCGTTTCTAATTAGTTGTCCATTACAAAATAATATGGGACGAAGAGATTTCCTTCTAAGTTAAATGTTTTTTTGAAACTTACTTCAATTTTTTTTTAACAGATCAAAATAAATGATTATTTCTTGCGGAAAGCACCTACAGAATAAACGGTTGCTTAATTTTTTAAGTTCTTTATAATTCGTCAAGCTATATGTTTTGAGCTTTAATGAGCGTCAAGTTACGTTACAATAATGTATAGGACTTTTTGCAAACAACCATCATAAATTTGGCTGCTAATATCTGCTAACCTTGTGTACAGACTTATTTAAAACTAACCATCCCCCACAATATCAAGTACTCATGAGAATAAGCGTTTAGTTTAGTAATTTTGTTACTGAGATTCCAAGGGCATTTTCTTGTTTCAAGTTCCAATATAACAAATCATGAACTAATTAATAAATATTTTTTTAAAAATTTCCCTATGCTACAAAGTAAGATAAAAAGTGGTCAAAATCATCGCATCTTGCTAGACTTACATTGTTTTTATTTTACGCATCCTAATTTATAAAAATATTTTATACCTAGCTTAACTCACTTAGCAATATTCAAAAATATTATAATTTTGTCCCTTATTAAAACGTTCCAACATTACTTTTAATGAAAACAAAAGTACTTTGGTTGTAAAAAAACCAAACATAGTTTATGCGTAAAAACGCAATTCTAATCTTTATTTGTTTACATTTCGCAATTACTTTCGACATGTTGTCGTGGCGACTGCATTATAATTGCAGTATAATATAAAGCTTCATGTTATAATGACGCGTTTTAAGGTATACGCGGATTTGAAAATTTTCTATTTATTTGAAAACAATTTTTTTTGTTTTCACCCTTTACATCAATAAAACACCACCAGTGGCTCTCTATAAGTTAAATTTTAACAATTCTGATAAAATATAGCAATTTTAGTTTACTTCAAAATTATTTCTGTTCAGGTAGTAAAGTTATATTAGAAATGTTAGTTTTTATGTACATACATAATCGTTCCACAGTAATCTTACAACAGTAAATATTTTATCCAAAAATTTTACAAACTGCGCATTTGCTCCTTAGGTTTTTCTGATTAACAATTCAGAGGCAGAAAACTAAATCTTTAATAAACAATTTTTTGTTTATTCAAATAACCTTAAAAAATATGAGTCTGACAACACTGTAATTTTGTTCATTTTCAGGTTGTCCCAAATAAAACTTGTAAATTTGTTTAGATATTTTAATTCTAGTTAGCTCACGTTAGTTTGAATGCTGTTTTTGTCTTTTGCTATGCATAACTAATATGCACAAAAACCTACTCACAATGTCTAACTGAGTAGTGTTAATTTTGGCGAATAGGGTATTTTACTAGTGTCCCTTTTGGCTGTGTAGCCAAATTGTTTGGTGATGTACTGCTTGTTAATGTCAAGGATTATTTTTGGTTCTGTTTTCTGACCTGATTTTAGTGTTTTTAGGTTATTACTTATTACATATGGACTTTGAATTTGTTATTGCATTTTAATTACTTTGAAATTCTATAAAAATTGTAGGTACCTAATTATTCGGAAAGACGGAAACACCGAATTTTTTGATGAAATTTTGCATATTTATACTCTAATTTTGGGTCGTAGAACACGAATCTGAAATCAGTTTTCGATGGTCTCATATGGCTTTTCCAAAAAAAATTGAACTTTTAGGTTAGGTTTTTCTATTTCTTTAAATTTCGACATCTTCATTTAACATATCTGTAAACTTATAATTTATCTTTTTTTTTCGTAGCAAAAACATCACATTTAGGCAAACATAGCTAAGAAAACTGCTTTTATCTTTCGAAAAATCCATTTTAAATCACTATTAGTCGCCATTATTTGCCAACCTGTCAACACTATTATGTTGTGCGGTGCTGCCACGTTTACTTATTTTTACTGTAAATAATATTGTAGTTTTCTATTGCGTTGCTCAGTTTTCATTGATTAAGGTATATATATATATAGTAGAAAAATGGAAGATTTCTTGGCCTCGCTGCACTAGCGAAGAAGTAAATCTTCGCATTTACATATATATATATATATATATATATATATATATATATATATATATATATATATATATATATATATATACAGTAGACTCTCGATATAGTGAACATGGCCTACAGTGAACTACTCCATGTAGTGAACAAAAAAATATTTACATTATGTACATTCTCTATAGAGTGAACAACTAGCCCCTCGAAATAGTGAACCTAATAAGTTTTCCCATCTGATAGAGGGAAAAAAATTCAGCTTTTTGACCCGCTTTTTCCTAAACCAAATACGGTCACATTACTTTATGATATATCAATAGTTAAATAAAGTTTTGTTCACCAAGTCATATTGTTTTATTAAATGATATACAATCTCGAAATAGTGAACAAATCAATATAGTGAACTGGGTGTGCATTAATTAGTCCACTATATCGAGAGTCTACTGTATATATATATTTCTTTGTGGCGTCCACCCTGGATATCATTGCAGACCTCTGTTTATTTCAAACAAATTACTCACCTTTCCCTGTCTATTATCTTAGAAACAGTGTGTCTCATCCATAAACATCTCTCGCGTTTTCCGACAGGGAATGGCTTTTACCAAACTCGACAAGTTAATAACCTGGGATTGCCAATTCCACACTTTACCCTTGTCAGAGACTCTTTTATTTATAGGGGAATTAAAATGTACAATCACATGCCTGTTGAAATTCGGTCAATTGCTGACCTTCAAAAGTTCAGAAGTAGATGTAAAGTTGTTTTTCTTGAGCAGGCTTTCTACTCTGTGCAATCATTTTTTGACCACAGATTTTAATTATCTGCTGTGTTTGTCTTTTTACATATTATAATTTTGTTTCTTGTTGATTGTACAGTGAATGTATTGTGGAAGTGTTGCTTTTGTGGTGACAAGTAAATGTGTGATGGTTTGGTTGCTCGAAATGCAATACATGAGCATGTGTTTTTAATAACTTAGGAAAGTATAAGTAAGTTTTTTTAATTTGTAATGTGATCTAAAGTTTTGATTAGCCTTAGTTTATTGCTTTGTCAATAAGAATTTTGTTCTTGGACAATAAAGCTTGTTTAAATAAAAAATAAAAAACACTATTATGTTGTGCGGTGCTGCCACGTTTACTTATTTTTACTGTAAATAATATTGTAGTTTTCTATTGCGTTGCTCAGTTTTCATTGATTAAGGTATATATATATATATAGTAGAAAAATGGAAGATTTCTTGGCCTCGCTGCACTAGCGAAGAAGTAAATCTTCGCATTTACATATATATATATATATATATATATATATATATATATATATATATATATATATATATATATATATATATATATATATATATATACCTTAATCAATGAAAACTCAGCAAATCCGAGCAACCGCTCCGCAAGCAACGTAATTATTTTCTATTGCGTTGCTTGCGGAGTGTTTGCTCAGTTTTCCATGATAAAGGTATGTATGTATATATGCCTTTCAATGAAAACTGAGCAAACCTGAGCAAACGCTGCAGAAGCAACGCAATAGAAAATAATAATCTTAAAATATTATTTATTTCCATTTTTAAACGACGACAGTTATTATTCTAAGAAATGTATTTTCGATGAAATTTTTTTTGAAGAATTGCAGTTTGGGGAAATGTCATTCGAGGAAATGTATTTTCGATTTTCAAAGCACCTGTCTCTCACTGTCACTGGCTAAATACTAAACTAAATTACTATTACTACAGAAAATAAAATGCTAATATGGCTATCTCTTTTTTGGATTTATTTATGGCCGTTAAAATTTCCAGAAAAAACGATTTGTACATTTGGCAACAGCGCGTCGCCTGATGAGAAATATGGGCTATGTGTATTACAGGTTGCCTGTCTATTTTTATTTATTTTTGAGTTTTCTTTGATTTTTTTATGTTTTTTTATATAATTTTCCTTTAATATGTTTCAGAATAGTAGTGTGCTATGACTTGTATAGATATGTTAAAGTTAAAGTGTCGAAATTTAAAGAAATCCATAGAAAACCCTAACCTAAAAGTATTTTTTTTTTCAAAAACCATGAGACCGCCGAAAACTGATTTCAGATTCGTGTTCTACGACTCAAAATTAGGGTCAATGCAAAATTTCATCAAAAAATTCGGTGTTTCCGTCTTTCCGAATAATTACCAAATTGTATATTTTAAGTGCAAATGTGTTCTTTTGGTGGCTTTCTTATACACTGTCAATGTTAGTGTTATATCCCACCTAGTAGCACCCCAATTCTACCCTTGGGTCCTAAAAGTTTGTTAATTTATGATTAAATAAAGGAACATTAAAGGTGGGTTTATGCAGACCACTTCAAATTTAATTTAATCCTAATTTAACTTTACTTTTAATTTAGTACGAGTTAAATACACATGAAGGCATAAGAGCCTTTATCCACAACCTTAATTTAATTTTACTTTAATTTTAAATTTGAATGAAAATTTCTTAAAGCAAAATTAAATTTAAATTTAAAGTGGTCTGCATAAACCAACCTTAAGTACCTATTACCCCTCTTCTTCTGCTACCAGATTCATGGTAGTTATTAAGTTAACAACAAGTATAAGCAGTTTTTAAAAAGTTGCAATAATGGCACAATAGTCACCAAATGAAATTTTCATTTTTCTTCTGAAAAACCTTTCTCTTCTACTTGTCAGAAAGTCCTTGGTTGTTAGGTAAAAAAAGAATAGCACTTAATACACCTATTAAAAGTCAGGAAATGTCGGTTAATCCTACTTTTGAGGAGACTAACTACTTTTGCATGCATTTAATTCATTAAATATTTGCCTGCACCACCTAATTTACTAAAAGTACTTGGCCTTTGGCATTCCATAATTATCAAGAGTGAAGCAAAACCAATATCTTAAGCCCTTAATCGACTACTTATTTTATTTATCAACAAAATTCATCACAGTTCATTACTACAATGAAGATGGTACCCATTAATCAACCAAAAATACGCCTACCACGGTGATAACAAAACTCACCATTATCAACTCCTAAATGGAAACTGGGGGACCTTGATTCGCACAGCACAAACTGCAAAAAAGATAAACCAGTTTAAAAATTAACAAATTACAAGAGCAAATATCGTAAATCTTTAACTTATCATTAAAATTTCATCGTACAAAAACTACTTTTGACGTGAAGGGCGATTAAAAAATGATTAAAAAATTACGTTAAAAATGGCGTCCGGGCCTGATCAACATCGGGTGTTTTTGGATTTTGAAGGGGGACACTTTTTCACAATAGAGTATAATTATTATCGCACTTAAATTGCGTGTATTAACAGTAACAATGTAATTACAATAAATAAAAACATGCAACTTGAGCTTTTTATGTGACTTTCTGACACGTCAATGTTGCTGCGATCTGCTTTACCGATATTTTAGTGTTACTAATTAATTACTATTTGCTACGATAGCACCACCAGTTGCCTTGGACTTGGAAATTTGGAGATTTCCATGGCTTTTACGCTTTTAGGGTTAGGTTTTGCTGAATAGAATACTTCTTTATCAGGGATACCAACGTCAGACAGAAAATACAAAGAAAGTTACTAGAAAATAACCAAATCAACGAAATCCTAACCTTATATTTCAAAAATTTTCATAACAAATTCTTTTGAAATACTGGCCTCAAACATATCTAAAAATATTGTGGAATCTATGGCGATTCTATTTTTAAAACCTACTTGAAATGATCCTCGGTTTGGCGTCTTTCAACGAGACGCTCGATTATGCCAGTGTTCAATCACAAATCGGCCCATATTTAACAGAATTTCTCGCTCAATTTTTTGAATATTTACATTTGTACATCTTGGGAGTGGTGAACTATATAATTAACACAGTGGAGCACTTTATTTTAGCCTGTCTTTTTTACTTAGCACTATGTGTTATACTGTACTTGTGTGCTACGTGGGGCGTGATCAGGTTCACGCGGGACATGCGGAACGCAAAGAGGGTCCTGTTTATAATCGCCCACCCAGATGACGAAGTGATGTTTTTTGGGCCTACAATCATACACTATACACAGAAGCCCGATTGTACAGTGTTTTTGATGTGTTTATCGTCAGGTACCATATTAATTGTATATCATGTAACCGAATTCAGTTTTACATTAAGCTTGGGGAAATGAGACTAAATCTTTATAGTATTTGTTGTGAACTGTGTGGATAGTATTTTTTTTATTTGAGGTAAAAATTATGGGATGGACAGAATACGTACGAATGAGCTTTACGAGTCTTGTAAATTATTAGGAATTAAAGAGGAGAATATTTTTGTACATAGTCACACAAATCTTCCAGATGCTATGAATGTAAGATGGCCACTGGAAATTATATCAAAAACTGTACATAATGTTGTGGAGGTAAGTAATGCAGTTTCTTGGCTATTTTTAAAATTTCCTAAATCCTTACTATGTTGGTCTACCTTAATTTGTTACCTAATAAACCTCGTAATAAACAAGAAGATAGTAGTGCAGTATATGGTTTTCTGTGATGTTTGAACAATTTTTGATACTGACTTATTGCTAATGTAATAACTACCACAAATCTGATGGTGAAAGGCGAAAATATTGCCTCTATTTAAATATGATTATCAGTCTTGTAGGGCAAAGTATAACCATAGATTTAGAAACAAGGTGGGGATACCATTATTTACCTTTTAAAGCAATCAGAGATTCCAGGGCTACTTTTAATCTGGCCAAGTATGGTTCCACATTTACTTTATTAAAAACGGCTGTTGCCAAGCTTTCAGCTATGTGGAATATTTTCAGACTGATACAATCGAGGATAAAATATACTAAAATAGCTATAGGTTACTACCTGCACTAAAGCATATGACAGGATTAATAAAATATATTTCAATATATCATTATTTTTCATTATTATAAATTTTTAGTAATTTATTTAAGTACATTGCATGGTAGCGAAATTTAGAGCGAGAGCGCAACGTCGCTTTTGCTCAGCATGTGCCATAGTCCCGTTCATTCTTGGCTTAAACAGTTGTCAAGGCATATTATTTTGTATATAACGTTTTTGACAGGTTGGAATGTCATGTTGTAGCGAAATTTTGGTTTTTCTAAAAGTAGGGGAAGTCGGGGATAGTTGATCATAGTTTTATATTAGATCAATATTTATCAGATTTTGAATAAATTAGGTCACAAAAATGAGAACACACTAAAGTAACAACATTTTTGCATATATACTCTTACAAATTTAGCGATTTAAAAATAAACAAGTACCTCTATTATTGTATTTAAAAAATAGTGTAAAAGTATCAAGTATCCTCATTAGGTGGGATACTTGAGCAAGGCCTAGGGAGACTTGATCACTGATTAAATAAAAAACAACTTTATCTCAAAAGAACAAAATAAAATGATTTATTTTTAAAAAAGTAAGTTTATTTTGCTACATGGTTTAAAAATATATTGGTACAGAATAAAGGTAAGTATACATGATACAAATAAAAGAAGATATGATACCAAACCGTGTCAAATCAATATTGGTCAAATTCGTCCGGGTTCGCGCATGACGTCACGCTGTGTCCTATTTTTGAAATTTATAACGTGCAATATAGAGG
The DNA here is from genome assembly GCA_963971165.1 of Philopedon plagiatum. Taxonomy (NCBI): domain Eukaryota; kingdom Metazoa; phylum Arthropoda; class Insecta; order Coleoptera; family Curculionidae; genus Philopedon; species Philopedon plagiatum. The sequence continues at coordinate 81,261,413 of OZ020193.1, forward strand.
TTACGTTAGTTATAGGCGATTTTATATAAATTCTATTGGTAATATACTTTGCCGCCTGCTTATAATACAAATTTTATAGTATATGATTTAAAATAATTATATAAATAAAGGGATAAATACATACATTGATTGATTGATTGTCCACATCACAACCATACACAGCACATCTCATTTTTACTTTTAAACTCCTAAAAGTAATATAAAAACACCAAAAAATAGTGAAAACACAACGCGATCTTAAAAACGAAGTGTTTCGTTTAAAAAATATCGCGAAATTGGTCACGGCGTGACGTAAATGGCCATGCCTACCTGCGCGGTATCATATCTTCTTTTATTTGTATCATGGTAAATGGTAAGTATAAACTTAAATGTTTTTCAACCATTTTAAAAATCCAGAGGCTTATGAAAACTAAACTAGAATAAAATATTTCATTAAAGTTATAGGTATCTTATAATTGTGGTACATATAATTATATAAAGAGTAGATACTTTTAAGCACTTTCAAATATCCGGGGCCTTCATGAAAGAGTAATACATTCTTTCCCCTTTTAAAATAATATTGTTATCTGAAGCTAATCCAATAATGTCAAATCATATTCTACTAACGAAAACAATTTTTTAGTTTCACCTGCACATTTTAAAGAAATAATGCGGCATATCTTTTTGCGACTGCTTGAATTGGACTTGCTTTTCCCAGTGCCTCTATAAGAGCCGCCTTCATGTTTTCTTCATTTATTTTCCTTCTAGGTTTTGTGCCTTCTTTGGGTTTATAAAACCTCGGCATCTACAAAAAAAACTGCAAGTTTATCAAATTAAGCAAAAATGTTAGGTATTTAGGGATACTTGATCACCTGATCAAATATCCCCAAGTATCACCTGATCAAGTATCTCTTTGAAAACACATGTTAAAAAATTCAAACATATCACTCACCTTGAAATGTAAAATTACTACAATATCCTCAACAGATGCACAATAATCAACAAGTTTAATTAAAATTGGCCAAAACACCAACGTCCAGATTCTCCAACGCTCGTCCGGTCTAATTTGAGAATCAAAAGTTTTCAACTGACAAGTGTAAGAATAAGACAACTCAGTGTTATACTTTGAATTTGTTTCTGAGCTTTCTTGCAAATTTATTCAGAAAATAACAATTTTAGTGCGTACTTTCGACAATAATAGAAATAAATTCATTCTAGCAACCCGTTCCAAATGAAACTGTACCAGGGTGACCTTAGCTGCAGACTATGTGGTAGAGACAGGGAAACAGTTCAGCACATAATCTATAATTGTGAGTCACTAGATCGCAAGCGCCACCAACTATTCGGGCAACCAAAGTTAGAACCGGAGGAATTGATCACCCACTCCCTTGTGGACCTGTACAGGCTTGTGCAGGAAACTGGGATAACAGAGTGGGTGTAACAAAAGTTATTGGGTAGGCACAATAGGCCTCTAGTGGCCGCAGTGCTTCCGGTTTCGGACGGAGCCCAAGGGAGGGGAAAAAAAAAACCCGTTCCAAGATGAAAATCATTTGGAAACCAAGCAGATTGATAAAATATCAGAATAATTCATAAGTTTTTAATGACGACTTATTGACAGTGGCAGGACAAAAATCTGTCAAAACATAACTGATCAACTAGAAGATCTTAATTTAAACCAGTACTAAATCTTAAACCTTCTTAGTGAATCTGATGGCAAAAGTACAATATTATTTGAATAAAAAACAAAAATAAAATTTTTATCGTTGGGACGTTCGAAAAGCACTGTTCCTCGTACCGAATTTAAACGTCGACTGATATTGCCGCGAAAATTTTGCAGGTTTGCAAATATGTAATACTTCTATTCCAAATCAATGAACTGGCTTTAAATAATATAGGTTTCAGGAAACTGTAATTTGATCAAGTATCCCTTGTGATCAACTATCCCCCACTTCCCCTACTTTAACTGTACCTACATAAGAAAGTCAACGTCGCGCTAGCACTTCAAATTTTTTAGTTGAAATACAAAATCATAAAAAAAACGTTATTTATAACTTAAAAAAACAAATCAGAAAAACAAGCAAAACTATTCTTGAATCTAACAAATTATCAAACAATTTGGCAACACAATGATAATGGAATGGGCAATAGTCAACTACCCTAATCGCCAGGATTAATACTGCCTGAATGTCCCTTTGTAGGCAGTTTTTTGAGTAGTATAAAATAATCAAATAGCTGTTGATAATTAATTATTTGAAATATGCATATTAATTAGAGATCATACGATATCGATATTGATATCGTTATATCGGCAGTTGTTGCCGATTATCGGTGTCGTATCGTATCGGCAGGAAAATTACCAATATACTGGCAAATATAAAACGAAGAATTTTGGGTTCTTACATAAATATATATGATAAAATAAAATACATTTTTGTGTAGAAGAGTAACATTTTTATTCAAAGAATGCCTAAAACTGTTAATACTAAATATGAAACGATAAGAAACTTCTTAAATGTTTGGCCAGTAGATTATGAATGACACTGAAAATCCAAAACAACTATTTTATTCCGTGTATAAGAGTACAGAAAATAAATTCTCTTTAATAATATGCACATTAATACTTCTTATATTCTAATTTTTTAATATTATATTGTAAAAACACCAACATCTCAGCTGTAACTACATTTAGTATATATTTTTAGGCTCGTAGATATCACCTAACTGACTAAAGAGTTGTTCACTTGACACACTGCCAGCCGGCGCTGAAAGATAGGTGGTTACCTAATGCTGTATTGTATAGACTGTACTTTAAAAAGTGGAAGAAAAATCCCTTTTTCTCCCTCTTTTTAAAGCAACTAAGTTTAATACACTTAAATACTATATAATTATAGAAAACGTACTTTAATTAACCTAATTTTCACAATCTGAGCTGGAGACTAATCTATCAGAATTGTCGTCCTCGACGTTAGATTCCTTAAAAGTGTTTCGGTTTCTGAGAACGGATAATTTTTTTTCGCAGTATATTTAGATCTAATAAAGAAAATAAGAAGATTTGAAGGAATTAACAAGTTGTGCAGTATGTCCTCAATATTCTCGGTCCGTCCTCGCATTCGCGCGTAATATTCTCAGAATTTACGAAACTCTAATTCTAGCTTCTGATGCCTCTTGAGATAAATCTCCAATAGGAATATAAGAAATGTTTTCGCAAATTCATGCCCCATGTATAAATAACTTGCGAACAGTTGATGGCATATAGTACCAACTATATAATGACACATACAACTTTGCAGTATCTGTCAAATATCCTCAAAAAGTATGAACATTTAAGTTTGGACCCGAAGAAACGGGGTTACGCCACCCTGAAATTTTCAAAAAATCGATTTTCTTTTTGGCTAGGTAAATTGTTTATACGTTAACATTAGAAGACCCCATGTACGGTCGAGGTATCGCAGACTGAAGAGAATTAAAAAAATATTTGATTTTCGGACGCTGACGTCATACTTTTTTTTCTTTTGCGTTTTCTCGAAACTGCTTTTTTCAAAACGGTGTACACGATATCTCAAGATCTACTCAACCGATTTGGCTCAAATTTAAAACACGTCTTCTTTATCATATTATCTACGACGTGACGTAGGATTTTTCGATTGGATGTCTTGTTCAAAAGTTATGAATTTTTTAAACTCAAAATTTCGATGCAAATTTCAAGTTTTTTTTTTCAATTCTACAAAAAAAAAATTTTTTTCCTTCGTCACATTTTAGCTATTACCCTTTTAAATAAGAAAAAAATATTTTGTTACGTTTCAGACAATGCCTAACTGAGAAATCACGTACACCACCAGCAAGGATTTTCAAAAAAGGGTCCTACTTATCGGCTCATCTCCATTTTAAAATTTTTTTAAATCGTTAATATTGCAAATTCTTCATAAAACTACTATGTATATGCGTGAAATAAAGATTTTTTTATATACTTAATGGCTGCGTTAAAAAAATATTTTTATACCTATTTTTCCGAGCGCCAGGGTGGCGTAACCCCTTAAAGAATTACAGCAAATTTTTTAAGTCTTTAAATTTAAAACTGGATGTTATAACGTATTTTTAAAACTATGTAGGTAGGTACTTAGATCCATGAATATTTTATTTAATATTTTTAGTAAAAGTTAAATTAGTTAAAATTTACTTATAACTTCTTAGAAAATTTGATATGATTAATAACATACCTGAAAAATCTTCAAAGCGGCATTCACAAGCAACTTTGGATTCCTGCATGTGCAACATTGCTAAAGAAAAATATATTTTTTTGATAATTGGACCGAGTTGGGTGGGATTTTTTGTATATCTGTTTTGTTTGTAAATCCTATGAATATATTTATGTTCAATAAAATATTTACTCTTTTAATTTTAAATTTAAATGTTAAATGTCTTTAATCCGTTTGTATTGTATTTGCCTCCCAAGAGTCCCAAGAAGGCCCCTTCGACTGGAGGCCGGTCTGACCTCAGCTCGGTAAAAAAAATCTGTCAATGGTTAACAGCTCACTTAAATTTCAAAACCATGTGTAGCAAAATTTCGTGTAACTTATGCGCTCAGGGTTATTTCGAATAATTTAGATTTTTGCATAACAAAAAACTCTTACTATGCCCCTATAGAGTCCCAACTCCGTTATGGCATTTGTTTTTGGGGTTCATGTTCTCATTATTTGTTCCATTCAGTGTTTCTACTACAAAAAAGGGCGGTGAGATACATGTGTAGGACCAGATTTCGTGATTCTTGTAGGCTTCTTTTTTTAAGGTATACAATTTTGACACTGCTTCATATTTATTTTGGAATTTGTTTGTATTGTATACAGGAAGCATAAGGGCGAAATTCTCGCAACTTCTCAACACAATTCGCGTTAGTCATATTTTCTTGGCTTGCCTATTCCTCACTCGGAACAAATAAAAAAATCTATAATTTATGAAGCCAAGATGGTTTTCAATCATCTTCCTCTTGGACTAAGAAAGCAACAATGTGAAAGGAAGTTTAGGAGGGGTATGAAGAGGTTTTTGGTCGGCAAGGCATATTATACACTGGAGGAGTTTTTTGGCGATCCACTGCAGTGACCGATCGACCTGTAGTGTGTTTCCTCATTGTGGTTGTTTTTTACCTTTTTTTGTTTTACAATTGTATTTAACTGTTGTTTGTGGTAGACAAGGAGGGATGAAAACCTGTGCTATTGTGATACAAACTATGATTTGCATTTACTACTCTGCCTATTTATGTGTGTGTGTTAATATTTATAAATAATCTATGTCCTGTTATAAAATGTTTTATTTTCGATAAGTTTTGGTGTAGTTTGGGTTTTTTACATGTTTAAGTTAGTTTTGAATATGTTGCATAGTTGTTTCATTATCTGTTGTATCTTTTGTGTTTTTTTTTTTATTGTATAAGATTTCATTTCATCGGTATAATTTTAATGAAAAACTTGTTATTATTAGTAGATAAGATAGAACTTTGTCAACAGGAATTACTCTTCGTATGACAGTAAAGTATTTTTTGATTCAACTGATTTGATTTGATAATAACTGGTTAAACTCTCTCGGTCAGATTCACTAACAAGGCTTATGATTTGTACAGGCTTAAATTAACATCTAGTTGATCAGCTGGGTTTAAAGAGGGTTTTGTACTGTCATTGTTAACAAGTTGTCATTCAAACTTATGAGTTATTCTAATATTTTCCACACTTTGCTAGGTTTGCAAATGATTTACATCTTAGACTGTGTTGCTACAATGAATTTAGCTCTATTATTGTGAAAAGTTACATAATAAAATCGACCTTGCCTTTATAAATTTGCAAACAAAGTCAGAAACAAATGTATAGTATAAAATTTAGTTATCTTATTCTTACACTTGTCAGCTTAAAGTTCGGGGTTCGAGATTACAAACCCGGTTTCGGGGTTCCAGATTAAGGACCATAAACAACCTACGGATGCTCACTTACACACAATTTGTAGTCGAGAATGTCGAGAATAAACCAACTAACCGATCCGTCTCTGATGTGCTCGTGGACATTGACCCCGTGAAATAGGCTAAGTTTTCAATACGCATCCTCCCAGAGCTCTATTCGCTTGGCAAAAATTGGACCAATTCGGATCACTTTGCGACACTTCGGTGTCATTGTATCTAGAGATCGCACGATATGACTTTGCCGATTTTGCCGATACGATATATCGGCCGATACCGATATTTACATGCCGATATACCGATACCGATATATCGTATCGGCAAACACATACGTACATATATCAATGTTTAGTTTTTATTAGGGTTGGAAAAAGTCATGACTTTTATATAAAAAAAAGTCAATATAATCATGTCATCATTCATCCCAATCCTGGTTTTTATAACGTCGACTATAAATAAAAAAATTCAAAATACGGTTCTGAACTAGAGATCGCACGATATGACTTTATTTTGCCGATACGATATATCGGCCGATACCGATATTTACGATGCCGATATACCGATACCGATATATCGTATCGGCAAAGACATTCGTACATGTTTCAATGTTTAGTTTTTATCAGGGTTGGAAAAAGTCATGACTTATAAAAAAAATCAAGGCTTAAATCATGTGAATTAATTATTCATGCCAACCCTGGTTTTTATAACGTCGAATATAAATAAAAAAAAACAAAATACGGTTCTGAACCTCCAATTCGCTAAATCCTGTACGTGTTCCGTATCAATTTCCGTTTTTCGTTCATGCGTTTTCTGTTTGGGCGAAAACGAAAATCGGGGAAGTCCCGGTTTATCATTCCGTCACGCGGTAACGCGGTATAAGTTATACCGCGATTTTCGTTTTCGCCCAAACAGAAAACGCATGAACGAAAAACGGAAATTGATACGGAACACGTACAGGATTTAGCGAATTGGAGGTTCAGAACCGTATTTTGTATTTTTTATTTATATTCGACGTTATACCGTATAACGTTTCTGATTGGTGAAGTTTCGGGGAAGTCCCTGTTTAATGTTTTCAGTATTGCTTTGTGAAATTCTGAATTTATTTCTCCGGAAAAAGGCCTCGGTTATACTCCAGTTATGATATAAATGATAGTCAGGACTAGATTTGAGAAAAAGGCTTCCGTTACGAGTCTAGAAGCAAATCATATTACTTTTGAGTTGAAGGTTTTTTCTAGCTAATTCGACCCCGCTGAATCCGAAAATGCCTGTTACCAACTCGAGATCCCGACCGGAAGTGAGATATTTAAGATGGCGGCCAAAAACCGGAAATCGGCACATTTTCCGCCTCCTAAGACCTACGAACGTGATTTAAACATTAGATTATATAGTTTTGAGGGCAAGGAATACACACAGATACACAAAAATAGTTTTTGTAGTCGGTAAAACCATTTCTTTAAAATTTTGAATCAATTTTTAAGCTAAAAAAAGACAAAAGCTTAAACAATATTATCGCTCTGTGTAAGCATTGGGCCCCTCCTATCACAGTAGCTTGCCCGGCTTGCCCCTGCCTCACATTTGAGCGTTTAACGCCATGCGCCGGATCCCTTCCAGTTCCATATATGGCAAAGTCGTCGCTGGGTTGGTACGGACATACAAACTACCTAAAGTCATTAAGTGTATATAACGCTCAAATGCATCAGTTACCTCCAGAAGTGGAAGCAAAATTTCTTGCTGGAGGTTTTGGTGTGCTGCGAAGCGAAAAGAAGTTTGCACAAGTAGACCCGGATCACGCACAAGAGTGGGTTGAGGGCACTTGCAAGACTGCTTCAGGTGGAATTCTGGGTATAACGCATGATGTACGCACACTGCAGCGTTGGGCGCTCACGATAGCCTGGCGCAGTGAATTAGCCAGTCAAACATACCAAATTTATGGTATTCAGACTAAATCTTGTTTCAGGGAACAAACTCGTGGTCGCAGGACTAGAGATGCTGCTGACGAAGATAGTCTTGTACAAGTCATGAAATGCTTTGAGTTTCTATCACCCCACTGGTCATCCGATGTGGTCAGCAATGTAGTAACCATGGATAAAGAGACTCCAAAAATATCAGATGCTCTACTAGGTGCAAAGATGCGAGACGAACATCTTATTGCTGAGTTTGTCACAGAAAGGCTTGTTAAAAATGAAGAGACTGGAATTGTCCGCAAAAGTTACAACGAGCCTATCAAGAACATGCCACTCACTTTAGCAGATCTTAGCAAGAAAAAAAACCCAGAAGATGGCTCTAAAAAAGTAGATAGACACTTTTTGCATTCATTGGTACTAGCATACGAAACTGGAAGGAAAATAGACTTACCTGGCATACTCAAACATGAGCTGTGTGAAGTCCCGGTCTCCCTTGCTGTTATGAGTGGTTAACTTTGGCCAGCAGAAAAAGCATCACTGGCGAAGGAAATCATAAAGCTAGTAGAATGCCCATCTAAGCTCGACATTGATAAATCCAAATCAGTCTTGATTTTTGGCGGCATGGCGTTTTTTAACACCCTTGCCAAGCCTGCAGCAGACGCAAAATCCTTTGGGCAGTTGTCCAATGATTTTAACAACAGGATTCAAAACGTGGTCTACAATTATCGAGAAGTTCACATAATCTTCGATCAGTATCGTCCATTATCTGTGAAAGGAGGTACCAGGAAAAAAAGAGGAAAAGGATTTGCTCCTGTTCGAAGGGTTATCAGTAACTGTAACGTTCCCCTGCCTTAAGATTGGAAAAGCTTCCTCTCATTACCTGAAAATGAAGCTGATCTCGAAAGGATTCTGTCAGAAGAAGCTTTAAAGCACGACTTTGGGTCACTAGACGTGGTGCTCTCAGATGGATTCGAAGATGAGTCACAAGTAGAATCCACTGTTAAGGGTCGTGACCTTAATCATCTGAGAGCGACACATGAGGAAGCTGACACAAGAATGGTTCTTCATACAGTTCACGCTAAAGCCGACAACGTTGTTGTTTCGGTCAGGGACACCGACGTCTTTTTGCTCCATGTACACCATTTCTCAAAAATAAAATGTTCAAAGGTTTGGATTATGAGTGGTACAGCAAGAGACCGCAAATTTATTCCAATCCATGACGTCTGCGTCTGCGAGAAATTGGCACCTGAGCAAGTCACTAATCGTATGGCATTCCATGCCGTCACCGGGTGCGACTGCACATCTAAGATTTCCTCCATAACAAAAACACGTGCATGGAAATTATTCAAAAGAGATGCCTGCTCACTCCTAGAAGGTTTTGGATTGATCCGTCTGACAGATCAAGTGATTATGAACGTAGAGCAGTTCGTCGTCCAACTGTACAAGGTACATTTTTATAAAAAGATGAAACATTTATCTTAGATTTGGCAGGCGACGCTGCTCGGAGTTTTTTGTTTGGAGCTGTCAAGAAACCCTAGAATTTGCCTTCAACCTCCGAGGCTCGGCGCCTGCATATTCAAAGGTGCCACTACCAAGTAAGTAGGTCAAATATGGAAATGAAATTTCATATTTGAAACTCACACACTTTTTATTTCTTTGGCAGGTGTGCGTTTGGGAGAGCGTCCATATCGCGAAGCCGAGTGTTCCCTCTCCGGATAACTGTGGCTGGAAAGTTGATGGCACTACAATGCATCTCGAACCAATCCTCATGGGACTGCCGCCTATTCCCGCCTCCTGTAATGCTCTCTTGTGGTTGCAAAGGAATGTGCCAGACGAACCAGTGCCGGTGCAGAAACGGGTCTGACCCATGCATGAAGATCTGTAAATGCCGGGCCCAATGCTTAAATACACATAGCGATAATATTTTTGAAGCTTTTGTCTTTTTTTAGCTTAAAAATTGATGCAAAAATTTAATAAAATACTTTTACTGGCTATAAATGCCATATTTGTGCATCTGTGTGTATTCCTTGCCCTCAAAACTATATATCTAATGTTTAAATCACGTTCGTAATTCTTAGGAGGCGGAAAATGTGTCGATTTCCGGTTTTTGGCCGCCATCTTGAATATCTCACTTCCGGTCGGGATCTCGAGTTGGTAACAGGCATTTTCGGATTCAGCGGGGTCAACTTAACTGAAAAACACCTTTAACTTAAAAGTAATACGATTTGCTTCTAGAATATCACTTTTTCGAATTCTAGTCCTGTATATGATTAGATATTATTAGTGACATTAGATGAGGCACAAATGTATTTTATTTTATTATATTTACGAGTATTACCTTTCGTAGGTATATGCAGTAAGAATCCAAAATTCTTCGTTTTATATGTGCCGATATATCGGCAAGTTTCCTGCCGATACGATACGATACCGATAATCGGCAACAACCGCCGATATGCCGATATAACGATATCAATATCGGTATCGTGCGATCTCTAATTGTATCTCTTTCTGTAATTGTACCCGTCTTGCTTTAATTACGCATTTCGCTAAAAGTTCAAAATCTGATTCGGATCGATCCAGTTGTTGTCAATCGAATTTGTACCCTAAATTGACGTTAATGTCGTTTAACTTGCTCCATGCTAGGTTATTTTTCCGTCGTTTAGCCGGCTTTATAGCTATTCCCCTTACCCCTTCAAAATTCCTTGTCTTTCTCTAACTTCCTCATTCATGTTACTTAATTAGGAAACTAGGAAATTTAAGACGAATCTATGCAGGGTTGAAAGATTTATATTCTTGAAGTGGTTATTTGGCTAAACGGTGCAAAATTGTTTAATGTTTTAAAAGCATTAAAAATTTAGTTTTTCCGCCTCCCAATTATTAATTAGAATCGCCTAAAGAGCAAGTTAGATTTTAAAAATTAAAAATATTTGCAGGAAACTCTACTGCATAGTTAAAAATATCCCTTAAAATATCTGCATAATAATTTAAGAATTACTTATCTATATAGGTATTTGTTTTAGGTGTTTAGTATTACGAACATAGTGACATTTGATAGGTATGGTGTGTCTGGTCATCAGAATCACTGTAGTATATACTATGCTGTAGCAAACTTAATATTAGATGATCAGATACCCAAAAGTGAGTATATGCAATTATACACTGAACACTAAGGTTTTTATAAATTTTGATTTTGATTACAGGGTTTCTGGTTATATTTTAAACGTTACCTAACGGTTTTAACGAGTTATCAAAACATTTTAAATGCAAAAATTTTAGGGTTTGTCATGAACCGCCAAAATCTGTTAAAAAACGAAATAAATGACTATCGCAAAGCCAACAAATGAGCATCAACTTCGTTATTTTAAACGCAATGCCCTTTATATTTTTTTATTATTTCTAAATCTTTTTCCTGATTTCAACAGTATATAGTTTGCCTGTGTTCCGATAAGTAGTTTTCATAATATTTAAGTTTTTTTAAAATATGGATTAAATCGTTTATTTAGCAGTTGCTAGTTTTTTTTTATTAACAAGGCCAACAAGGTTAACAAGAATCTATGCTTTACAGTCCGTGTCATTGGCACTAGCCTGAATCAAATATATCTAAAAGTCATATCACAACACAAAAAAATTAAAATCACTAACCAAGTATATACATAAATACTCTGTAAAATTTCAGTAAACTCCTGAATCTAAGTCAACATTAAAGCATAATAGTCAAATTAAAAGACAAAAAAAGCCAAAAAGACTAATTCAATAATAATATAGGTATAACCACTGGAGGCATTCTAACATTAATTTGATGGACGTATATTTACTACAAGACAGGATAAGTCTCGTCGCTCTGTTCTGTAATTTTTGCAGTGGCGGCTCGTGACTTTTTTATTTGGGGGGCACAAATACAAATCAATAAATAATAACTACTTAAAAAATTGTAAAACAGTCTTTTGTAATAAATATTGCATTGAGTTTATTTCTGATTCCATTTTTTGGAAACGCCGGATCGGGAAAACCCAAAAGTAAGAACAAAACAAAATACATAGTACTAGAATTACTAGTAATACTACGCACTAATGCACTACTAATAATAATTAATAAACTATTTAAATAAAAAAAATATCCCTCAACTGATCAGAAAAAAAATTATTAGGCCTTCACCTGTTAATATATCAAGAAAACTAAACATAAAATTGTGCAATAATCTCTTCCGCCCGCCGCGCCAAGGATAACGTCGCTCGAAATCCAAACAATAAACAAGTGCTAGGAGACACGAAATATTGTGCCCATCGAGATGCCGATAGCACGCGATTTTAACCCTAATTCTCCAATGCATAGACCGGCGTCGCCACCAAAATTGATGATGAAATTGGGACAAATCTGCTGTGTCCCCGGAGATAAGTTTTGATCGCCGGCGGTCACGTTCGCCGTGGTGTGACATGCAAGGAAAGAGATATTGAGGCGCGGCGGTGTATTATTTCTTTTTGACAAAAGATTTTTTATTTGTCGAAAATCTAGAGTGGGCACGTGCCCTTGTGCCCTTTAGGACCAGCCGCCACTGAATTTTTGTAACCTTGAAATTTCATTTTGTTTAAGTAAATAAAAGATGGTTGAACAGTAATTAAAATGGGGCAAAATAAAGGTATTAAAAATGATCAATTTTGACCACATCGACATGTAAAAAGAGCATCTTGATAAGTGGTTTATAAGAATATATAATTTTAGATATTATGTAGTTAGCGTGGTCCTTAAATGTTAATTTGTCATCAATAATCAGTCCCAAATATTTAATCTTACTAACTCGTCCAATTAAAGAACCCCCTATAATTAACGAATAATTACTTGAAACAAATTCGTTTCTAACCCTCTCTATACTTACAATAATAAATTTTGTTTTATTTGCGTTTATTTTCAACACATTTTTGCAGGTGTATTTGTTAATATTGTCTAATGCCTCATTTACAGTATCTACAATATGTTTAATATCCCTAGATGAAAAATATACCAGTGTATCATCATCAAATAAATGTATGTCAACCTAATAATATTCCACGATCAATTGTTTCAAAGGCCCTCTACAAGTCAGGGAAAACCGCAATTGTACTATAACCGCTATCAACTCCACTCTTCCTTCCATTCATACAAAACCTACTGAATTGATGTTGCACAGCCATGCTTTCTGCGAAAACCTGATTGTTTAATTGTTAGTAATTTATTATTCTCAACATGTTCCAGTATTTGTATATATACAACTCTTTCCAGTATTTTTTCAATTGCACTTAACATATTAATAGGACGAAAATTTGTCTTTTTATGCACTGGTATTATTGTTGATAATTTTAATTTATCTGGCAAGAATCTAGTTTCCAAAGAACAGTTTACCAAGTTGATCAGACAATCTTCAATACTACTATATATGTATATTTTTAATCATTTCTATGTCTAAATGAACTGGACTTTTTTTATTTTTAAAAGAAAAAACAACATCCTTCAATGTTCCTCTATCAATTAATTTAATACAATTGCCTACGTTGGTTGATATTATTTGACAATCTATACTACTAATTATCTTTCTTATACTATCAAGATAGTAGTTATTTAAAACATTAGGTAGTTTGGGCAGCGCACACCATTGATCTCATTATCAAAATCAATTTCTTTAATTTTATACTTACTTTTATTTTTTGGCATTATGGTCTTAAGTGCATTCCACATGGCAGTTGAATCATTTTTGCAGTTATCAACTTGTTCTTTAAAGTACCTAATTTTTTCTTCCCTAATAATTCTTACTACATTGTTTCTTTTTCCTTTATATAGATTAATGGCTACTTTCACATTTATCACTTTTGTTTTTTTTGTAACATTCATCTCTCATTCGCACTGCATTCTTTACTCTTTCATTTCACCATGGCTTAAAACGGAGATGTATCTTCACTTGCTTCCGTGGAGCAACCTGATCAATAACACTGAAAAGTTTTCTTAAAAAATGGTCACACTTTAAATTAATGTCCGCCAAATGAAGGAGCCAGTCAACATTTAACAATTCCAACCTAATCTGTTCATAGTTTATATTTTTACCACGACTCTCTATTGTTACGACAGAAGTTTTACAGGAATTGAAAATTTTAAATTCTACGGACACTATATGATCACTAATTCTTTGAACATGCATCACCCTTATATCAATTTCCATTATATCTGTAAAAACTAAATCTATCAAAGTTCCGCCCTACAACAGGGGCCTCGTTATGTCAGTAATTATTTGTTTTAGTCCAATTTCACGTGTACGTATAACTCCTTAATCTATTTCTACAAGTGTCATTTAAAAATCAATTAAAATTAAAAGCCCCACTATTAAAACAGACTCTCCTACATCACAGCATAGACTGAATAATACCTAGACGAACACTGCCATGCAACGAAAAGCGGGTCTCCCTTGAGACATTTGGTGGCTTTACTGGTTTACGGTTTAAAAGTTTGTTTGTCTACCATTATATAAATATGTATACTATGGATCTACATGTATATATAATGGTGGACAAGCAAACTTTTAAACCATAAGCCAGTAAACCCACCAAAGGTCTCAAGGGAGACCGGCTTTTCGGTGTATTCGAGTGTCTGTCTATATTCTTTATAGTCTCTGATCACAGACAAATTCATTATACCATGACTTAAAAAAATCCAAAAATTAAGAACAACTACTACTGGGCGACCTAAATACAAACAATAAAAAGCATTTTATTATTAATGCCAACTCAAACACCAAGGAGCCTTTACATTCTCTGAATTGCAATTTTTTTATATCCATAATTTTACAATCATCTTTTACATATATTTGTACCTCCCAGTGTGCCCACTAATACTATCCACCCTTATACATTCATAACCATCAATAAAACTTCTGAACTATCTATATTATCAGTTAAATGCGTTCCAAATATACAAACAATTTTGGGACTGTGATTAAAGACAATATTAAAGAATGAACTTCATCAAAATGAGCACAAGTACTTCCAGAATTAAAATACAAAGTTTTACTCAAATTTTTACCAACAACTATGTTGCCACCTTGTCCACCCGGGTTGATTCTAAAAAATTAACATTTTCAACCTCCTTATTACTATCAACAGTAGTTATAAATTTCAAATTTTTGTAAGGCTAAAACTTCTCTTTAGAAGTACTTCCTCAGCAAGCTTTTTACAAACAGAACTTAGTTTTTCCTTATTACCTTTTATGTTATTGATGTCACACCACAAGATATTGTCTTCGGCATACTTATTTAACTCTTGTGCATAATCATGCAACTTATAGTTAAATTTTCTAATAGTTTTATTGTTGTTCCTATAATCATTAAAGAATAAAGGTATTGTCGTAAAAATTATGTTTGTATGAGTACAATATTTCATTTTTCTATTTGTCTCTAAAAGGAGGATGCTTATTCTTAAAGTAAAAGTCATTAGAGCCAGCCATAATTATAACATACTCATTTAAAGTAAAGTCCTGAACTAAATTTACAATATCCTCAATCACATTCTTATACAAAGCTCCAGGTTTAGATATGATTTGTACTATTGCATTACTAACATAATTAATAGAACACACGCGGTTATCTTTGAAAAATAATTGAAATCAAAGCACTCGTATACCACACTATAATATGCAAAGAAGCCGGGAGTTACGTTTGTCACTTTTAAACTTTCATATTATGAAAACTACTTGTCGGAATACAGGCAAACTATATATTTTTGAAATCAGGAAAAAATAAGCTTGCGTTTAAAATAACGAAGTTGATGCTTATTTGTTAGCTTTGCGATAGTCGTTTATTTCGTTTTTTAACAGATTCTGGCGGTTCATGGCAAACCCTAAATGTCTGTAATAAAAGCTTTAGGTGCCGTTTAAAATATAACCATAAACCCTGTACAGCCACTGACAGCTCAAACTTTCAGATATGGGTTACATTTCCCTTTACATCTGAAAGTTTAAATTGTCGTGGCTGTACATTTTTTATAGTTAACTAACACAAGAATCTACAAAACAATTAACATCAGGATTCACTAAAACGTTTCTATGGAACCCAGAACATTTAAAAAAAAATCAACAATATTTTCAGTTATTGTTACAAAAAGTGTAATGATTTTTTTCTTTCAAAAATTCTTATCTCTTGAACCGAGAAAGATATTGACAAAAATAAAAATGCAAAATATTAAGAATGAATGAGACTCTGCAGAAAAGCATATCCAATGGAGTTTAGATTGCAAAATAACTCTACAGGGTGTTACAAACTTATGGGAAAAATATACTTTTTTATTTTTCTGTATATTTCAACATGAAATTTTTTTTTTTGAAAATTGAATAAAATTAATTAAAATCGAAACATTTATCTACATTTAAAAAAACATTGAAATCGGACTATGAACAAAAAGTTATCATACATTAAATTTGATCAAAATTCTGGTTGTCCCGAATTTAATGTCGGTGAGTGTATTTGATTACACTTTTTTTGATTTTAGGTTGTGGTGTGTTTGTGCTGGAGTCTGTAAATATAATTAGAAAATATTGGCTGTTTTTAGACATCCCTGTATCATTTATAATGTCAAGGTTTAGGTAAGTGTAATGGTGTGTAAATTTAATTTTGAACCAGATTAAAATTATTTAAAATAAATCTTGAACCTCCGAAAATGGAAATTAAAATAACACGTTTAATCAAAATAAAAATCTTAAAGAATATTATAAGTAGGTAAAATCTATGATAAGCCAATTTGAATTGAGATGATGACAGAAACCCATTTTACAACAGAAAGATCAATTATGTCTTGCTCTCATGTACTTTCTCTCATTTTTTCTCTCTCGTCTTCTTTCTCTCTCATACTCTGATATTTTTACAACTAATTAAAAGTTAGGCTATGAGAAACATAAACATGACATAATATTTCAAGCATGTCCCATAAGTTGTTTTTGCAGTTTAAAAATATACCTACTTAAAAAGTTTATATAGGTCCAGTTCGGTTGACGCTTGGAACGTTCAGAGCACAAAAACTGGACACTTTATATTACTACTTATTTTGTCATCTGTATACGATATGTTAGGAACGTATGTCTGAGATTTGCGCTCGGAGTACTCTGAGTGTCCAACCCGAATTCCCCTATTAAGTGTTAGCAGCTTAAATTTCTGTGTTCTATGAATCTGCTAACAACTACCAAATAGTACTTATTTGTTCGATTCTTCACATTACTTGGACCGGGAGTTATGGGAATGATATATTATCAATGACGTCAATTAAAATGGACTGCCGGTATTTAAAGTTCCATTCATAAATACAACATAGGTTGCGCATATTTTAACTCCACTATTAGCAAAATATATGCCACAGGAACCCGTGCGCAGTATACGAATAGGTTTTTTCCGAATTCATCAGAGACAAACCCATTCCAGTCGGTCCTTGTTTACATAACCCAGCTGAAGAAGGATAATATGCTAACCATAGAATCGGGTTCGTCGCCGAACAACACAGGCTTTAATCTAGGCAACACACATTTCTTGACCAGAGGAGGACTGGCAGTCATTGACGGCATTATAAGCGTCTTTTGTGAGGAAGTGTGATTTGACCGGTTTCCACGTTACGTTAGTATTTATTGCTTTTAGACTCGTAAAGATACATTACATAAGATTCTAGTTTTTTAACTAAAGATGATTTACTTATATTCGTATAGATTGTAAGATGTTATTCTGTGATTTTGTTAGATTTTAGCTGCATATTTGTTTAAATTTTATTATCCATTATACTGACGAAATAAATGTCATTTATTTATGGCGAATGAATAAATAAATATTATATTATTTACTATTATTATAACAATCTTCTTTTAAGGTGTTCTTGATTTTTCTATGAAAATGTGCTTTCTTGTTTTAAATTTTTCCATCCTTACAAATTCCAAACTTATATTGCAAGAAACCGTAGTTGCCAGCTCAAACTACAGTTTTCTATTCAGTAATAAAATATGGAAAGAGAAGTTAAGTTCTAAAACCAGAAAAAAATTCGTATAACGCAGATCCTTACATTTGTCTATGAAAAATTTTGAAAACCAGCATTTTTTTAAAAAATAACATTTCGTCACCATCATTGGATTTGCTGTAATGTGTCAATATATTTTCATTTTATGTTCAGAGTATGAAAAACTTAAATTCCCAACTTTAATTTTTCATCGTCAATAGTTTTAAGTTTGCCATTCGATTTTCACGTAAACTAAGTTGGGATTCTGGGATTTTTGGCATAGTAACACTACACACTATACAATTTTTGCTCTCGACGCTCGTCTCGCTAAATACGCTAGCCGTGTTAGTATAATTTTGGTAATACAGTTAACGCAAGGCGCGTCGAATGCACAAATCTCATTTTGGTATGGTGGAAAACTGTACGCAGTATTTTCACGTAAACCTAAGATTTACTTTCTTATGGTCTATTAAGAAATTTACAAGCAACCTTTATTTCGCTTTGCGATTGCCGTATCCATAGAGTTGACTTACATACAGTTTTAATTTATGTATCCATATCTTTATGAAAAATATTTTTTAGCTTTTAAGTTTCCAACTGATCAAAATAAGCACTTCTACATGGACATTGGCGTATTAAACTAAAAATTTACTAAAATTTTCCATAGACATGTATTCTATATAAACTGATATACCACCATACACAAATATTAAGACCGTATTGTTCAATACTACAAAATGCTTTAACCTTTCAACTGCGCATGGGTTCGTGTGGCACAGCGCGCGGTCGGAGAAGGAAGGGTTCTTGGTTCAAGCTATATTAGTCCAATTTAATTGCCGTCATTGTCAAGTTGAGAAAAGAGGGAGTCAAAGATTCTTCTCTCGAAGAGGATGTAAAGGTTTTCCTTCAACCATTCGAGGATTTTCACTTTCCCAACTCCTACAATTTTGCTTGTCCACATAACCTCTAAGGTGGAAAAGAGCTTCGTCGGAAAAGATAATTTTATTGCAAAGTTCTGCATTACTTCGTAGTAAGTTTGACACTTTCTTCCGTCGTAAAACGATCCATAATTAAATTGCCGGGTCTCTAGATGACACATGCAAAATATAAAATTTCTAGGTTAAGTTGTTGAAAAATGGCGCCAAATTTAAACCCTGGCGTACCTATTGGGACACCCTTTACAATAATATACAGGGTGTCCGGAAAGTCTTAGTATGGGCAAATATTTGCTATTAGTAAATATAGAGACACTAAACTTCAGGGGTATCTTATTGGTTAATAAATCTACTTTTTTATGTAATTTAACTTTTTAAACCCCATCGAGGGGTGACGCTAGGGAGTTGAAGTGAAAATTTTTCAATGAATCCTTCAAGGCCTTCAAAAAATAAACATTTTACAGCAAACCCCCTCGAGGGGTGACGCTAGGGAGTTGAAGTCAAAATTTTTCAATGAAACCTTCAAGGCCTTCAAAAAATAAACATTTTACAGCAAACCCGAGGTCCGTATCTTAATTCATTTTTAAATGGCGAGCCTATAAAAATTGTTTAAAATGAGCACTATGATCTTCTTGGCAGTAATAAAGTCGATTTTGGAACTCTGCAAAGAAGTAACACCTCCCATTCTCGAAAATGTGTGAAGTAAGTTCCAAAATCGACTCTGTTACTGCCAATAAGTTCATGCTGATAATTTTGAACAACTTAGGGAGAAGATATGAACCTCGGGTTTGCGGTAAAATGTTCCTATTTTGAAGACCTTTAAAATGAGGTACCACATGGCATAGGGCTGCGTTAAAAAAATTTTACCTTAGCTCCCTAGCGTCACCCCTCAGAGGGGTTGAAAAAGTTCAATTGCATAAAAAAGTATTTATTAACCAATAAAATACACCTAAAATTTGGTGTCCCTATCTTTACTAATAACAAAGATACTAAGACTTTTCGGACAATCCGTATGTTGAACATAAAATAAACACTTTTTTTGAATAAACCAAGATAATAAAACAAAACTCCGGGTTATACATGATTTGTAAATTAATTCAATAAATCAGCTTTATTTGATTGGTTATCACATCAAAAGTTGTATAGGGTCTACCGTATTTGTTAAAAGCATTATTTTCACGTATTTTATGGAAGATGAAAGTACTGTAAAAATGATTTTGTGGCAATCCCCCAAAATAAAAATTTCTAACTTTATCTTACATCTTCAGGTATATGGATGGGTTTCTACAAAGGATAACAATCCAAAACGCGCTTTGTAAACATAAGTCGCAGATGGTATGGTTCCGTAAGTTGTACATGAGCTTTTCAAGATATATGTTGATCAACACTTTGCAGCAGATGAATCTAGTCGATATTGAGTTGGATTTAGAATTGGAGGACTAATAAATAAAAAAAACGTACAATGCGGTTGTTGTGTGTGTTGAGTCGCCTTTTGTGTACAGGATGATGTTTTATCACTCCCGGTATTAGTCATAATACACTTACGCTGGTATGCAACGTTATAAGCATAAGGTATACCGTGAAATTCCGATCCGATGGAACCGAGTGGATGCAATTTCATTTCAGTTAGTCACGTGTTTGCAGTAAAGCGTTGGAACCAATAGGCTCTTTCACAAAAACTGAATATCATAATTTTAATACTGCCATCGTTAATAATTTGCTTTGCTTTCCCCCTCCGAAACATCACTGCGAGCAGACCAAAAGCGGCCAGCCTTAACAATCAGCTATTAAGGAGCAAACGCATTAGGCGTTCGCGGTCTCGACCCATCGCGGACAATGCTGTGCCGAGCTGGTCACGGTCTCTAGCAAAATCATAAAACGTTCAGGGCCTGAACTTCAGGCAAGAACGCGATGCGACCGAGCTCATTTCGAGACGGTGGGAACCGAGAAGAGCAAACCAGAGAGAAGCGACACAATACCTCGGCACCTTTGATGTTGGGGGTATAAAATTTTGTGATCTCGAGTCTAAATAATAGACAGTTGGCCGGTAAAATTTGGTGTAATAAAGGTGTATATGTACTTACCGTTCAGGATCCTTTGGAAACGAAAACATGCTAAATCCTTGTCCCTCTTTTGAATGGCACCCACGAAACGTGCAGGTATTACCAAGCATAATTTAAGAATTTTTATAAATCACAGCAACAAATTAAACACTTATGTTCAGATTCACTAAGAAAGTTTAAGCTTTAGTACTGGTTTAAATTAAGATTTTATAGTTGATCAGTTATGTTTTGACAGGTTTTTGTCCTGTCATTGTTAATAACTCGTCATTAAAAACTTATGAATTATTCTGATATTTCAGCGATTTGCTTGGTTTCCAAATGATTTTCATCTTGCAATGAACTACTGTAATGAATTTAGTCATATTATTGTCGTAAGTACATATAAGCTTGCCCTTTTCTTTATAAATTTGCGAAAAAGCTCAGAAATAAATTCATAGTATAAAACTTAGTTGTCTTATTCTTACACTTGTCAGTTTGAAACTTTTGGTTATCAAATTAGACCGGACTAGTGTTGGAGAATCTGGCTGTTAAAACTTAGCATCAAAAATAGTTTTTCAAACACAAAACAAACTCTTCGACTATCGGACTAAAAATGCCGGGGAGCGCGAGCACATGTTTATGACAGTTGGCCGGGTTATCCCCCACTTAAACGTTTTCGGCCGGACTCGATTATGTCGCTTCTCTCTGGTTTGCTGTTCTCGGGTGGGAACGCGTACATTGGAAATCATTGTAAAGATCTTCACAGAGCTCGGGCCGTGCTAGCACGGTCCACGATGCGACGGGATCGCGAGCGCCTAATGCGTTCGCTCCTTTAGTGTCAGATGTTATTTCAGTCCTACTTTGTAGAGCTGTGAGACACGACATCGGCTAGTGGCGTTACCATTTTATTTATGGGCTTGTATAAATAAAGAAATATGTATAAATAATGTCTTACCTGTTAGTTCGTATTCATTAATGGATGCTGATGTGCCTCGGCGTACACATGCATAATTAATAACGCTTCCATGAAGTACGTTTCATATACGCAAAATTTGTTTCACACAAATGCAAGGCATGAAGTAAACAAAGTTCATGTAACTGGAACGATTGTTTTTTAGCACCTACTTTAAGCATATTCGCAGCTCCATCAATGACTAACATTTCTGTATATCGAATTTGTCAAATGCACTAATTTTCGAGTCTTACTGGCAAGCAAATAAGAATTTGATGATTTTCTGGCATGTAAAACGCGCACTAAAACTACCCAATATATGTTTTTTCTGCATCAGTTATCTCATCGACAGACGACCACAACGGTTGAGCGTGTAATTTGTGTGGGTTTGATATTATTTTCGAGTTGTTGACAGGAAGAAAGCAACGTAACACTTCTCGTCTACTCGCTAATGACCGATCAAAACATACCTTTTGCAGAATACGCGAAAGTGTTTTTTTTCTGATATACCTATAGTGTGGGATTCCACAAACAGTAAATCGGAAATGAATGCTGTGTGCACGTCCCGAAGATTATTACTTTGTTTGTGGCGAACACTTCCAACGTGTCTTTTACAGATCTTTGTTGACCACCACCCTGACATTTTTGGTACCTACCGTCAAACTTTAAATCCGGGAAACGCGAAACAATTTTTCTCACGCAACTCAAACGGTAGAAAACGGCAGCGCTGCGTGGTAAACTGAAAACCGTAAAGAGGGTTTATGTATAAGTACGAACTGTAGATAAAGCACCTGTGGAAACATCCGAATCGGATAATTTTTCTTTTAAATTAACCAACTTCACAAAAAGAAAAGCACTCAAAAGTATGAAATAATATTTTTACGTATTTCGGAGGTTAATAGCAAACTTAATTTTGTTCAAATATAGGTAACTTGCGCACTGAAGTTCTAAATTTTGTAGTCGGCGCAATTTTAAAGTAGGTATAATAGGAATCCTTAATGATAATACATTAATAAATTATTAATAGAGTAATATTTTTAGTTATTTATTACCGAGCCTAATTGTGTTCGACTTTGTAGGTTGTACACCAAAGTTCTAAACTTTAAAGCAAGCGCAACTCCTTATTAGTGATGTAAGGATACGTATCCAAAAATCCGTTGGATACGGATATTAAAAGAATCCGGATTATCCGGAACCGGCCGAGAACTTGAATACGGATTCGGAATCAAAATAAATTCGCATCGGCTGTATACTAATGCAAAGTGCAAAGAGAAAACGGAATCGGAATCGAGTGTAAGCGAACAACACGGTCTGCGATGTGGCATATTTGATCTTATGCTTTCTCTTTCTAATGACCTTTCCTAAAAAAAGATAGCATAGTTATCCGTAACGAGTATCATATGGGATGAGACCCATTGGTTAAACTAGGCCCGCCTCACCCGAACCGAATTCAAACGAGAACGAACGACGCCGACGGTGCCTTCCTATCCCTAACCTTCGACTTCGAATGATACCGATACCGCATCGACCTACCTAGCCCGTGTATCCGGATAGAAAATGTTTTAGTATTGCATGCGTACGTATACATGATCTGTCGCGCGGGTCAAGAAATGGATTCGTATTCGGATAATGGATACGGATATTAGCTGATTCCGATTCCGTATTATCCGGATATCTACCTTTCGTACTTTTCAGTGCTTTTCTTTTTGTGAAGTTGGTTTTTTGAAAAAAAAAAATGTGCACCTATTCTCCCTCCTCCCTTCATCTTATCCTCCCATTTTTAAATTTGTAATACTGAGATGTAATATGAGATTTTCTGACTTCGATAATCCCGAAAATGACATATTAATTAACATTTTTAAAGAAAGTCCCAGCCGCTCCTTTTTTTTAACATGTATTAGACGAAATTAGATTTTCTGACCTGAAAATGAAAATGACATATTAGTTAATATCTTTGGGGAAATTCCCAGCCATCCCTTTTTTTCTGATTTTCTGACCTCGGTAACCTCGAAAATACACGTACGGTGTATCAAGCCAAACAAAAGACTAGTTATGGATGATAGGTGTCATCTCCTCTTGTTGAAGGTCAATGGACTTAGAACATTGTTCAATATACCTGTAGTCTGATCACTTTTTTGTTACATTTCTGCTTATATTTCTTCATTTAACTATACCTATCTGCTCTTTTTACACCAATAGCATTATACTGTACTATACTACAAGTAAACAAACTAACACCTAAATCGCCTCGTTGAATGTCATCTTGGGGCTATGGCGATGGGACGCCATTTTCAATATGACGGTCACGTCAGTAGCATATCGGTGTGAGTGTATGGTGATCTAAATCATATCTCTAGATCAGTTGAATACATTTAAAAAAAAGAATATAATATGGATAGTTGAGTTTAAAAACAATTTAATAAACTTAAGACACTTTGTAGTGCACACATACACTATTTTTTTATTTGTGGAAAACACACATTAGACACAAATCCGTACAGGTTGATGCAGTTGCGTGCAACATAAACGAACCTTTTTAGTGACAATTTCTTAACTTCGTGTGGTATTTCAGACTTATAAAATTGTCAAAATTCAATAAATCTTTAATTTTTTTTTGTTAGCCAAAAATTCGACCCTGTATATTCGGCGATTTTGGCGACTTATTACCTAAATAAAGAGATAGTTTTTAATTTGAATTAAGACTTTGTTTTTTTATACATAAGCTTTGTGTTTTTGAAATCTTCATCTAGGAAAAATACCTACGTGAGTTGATCCCCACGCTTCATCCCTGATATATTTAGACTAGTAAAGTCTGATTAAAATTTTTCCTTATTTTTAGTCCCCTCCAATTTCTATACACTTATTCCAATGGTGCTACACCATCTCTATGACTTTCTGATAAAATGACTATCTAACCTCATATAAAACAGATTTACGACGGTAATCGCTTCTCGATCACACTAAATTTGTTTCTACGGATATTTTACTTTAATTTCGGAAATAGGCGGTAGTCACTAGGGGCCAGATCAGGTGAACAGGGTGGGAGTGAAAGTAATTGAAAACCTGCGTTTTAAATGGCAACCAGAGTAATTCAAGATGGGTGATTAGGCGCGTTATCCTGATGGTAGATCACACCTATTATTAACTTTTCACAGTCTTTCGAAATTATTTCAGCATAATATGGTCCTGAAAGCGTTTGTCTTTTCTTCAATAACCAATAAGAATTACCTCTTGAGCGTAATGTCGTCACTCTGACTTTTTGAGGCTGGGGTGAGCCACGATGTTTCCATTCCTCACTTCGACTTTTAGGTTTGTTACACTTATACCGCTCTAATTATGACAAGCTAGTTTCATGACTCATCGTCTTGCAAAACAGGACCATTAACTTTGAAAAGTTTTCTTAAGTGGTAACTATTACCGGAGGTCCATCTGTATGTTCGTCTTTATAGGAAGTTTTACCGCATTTAAACTACCTGACACCACCGTTCCACAAGATCATAAAACACACTAGACTCTCACAGAGTATTTGGCAAGTCCTCACATTTGAATCGGAGTTTTATCTTTTTTTTAACGAGGCTCTTAATCACCACTCTCTGCTCGACACGCCCCAGTTTGGTATTAAGCACTGAACTTGCGCTACTGTTTTGTCCAGCAAAAAATTGTTCATGCTTAAGATGTTGCACACTTGTAAAGCAATGTTTGTCTTATTGATGCGATACATAAAAGTTATTAAATATATTCAGAAGTACGACATGGGAGGAGCATAGGGATTAACCCACGTATTTCAGTTTTTTATTGATTTACAAAAAAATGTTTCTTTGTGAAAAAAAAATGTGTTGAATTCCAGCAATATCTTATACAATATATACCGCATCTGTAAATACTTCAAAATCCTGCTGTAAATACCTTGTCCTTTTCTACATATTGTGATGCGGTATTCTATACTTTAAAAGCAAATGTAAACGTAAAAAATAATAACCCTTGAATTTTTACATGTATTTTGAGTGATTATACACTGCTCGAAAATAAGTGGAACGCTTAAAATTTTAACGGGACACTTTTTTGCGGGTTAGTGTACTTTTTTAAAAACTACCAGATAATTAACTTATAATTTTTTTTTGCAATGCATAGATAAAGTTTATATAGGGTGTTTCATAATTGAATGCTGATCCTTAAGCTTAAGGGTGATAATCCTTGGATGATTTTAAGAAAAATTCTTTATATGAACATTCTGACAACAGCTTTATTTCTGAGATACAGGGTGTTGAAATTTAAGAAAAAAATCTGTTTCTCTTCAATATCTCTAAAACCGCTTTGTATTTTTGTTTTAAATTTTGGTAGGTGCAAAGTACGCTTAAAAATACATTTTCTTCAGGATAAAGGTTTTTTTAATTTTCATCACTGGCGTCCCTGTTAACATGCCCTGCAATATTTTTAATCAAAAAAATGATACGCCACTGGTTTTTTTTAAATAAATGTTATTTTTATAATTGCCTTCTATCTTCTCATAAAAATGGTCTCTTGACTTTTTTTTATCCGGCGTACGGTTTTCGAAATAAAGTTCATTCATTTGCTTGTCCCTATGTGATTTTATCTAGTAGTCTCAATTTCACAATTTGTGGTAACCTAAGCATCTAGGCTAGATTTTTATATTTTATAGTAACTATTATTTAGTTCTAGTAATTAAGGGCAAACTACCGCTCTTCTAAAATTACCGTTTCAAACAAACCCATATTTTTTCGTTATTTTTAGTCCGATAAATTTTTTGTTTTTTTTGAAATGTAGGAAATCGGTATGCCGACAACTTGATCGTTTTACTTTTTTGATTTTTTGCACGTTTGTATTTTATTTTTGGCAAAATTGATTTTTTTTAATTTATAAAATCAAAATATCGATTTTCTAAAACGATCAATCGACGTGGAATGAAAAATTATAAATAATTGGTTTATGAAATTTTTGCATTAGATTGAAAAATAACATAGATATGTGGTTTTCAAGATCCCAGCCAAAACATATCTCCATTTCTCTCGGATTTGCGGACGCGGAGCAAGGGGTCTCTCGCGAAATAGGCGAGCGGGACTCACCCCTAAAATGACCGACTAGTGACCACGGTCGTCCTAGTCGCTAAAAGCAGTTTTACTTTATGTTTTCGAGGTCGCTGAACACGAATCCAAAGTTATTTTTTTGATTAAAGTGGGGGAACAATGAAAAAAATGGCAATTTAGTGCCAAATGAGGAAAATATAATTTTCATACTTTTTGATATTCAACTCGGTATATCTCAGACAATTATTCATATTTCTCTTTTAAATTTTAACCACTTATTCTTTATGGTATTACCTAGAAAACAAGCTCACATCTTCAGAAGCAATTATAGATTTTGTCGCTTGCCTCCATTCGTTGATTTGCCAAAGGGCTCTTAAAATATGCTTTAGCATAGCTGGTTTTGACGGAGGAAGTTTTGAGATGTTTAGATTTTTTCGATGGCTAAATTATAGCGTAAGGAATTGATGTCAGTGCGAATAGCTTTTGATTTTTTGGAGAGATCATACAAATACGATACGAATAAGCTAACGATTTCTTGGACAATATCTATAGACAAATCATTTATTTTAGCTAAATTAAGCAATTCTTCATTTGACATTTTTTTAGAGTGGCATATACAGTCTTTTTACCAATATAAAATAATGATGAATTTGTATCACAGCCGGTCAAAGCATGTGCAGCTAAGAAAGATGAACATAAATGATTTCCTAGTTTTTGGGCTAAAATGTGTATAGGATCTTCTCAGATCAGTGCGGACCGAAATTTTTCCTGTAAAAAACCACAGCTGAGGACTATTTTCAAAATGTTGAAAGTGTGCAATAGTTATAATATATGTTCATTGAATTAGCACTACACCAATGATAAACATAAATCGTGTAACTAACTGTACCTACCTCGTTGATTAAAACATTTGGAATATTTATAAACAACGTGTTTTCACTAACACAAATAAAAATATCTAAAAAAAAGCGATATAGTAAGCAATCGAGCTAGGTAAAATCATTCAAACGGCTGTATACGCCTGCCGCTATAATCACTCGCGCCAAACGCACGCGCCCGTACTCAGCTCTCAGCTTTGAAATCGTATATCTTTTTTTCTATTAAATATAAGGCGCTCAAATTTTACAAAAAGCTTCCTTATATACTATATTGTAATACTATATAGTATTTGCTCGAAATTCGAAACTTCGTCACTCAACTTTTGCGATAGTATGTGAGGACTCATAAAACCTGATAGCACAAATTTGAAAATTTGCCAGTCAGCCAGTAATTGCTTTGAGACCTTCGGATGGGGCTTGTTTTCTAGGTAATACCTTAAAGAATAAGTGGTTAAAATTTAAAAAATAAATATGAATAATTGTTTGAGATATAGCGAGTTGAATATTAAAAAGTATGAAAATTTTATTTTCCTCATTTGGCACTAAATTGACATTTTTTTCAATGTTCCCCCATTTTAATCAAAAAAATAACTTTGGATTCGTGTTCAGCGACCTCGAAAACATAAAGTAAAGCTGTTTTTAGCGACTAGGACGCCGTGGTCACATACTGCTATTTCTAAGCTACTTTTTGGGGGTGTCCCGCTCGCCTAAAATGCCAGACAGCGGCTGAGCCGTCGTGGTGTTGGACCATGACGCGTGCCTGCGTGCCAAGTGCATGCGAAGTTGTGCAGTTTTTGCAGAGCGGTTTATGTGATGTGATTAATTGATTACTGTGAACTAGAACTATTGTGTTCTAATTAATTATTCATATTATAGTTAGTTATCATTTCGTTTTCGTGGTATTTACTTTCTAGTGTACAGGGTGTTCGGATTTCGTTGTATTTGCGGGTTATGTTATCTCAGTTATTAGTAGAGATAGAAGGTTGCGGTTTGCACGTCATGGCGCTACTTTTTTGTGAATCGAAAAATGCCACGAACAGAATTTTCATAGCTTTCTTTGTTTTCAATCTACAGGGTGATTTTGAAAATTTTCCCTTTTTGAGCACCCCTTGTATCTCGGCTATGCCGCATCATATCAAAATAGTAAAAACTGCTCTTTATGCAGAATATTACGTATAATACGATGACGTACTTAATTTTTTTCTGACAAGTGTAAGAATAGGATAACTAAGTTTTATAATATGAATTTATTTCTGAGATTTTTCGCAAATTTATAATGGAAAGGGCAATTTTAGTACGTACTTTCGACAATAATGGAACTAAATTCATTCTAGCAACCCGTTCCAAGACGAAATTCATTTGGAAATCAAGCAAATCACTGAAATATCAGAATAATTCATAAGTTTTTAGTGACGACTTATTAACGATGACAGGACAAAAACTTGTCAAAACATAACTGATCAACTAGAAGATCTTAATTTAAACCAGTACTAAATCTTAAACCTTCTTAGTGAATCTGAACGAATATATTTTATTAATAATATTTTATTAGAAAAATATATAGTAGTTTTTGTTTCTTTTTATTGTGATAAAAAAAATATTTCGTGACTTATACTATTTGACACATAATTTTTATTAACTTATACTATTTTGCACAGCTGAAAGAGTAAACACAATCTATTTTATTAGAAAAAAATACAAAATTATTGAAAGTGAACTCAGTAATATTAAATTACATATTAGTCTTCTTCGAGAACTTTGTCTTCAAATGACAAGTCTTGCCGAGGTTAAAATAATGCAAGTGCGACTTATACTATCATACACTAGTTTTAACATTGGGTATGATAGTACAAGTAGACTTATTCTTTTTTGCCCGCTCGATTCAAGAAGGTTTTTAGACTTATACTTATTTAACTTTTTTTTATAGCTTTTAGCATTGAAATGGACTTATACTACTTTGCCCAAAGGAACTAGTCATATTTATAATATATGTGGTGCACTTAACTCATTTCTTAAAAAAATTGCCTTATACTACTTTTGACGCGCATCAGTCAATTTAACATGACGAAAGAGTAACATTCGTTTGGTAAATTTAACTGAAATTACAAAATCTGAAGTATATTTATTAAATAGGTAATGCGAAAACTCTCGCTGATGATCCTTGCAAACACGAGACATCGGCACACATCGGCGTCAAAGAAAATAAAAGGCTATAATTATCGGCGTTGTCACCGTATACAGACAAAGTCTTTGTCTGTATACGGTGGCGTTGTGGAGGCAACATTTTATCATCGCTACTGTAACTGTTGGCTAGCGGCGCGACGTAAGGGGAATACAAGCATCCGTGTAGAGGTCGACACAGCGGTAAGATTGAAACCTCGCATCAAGCGGGCGCGATATTTTGCGAGTTCCCTCTTAAAGAGTGGGATTATTTTGTAGGCTAGAAACATCTAGTATGCTAACAACACATTTCGTTGTTTTATAAACGCAAACAGTTAATTTAATTTTGGTATATTTTGTCCAAAATGGTTAAGTTTTTACAAATAAAAAATGTATTTTTATGCGTGCTTATTATTAGAACTAAATAATAGTTAGTTACTATAAAATATAAAAATCTAGCCTAGATGCTTTGGTTACCACAAATTGCGAAATTGAGACTACAAGAAAAAAATCACATAGGGACAAGCAAATGAATGAACTTTATTTCGAAAACCGTACGCCGGATAAAAAAAAGTCAAGAGACCATTTTTATGAGAAGATAGAAGGCAATTATAAAAATAACATTTATTTAAAAAAAAAACAGTGGCGTATCATTTTTTTGATTAAAAATATTGCAGGGCATGTTAACAGGGACGCCACTGATGAAAATTAAAAAAACCTTTATCCTGAAGAAAATGTATTTTTAAGCGTACTTTGCACCTACCAAAATTTAAAACAAAAATACAAAGCGGTTTTAGAGATATTGAAGAAAAACAGATTTTTTTCTTAAATTTCAACACCCTGTATCTCAGAAATAAAGCTGTTGCGGACCTATGTTCATATAAAGAATTTTTCTTAAAATCATCCAAGGATTATCACCCTTAAGGATCAGCATTCAATTATGAAACACCCTGTATATGAGTTTATAAGTAACTATTTTATGTTAAAGCCATCAGATGTCTACCTCTGTATACTTTACTTGTGTTGTGCCAAAGTTTGTTTTGCTTTACGAACAAGTTTTTTGTTTAATGTAAATTATTTATTTAAATAAAGTTCTTTTAACAAAAAGTGTATTTTTTTGTAACGTTGACAACTTTTTTACTAAGCGGTAAGACTTCTTACTACATATGTAAACCTAATTTACAGTCTAAATGACACGACCCTGATGCCAGTCTCTTAAGATATGCGTACAGGGCCGTAGCTAGAGAGGGGCATAGAGAGGCAACCTCAGGGTTGGGGAAATAGATTCAGGGGAGGGCCATATAAAACAATTACAACATTTAGGCCGGTTCAAGTTTTATTTTTTGTGTCATTTAATTTTTACGAAAATGTAATAGATCATAGTTCTAATAGAACTCTTTCAACCATTTTACCTTATCTTCTACTGGTAGTGCTAAAAACAGATAAACTCGCCAACCATTTGTGGCCTGCCCTCCTTAAAATTCCGTATGTCCTACCTAAAATTTAATTCTAGCTACGACCCTGTATGCGTAGATTGCGAACCGACTAGGGCTGTACTTCTGGTACCGTAAGTTGATAGAACAGCCTTTGATGAGAACAAAAGAAACACTTCTATAGTATAACTTTATTTATTTATACCAAATATACATCTAAACACACAATAAAAAATTAAAACAAACAAAACAAAAAGGGTTTTACCATACAATACCATTATTCTAATACACATAGTGCACATATTTTTAAGAGTATCACATCTAACTTTAAAATAAGAATAAAATATCAAAAAACAAAAAAATCACAATGCTTTGGTTTCACTCGAAAATAATACTAAAGTAAAACGTAATCCTTTTATAAATACAACCATTTTCTAAATTGAGATCTTCGATTTATTTTATGGAAAATAGAAAACTAAATTTGGCTACTAAACCCGTTGATAACAAAAATTGCACAGTAACTCACAGTCTAAGCGCCAGTTCCTAAGAAAGTCCATTAAGAAATGTTTAAATTGTGAATTAGTTGTACGGCTTTATTGAAAAGTACCATCGATTGACAATCAAAATCACCATAATAATTTTAAACAGTGCACCCATATAAAAACACTTTAAATGTACTTTAACACCCTGTACATTATGCATTTTTTGAATTCTACCCAAAGTTTTGGACATATCATATGTTAAAACTAAACAGCTCTCAAGAGATTGGCATTAAAAAATATACTGTTGGCAATTTCAAATTTTAGTATCTTACAATGCAATTAAGAGGAAACGACTCGTTATTTATTTTCCTTCCACAAATGTCATCTTCCGTTTTACCTGAAACAGTATCTGGTTCAGGTCCGGAATCGGAACTGCACTTCCTGATCTTAGTTTTTCATTTTATATCCAAAACTGTCCGGTTTGAAACTGTTGTAATTCCAGTTCTGATTCTGGACCAGTTTCGGAAGCTTCTCCGGTTAACCGGAAGATAACATTCGGTAGAGAACGAGAAACTAAAAAAAGTGCTAACCGCATTGTTTAGAAGCCTCCGTCAAAAGTGTCATTTATTGAATGTCAAAATCCTAAAAACTGTTCTATTTAGAAATGGGTGTTATAATTGATGAAATAATTAGTACGTTTTCATGAATATTTGAATACACATGAAAACAGTATTGAAATTATTTGGAGTTACAAGGTCGATTCGCCAAATTTTGGTATCGTATCGGGATGATTGAATATCATGCACTTGTGAACTGAAAACTGAATTCACGTTAAATAAAGGACCGCTAATCTAGAATTTGAATGTTAATGTGTATATGAACTAACTGATATGAAAATACGTCAAATTAATTGCAAATTGTATATTATAAGTTTTTCTTACATTATAATGTAAGAAAAACTTATAATATACAATTTGCAATTAATTTGACGTATTTTCATGTTTTTTAAGATGCCGTTAATCCTGACAGCTGTCAAACATCAAAATTTCCAAACGTTTTGAAATTGAATTGAAATCTGTGCACAAAAACACTTGGATAATCAAAACTAAGTGTACTCAAATCGATTCTAAATCTACACGAAAACGTAAATGTCTAGAGTTAATCGTAGAATTCAATAATTGCTTAACATACAAGGTAAAAATGGGGTGAAGTGATGTGAATGTCGATAATTTTGATTATCAGACTTTTAACGTTAGTCACTTTATAGTGTTGTCATATTTCTGAGCTAAAAATTGCTCTGTTTGCGTAAAATTTCTGTTGAGACATTGTACTGTCTACTCAAGGCGCATTTCGTTAACCGCGTTGGCATCATCTAGATCACTGAGCGCGATGATGTTAGTGATGTTCGAGAAACGCGCTTCGGAAGAATAAAAAAATCGTATTCTGGTGTTCAGAATTATTTAGGTATTTCTCCCATTTTAGAAACTCTAAGTTTTAAACCTCTTATCCTTGACTTTTGAGTAATAAACCTGCTGTAATATGGTATTATTAGGAACAGAAATAATGCATCTCACAGGACAGTGTTTTTAAATAAATAAATTGTTATATCTAACAGATCTTGGTACAAACGTAATATCATTTCTTCTGAATATAGTGTATTCGCTGTAAAACTGAACACTGTCACTTATAAACCAACAGACGGTATTCATTAGGGTTATGTCACAACCCTCTTTATGGGTCCCGCAGCCATGCAAAGCACAATAAGGCAACGCAGGCTGGTGGTTGGCAGAATCACGTGACGGAAGGCGGAAGCAAGTGCAAAAATAGGTCAGTTAACGGGGTCACGACGTTTAAAAACGTGTGTTGTTACTGTGTTTATCTGTCTTTTTTGGTTAAAAAATGTTTTAAATATAGTGCAGATTATAGTTTAGTGTCGTTTTAACTAAATAATTAATAAAGCGGAACGATTCCTTGTTTTTTTTCCATAAACAATTGTGGAAATTTAAGTTTTAGCGCTCGTATTAATATCCGTTTTGTATGTGTGTGTTTGTAATAAACTAACAGCAAAAACAATGTCGGTTGTCAGCGTTGTAATCGTGGTTTGTGTTAATATCAATATCGTCTGTATGTAAATAGTGAAAAAGAAGCTAGATTGTTTTGATTGACAAATCTTTTTTAAACATTATTATTTTACAATAATCATGCCGAAAATGTGCGGTGTTCCAGGATGCAAATCAAATTACCATAGCTCCTTAAAAAAAGATAAGAAAACTGTATCTACCTTTAAATTTCCGGCCAGTGATGATTTAAAGAAAAAAATGGTTAAAAGCAATTCCCAGAGACAACTGGATACGATCAAAATATTCTGTAGTGTGCGCTCTACATTTTGGTGAAACTGACATAATTCGCGAATACGAATATCGTTTACCAGATGGTTCTGTAACAAAAATTCCAACAACAACAACAACAGGCTAACACCAAATGCTGTGCCTTCTTTTTTTCCGAGTTTGCCAAAATATTGATCAAAAAATGTCCCCAAACCAAGAAAAGCTCCTGATGAAAGATCGCGGCAGCACCAGGAGCGTACTAAGAAAAATATTGAAGTGTTTGAAAAGTCAGACTTAATTAAACATTTTGATGAACTGGTTTTAAATTTTAAAGCAAATATTATTTTTTCTGAGTGTTGGACTGTAAAAATGTTTAGTGACAAAATTCATTTTTACTTTCTAGAGATAGCAGATACAGGACTTATCAGCATTGTGAGTCAAGTTTAGTTTATAAAAATATGCAGGTTAGTTTTTGTAGAAAATAGCGGACAAGGGTTTAACGATTTAAAATGGATTTTGCCATATAGTTTAAAATTAAGTAGGTGGTCTCAACTAGAGAATTTGCTATCAAAATATAAAAATCGCCTAATTGAGAACCTGCAATCAACTAACGTCCTTCTTGAAACAGCCTTAGGTTATTTAAATAAACAGTTTAGAGAAAACAATATAGTTAATACGGTACTGTCCATTTTAAAAAACGATATTCAACGTCAACAATCATCATGTCTTTTATGTTGTATACATTATCTCCATGCACATACGAACTGATGCATGAATATTTTAGTCTTCCTTCAAAAATATATTTGCAGTATTTATCTTCCAGCTTGGATATTTCTCCAAATACATTATCAGATACTGATCATGATGACTTATGTTTAATAATTTAACATATTTTGCAAATCCAGACTTTCCAGATCGCAATGTTTTTAATAGTTGTGATTTTGTTCATTTATTTAAAAATATTATTAATAATTAATTGGCGAAATATAAAGAACTCAATAAAACATTTGTTTATCCAGATTTTGATGACTTTAGCAAAATAAAATATGCCAAGTTTAAAGATATTATAGACACCTACTCTAAGGAAAAAATCAAGTAATTAAAAAAGCTTTCAGACTTAACCACAAAACCCTCTCTCCTAACAACCTCGAAAGGCAAAAAGTTTACATTGCTGATAATATATGTCATCATTCCACAATTTCTTCCTTAATAGAATTTAAATATTGTGACACGGCAAGTTTTCTTCAAATTATAAGAAATTGGTGGGACATTGTAAATAATACCAGCGTTTTTAAAGGAAATGTTAAACGGAATGAGTATTCTAAACCTATTTCGGGAACAGATAACTTCCGTGTAAACTTTTTAAAAAAATTTCTGTTATGGCTAGAGGCTTGGAACAATCTTGAAAACAATAATGGTCGATTGACTAATGACACCCACTGTGCACTCCATCTCAGTATTTCTGTTTTACTTGACGTTATAGAATAATCATTTAAAAAATGTGAAAGTTCGTACTTCCAGGCAAATTTACTACCGATAAGCTTGAAAAACAATTCGGTAAATACAGACTTTTGGGCGGGTGCAATTACAACGTAAGTTGTGATAAGGCTTTGACAGCTGAAAAAAAGATTCGTCCTAAGCCTGTTTTTAGAAGAACTACAGGTTCAACAGCAAATAAAGGATAGTTGTTCTGCTGAGGTTGACGATATTTTTGATAATGATAGTGACTTGTTAAAAAGTGCTGGTAGCAAGTTTATTCATAGGGTTTCTAATCTATCTGATACTCAATATTTATCCGAGTGTGAAGTAGAGTCCTCCACAATTTATATATCTGGATATGCGGCTCACAAATTATCTAAAAAACGTAGGTGCAATATATGTGTTTCCTTTGTAGTTGAAAATAAAGGTAATTTTGTAGATAACGAATATTTTGGTTTTCTTCAGTCTAAGCGTTCCTTCAGAAATTGTAAAATCTACTTTTTTACATATATGTGTGCAATTTTTGAGAAAATTATAAATGACGGTCTGATTGAACAAGCTTTTTTAAAGTTACCTTTTCAAAAACTGGTCTGTGTGACTTGACTTTAATAAGCGTAAAACAGGATCAGTCTTTAAAAGAATTTTATTGTCATGGTGTTTGTGGAAAATAATATCAAGATATTCTTAAAATGCTTGGTTCAATCTTTTCCAGTATTTTTCTTAATAATTATGTGAAAAAGATAAAGGACCAGTTAAAGGCATCAAAAGCTATGGTAAAGACAGAAAAATCGGAATCCAAAAACAGGAAAAGGAAACTGGATACTTTTAAGTAAAGTAACACTATTTTTATTAAATAATTTAGGTGCCTACTTAAGCTGGTGTATTCACTGTAATATACCTTTTATATCTCTTAATAAAATGTTAGTTTTATAAGGAGGACCCATATTAGTTGTATTATTTGTGTACAAAATTTTCTCCCTGTTTCATCGTACTTTGTTGTTCATTAACGCTGCTTCACCGAATCGGACCGAATATTCTTGCCGACCACCATCTCGCCAGCGGCGCGGCATTGCCACGTCTTTATTCATGGCTGGGGGACCCATAACGAAGGTCGTGGTTATGTGTTCATCCATGAGGCGTTTGCTGTGGACTAAATTAAAAATAAGAATGAGCGTGATGGTATCTGAATCTAACATGGCGCGAACCGTGATGGATTTGGACACGTCGCTAAGAATAGCGCTGCAATGGGATTACTAGTGGGGAGTGGAGTTCTCCAAGTGCCGTGGCAGGGTAAGCTTTAAGCTGTCTGGCCTAGGTAAATTTTTAGTTGTGTTACTGCTTTCACTTGTTATCACCGCCTTGCGTCTTGCCTCTCCTTTCTGATTATATCATATTAAATTTGTTTCTTTTAGTAATAATGTTAAGTTTAACTTAGGGTGGCTTTATTTTTTCTCTTGTCAGTTTCATGTAGACACCCATCTTGGCGCGAATAGTGAATAGCCTATGTTTATTATCTTGATGGGACCTTTTTTACCTTGGTTATGCTAAATTCTCTATAATTCTCTACACCTTTGTCTGAAAATTTCTAACACCGTAAAATTTCGATCCAATAAAACCGAGCGGATTCAATTTTGTTTCAGCCAATCCCGTTCATCGTAAAACGTTACAACCGATTCAGAAATCCTGTTGTCAAGTCCATAAAATTAAATAGCATGATAAAGACATAAACATACACCGGCACATTTGAAAAATGTTGCACTTTTTTGCCAGAATAACAATTTTGTGCATTCTTTTTTGTATAAGTTATGTGTACATTTTGCTCAGGTTTGCAGGCTTTTCACAACTTTGTAAGAAGGATCAGAAGTTCTATAGAAGACATGAAGAAATTTACTAGATAGTGACGTTATAGACATACTGATCTGATGGATGTATAACGGTTGGCTGTCATGTGTTGATTATTTATAAATGTCAATGTTCAATCTCCCAGTGAATCACTGTATAGTCTACTTTTATTTAGATCATCCTGTATCTTGTATCATTTTAGCTAACACTCCTCTATCACAAAATGTATCATTCGAAAAAGCGTCTATTCAAACTACCAAATACTAAAAGTAAATACGTATGTAAAACAGTGTAAACTTTTTGATTACAATTGTCATTTAGGTTTTTTTGCAAAAGCGGAATGTACTGTGAATAATATAATAGGAATAAATATACATATATGTATTGTATATTATATAACAATATTATTATTATTTTAAATCCCTATAATGCTTAGTATACTATTTATTTGTGAACCATTTGTGCTTTTCTCTCTCAAACAAATAGTGTTGGACAGTATCAGATACTTTAGTATTTAAAAAAATCATAAATTGTTTATAAAAATAAACCCCGATCGCAGCGCCAGTCGGACAGGTAGATTTCGCAATTTATTGTTTTGCTCTTTTACGTTTGGTTCTCTTCTCTAAGTTTTATTAAAAAGAGGTTTTAGACAAAAGTTGTAGTGATTGTTGAGCCCTATACAATACAGGGCGAGGATTTTAAAGTGTTTGTTAAATTTAATATTGTTTCAAAAAACAAACCTTTTTAAAATTTGAGCACAAAAAATACCAGGTTAAGCCGAAAGTACGTCTATGTTTGACACAAGAAAAGAACCACATATTCTTATTTAACTACCCCAAAAACATCCGTATGCCAAGTTGAAAACAATTAACAACGAGCAACTTAATCTAAAAAATGTAAAATAAAATAGAAAGCTCTAAGGCAAGTTGGTTTCAATGGATCTACTTTGACCCCAGGAAGCCACTTTTATAAATACATAGAAATACATATTTATAAAATATGTCCTATTCTTTACAGACAGTCTGTAGAAAGATCTCTACAATAAAATAGGCGGAATGCGAGTAAGGACTCGCACGTGTACACTTTTAGCATAAACATATTGAAAAATTGATATACAGGGTTGTTCAAATGTAATGACTAATGATTTATAAGAGCCACTAGAGATGCTAGAGGTCAAAGTAGAAAAGCAGTTTTGTTAAAAAAATTAATTACCTTTTAAATTAATCTGCGTGATTTGATGTAACTTAGCAAACGGTATTTTAACTCAACATGTTTCCTGAATCACATATTTAATATGAAGTTTCTGTTTTCCAAATACTAAAGTACTTGGCACATGTGCTGTTTTAAAATATCATCTAAAAAATCCTATCATTTTAAAAGGTATTCAAAACAAATTTTGTTGTTTATTATCCCTATAAATTGTCTTTGTTTATTGAAAATAAAGTCAAATGTTTGTATTTTTCTAATATTGTTGTTGCTACTAGTTATTTGTTATAAAACAACGCATTTCCAGTGTAGACACATAAACAAGAGCAGTGTTGAATTCAGGCATGTTTCTCGGGGCGGGGGGATTATAATTCCAGGGGAGGATTGCACTATTTGGTTTTCTTTATTATAAATTAATATACCATTAAACATGTGAAAAGTTCTAAATGGGGCTGTAAAAAACTGATCATGTGTTGTACTTACTTTATGTTATTTAAAGTATTCACACGCTTATTTATAATCGGGTAGTATTTAAACAAGCATAAAATTATCACTGTTTTGCATAACTTTAAAATTAGTGAACTAACAAATACGGGATATTCCAGAAAGTATAACTTAGATATCCGAGTTGTGTACCACAGTGTAAAATCATATTATTTTGAAAGTATTAGAGCTGTTTAATTTTAAATGGAAATCAGTCCTTTTTTTGACAGATTCGGATTTAGAAGAAAATTCTCTTTTCAATGAAATCAAGTTACACTTGTACATTTTATCCAGAAATTATCGGACTATTTTGATTTGCCATATACGTTCTAACACTAGCAAAACAATATGATTCTATACTATGATGTCCATCTCAAATATCCAAATTCTATTTACAAGTCGTTAAGACATTTCACACGCGTTATAAGAAAAGAGAGCAGTAAAGCCTGGTTTATGCAGACCACTTTAAATTTAATTTAACCCTAATTTTACTGCAAATACAAATGAAGGCATAAGAGCGTTTATCCACAACTTTAATTTAATTTTGCTTTAATTTTACTTTACGAAGTTCGCCAACTTTTATCTTCTTAAGGTTAAATTAAATGAAAATTGAGTTGCGCATGTGCGAGCTGACCTGGTAATATAAAATTCCCTAGACCGGTATCGGAACCGAATTCTAACCCTCCTTTTAATGATTATAACGTTTTTTTCTGTTAGGAAACTTAATTTTATCCATAATTTACAAGCAATAGAAACCACGAAACGATAAAATGCAGAAATGGAAATGACAGCTGACGTAAAAATTTCCCAAACCAATGCCAACCTTTCACACTTTTGGTATTATGTGCGCCTGCGTAAGTGAAACATAAATAATCTGTATAAATGCCCTGAAATTTTCTTAAAGCAAAATTAAAGTAAAATTAGGGTTAAATTAAATTTAAAGTGGTTTGCATAAACAAACCTTAAGTGGCAGTTTTTTAAAACTAATTGAAGATATAATGTCTTTCATATGTTTATTTATAACAACAATAAAATGACATACAAATACAGACTCGTATTTAAACTAAAAAACTTGAAATTAAAAAATAAGTTTTAAAAAGAAATCTCTGACTATGCAAAATAACAACTGAAACGTTAGAAACAAGTTGCGTGTCTGCAAAAGGAATTTATATTCAAAGTTGTATTACAATTTTTTGTATACTATAAAATGCCCGTCGCCTTTATTTTATGAGAAACATGTTTAACTGAACAGGCGTAGCCGCACGTTTTTTTACACCAAATAACAACTGAGCAACAATGAGAAAAAAATTAAAATAGTAGTAGTGGGAGCTGGTTACTGCTCCTAAAGTGATTGTTTTTTAAGTTTTGTTCGAATTTTACCGATATCCACTCTATATTGAAGATGGTTTTTTAATATTTCATTTTTCTTTTATAAAAAAGTTGTCATATTTTTGGACATAGCTAAACGACAGTCAATGTATTAAAAAAAATCACATTTATTTTATTGTGTCTCCACCACTGAATACCTTTTAAACAATGTCATCCATATTGGAAAAATTAGGTTATGTCTGCACGCCGCCATTGTACGCGTAGTCAGCCTTATTGTGCATTATCAGACAGTCATCCACGAAGTAGAAACTGTCGGACCTAGTTTCAAACGGACTAGCTATCATTTCATCCACTAAAAAGAAAAACAGTTGGTATGGTTTTAGGATTACAACCCTCGAGGCTAAATGGGCTTGTTCAGTCATTTCGCGTTTTCAATAAATATGTTAATATTATTGCAGAATTAGTCAATCGAAATACGCACACAAACAATTACGTCGGTTGTACGGATAATAACAAAACATATTACAGCCAGATTCTTCAACGCTAGTCCGGTCTACTTTGACAAGTGTAAGAAAAAGACAACTAAGTTTTATACTATGAACTTATTTCTGAGATTTTTCGTAAATTTATCAAGAAAAGGACAATTTTAGTACGTACTTTCAACAACAATAGAACTAAATTCATTACAGCAATTCGTTCCAAGATGAAAATCATTTGGAACCCAAGTAAATCGCTGAAATATCGTAATAATTCATAAGTTTCTAATGACGCCTTATTAACAATGACAGAACAAAAACCTGTCAAAACATAACTGATCAACTATAAGATCTTAATTTAAACCAGTACTAAATATTAAACTTTCTTAGTGTGAATCTGAACGTTTAGGTTTAAAACCCTAATCAGCAAAAGGATCGCTCAGAAAAATCTTTAAAAAATCACGAACATTGAGAATAGGTGTAGATTGCGAGAAAATTATCAAAAAGTTGAATTTTGATTCTGGGGGTTAATTTAGGGGGGGGGGGTAAATTGGGAAATGGAAAAAAATTTCAAGGGCATCGTGTATGGTGTCAAATGAAAGCTTATTGAAGCACGAATTCAACGATATATACGATGTATTTTTTACTGCATTTTCTAAATCATTTTTCCAGACAAAAAAGTTTTAAAATTGCTGCCCCCCACCCTTATCACCAGAAGGATCGCTCAGAAACATCTGAAAAAAATCATGAACATTGAGAATTAGGTTTAGACTGAGCGAAAATTATCAAGATTGAAAAATCTAGCGCGGTCAATTAATATAAACAATTTAATTGTTTATTTCCTTAAACTGCTGAACCATTGGTTTTAGAGAAAAAGTTTTTCGACAAAAAATATTTCTCACGATGTAAGAAAAACAGCTTTTGTCCTTGCACGTTTTTCAAAATTTTTAATTTGGCCCACTCAGCTCCACGCATACGCGATGTAATACGGCGTTAGTGCCGTCGGCGGCAGTTAGCGCGGCACTAACGCCGGTTACGTGGGAGGTTGATGGCACGGAACACTAATTGTGTATAGCTTGCACCTGACCGATCTTTTTATTCAAATGCATTTCTCTCACAAAAACAGTTGCTTCTAGCGATATTAATAAAGTATACTTTTTTTTATGTAAAAAAGGTAGGAAATAAGAATTTCTATTTAGAAGTTGTGGACACTGAAGCACAAAAAAGTTGGGACGTTTAAAAATGACATTTAATTGCGTATGCGGTGTCCCCTACAAAATACAGCAGATTTGAGAACGGATTTGCTTTTCCCATCCCGAAAACCCCCGCCTACCAAATTTTGTGAATTTATGGAGTATCTTTCAATATATGTTATCTATAAAAATGAAAAATAAAATTTTAACTTTAACACTCTGTTTCTATCTTATTACCAACTTTTGTACTAAGATAACTTAGGAAATCGACCTAAATTGACCCAGGCAAGCCACTGCTAAGGCATGGCCGAATCGTTACCAAACACCCTGCAAATAAGAAAATTATTATACACCAGCATTCATACTGGCAAGGAAAAATCGCTTGACGTTTTGCAAATTTATCCTCCCCTCTCGTCGGTATCGTAGGTTCTTTGTTGAGACCTGAACTACAAAGTGTTCCAACCAAAAAACGGCCCAAAACTTGTGTCAAAAATGAAAAAAAATTAGTTTTGAGAATAATGGAATACAAGTTACAAATCGAAAATATCGAAAACAATAAAAAGTACCTATATTATTAGCATAAATGAAGATTACAATGAATCACATAATGGTGAGTTTCTCAGAGATTGGTTTTCGAGTAGCACAATTATTGCCGCTTTACTTTTTTGTGCAGTTTTGTATTTTTATGATTTTATATGTGTAATAATAATAATAAGAGCCACAAAAGAGCCGACAAATTGGATTATGTTATGTTATGATTCTTTAACAAAGCCTGTTCAATTTAACGCAAGTCTGATGAATAGGGAATATGCATATATATATATATATATATATATATTGGTAAACGGTACATTTGTCATCCCACTATATCCATGGGTCGTTCGTCAACCCGACTTTTTTTGCATGTATGAGGTGTATACCCGAGCAAAAAATAAAATTTAAAACTGTTGTATTCAAGGCATCTTTAGAGGGGAAGAAAAATTTGAAAATTAAAAAATATTCTTTTTACAGTATAAAGGTTAGCCCATGTCTTGGTTAGCCCGCCTCTGACACGTATTTCTATGTAATCGGCACATCGGTTAGCCCAACAGCGTTGCCAATTGTCGCTGACACTTTTGTCACGTTTCGGGCGGACATGTGCGCAGTGGTATTTGGTTAGTGTTAGTTTATTTTTATACTTCATAGGGCGAATATTTTTGTGTCTTAAAATTTTGTAATTGTGATTTACGTTAACAAGATGGCCCACAGGGGGTTAAAGATCCTAAATATGTCGAAAGAAATGGAGAAACAGGAAGAAAAGATAAATACGATTTTCGAAAGAAAATAAAGGTAAGATGATTCATAGTTTAATACGTTTTTCAAGTAACTAGGGAAAAAATAAAACTAATTGTAAGTGGCAAGTTGTTTCCTATTAATTAGGCACCACGTTTTCATGACTTCAATATTATAAGTAGCTCCCCTATCAACAATGCGATTTTTGTAAAATTTGGGTGGAATGTACAGGGTTTCCCATTTTCAACACTTATGGGGTTTGCATGTCAGTAATTAATAAAATTAACCAAAAACTATCATTACACTTATGACTTATGACCTATTTTTTGGAGAAACTAACAATGCTATATACAGAACTTAAAAATATTATT
The DNA here is from genome assembly GCA_963971165.1 of Philopedon plagiatum. Classification (NCBI taxonomy): domain Eukaryota; kingdom Metazoa; phylum Arthropoda; class Insecta; order Coleoptera; family Curculionidae; genus Philopedon; species Philopedon plagiatum. The sequence goes on from OZ020193.1 coordinate 81,305,125, forward strand.
TTGTCACAGAGATACAGGAGTAAATTCAAAAATTGTCGATTTGGAGAATTTTTCATACTTTTTTTATTTTTAAAAATGGAAAAAGTCGGTCAAATGCAAACTATACTTGCACAATTAGTGTTCCGTGCCATCAACCTCCCACTTAACCTGAGCAAACCTCGGCCGCCCGATCTCCGTCCATCTGCCGCGCTACCCTCCGCCGACGGCACTAACGCCGTATCACATCGCGTATGCGCGGAGCTGAGTGCTCGAAATTAAAAATTTTGAAAAACGTGTAAGGACAAAAGTTGTTCCTTACGTCGTGAGAAATATTTTTTGTCGAAAACTTTTTCTCTAAAACCAATGGTTCAACAGTTATAAGTCAATAAACAATTAAATTGTTTATAACAATTGACCGCGCTGGAATTTTTCACTCCTGATAATTTTCGCTCAATTTACACCAAATTCTCAATGTTCATGATTTTTTTCAGATTTGTCTAAGCGATCCTCCTGGTGATAAGGGTGGTGGACAGCAATTTTTAAGTGTTTTTCCCGAAAAATGTTTTAAAAAATGCAATAAAAAAATACATAATATATATTCTTGAATTCGTGCTTCAATAAGCTTTCATTTGATACCCTACACCAGAATCAAAATTCAACTTTTCATACTTCACGTTTATAATTGGGTCACCACACTCTATCTCTGTGCTAAATTTAAAATTTTTATGTTGAATAGTTTCAGAGAAAATCGCCTGTGACAGACACACGGGCGGACACCGAAGTGATTCCATAAGTATTCCGTTTCACGGAACACTAAAAATTTAGGGAACTTTTAGTTATAATTTGTTAGGCAAAATTTGATGGCAGTGTCAGCATTTTTATACAAGGTCATATAAAATTGTTATTTATCATAACATGGTTATTTTAAAATGGCACACCCGATATATTATTTGTCAAAATGTTGAAACATTTATTTTCTTCTCAAACATATGCCACACTTTATATCTAAATTTAAAAGTAGACAGCTTTTTTTCAAAAATTTCAATTTATTCTATAGTAGTCCATGGAAAAAACAGAAGAGTTAACTATTATTTTCTTATTGCCAAAACCTAAGAGTGTCATATGATTTAAGAGTAATAGAAAATAAATTTAAATTTAAAAAAAGGAAAATTTGGGCTGTATTCTGAAAATGGGGACATCTAGTGAAAAATTAGCTGCGCTACTTGATTGTCAGTAAATAACTATATTAAGACCAGTTCTTACATTCTTTGTAACTTAAATTGATATAAATTTCTGAGGTACAAGGGGCGTCCAAAAATTGGAAATTTTAAATTTCGCCCTGTATATCAAAAACCAAGATGAAAAATTTGTTTGGGGCATCTTTCGTTTCTTAAAAAAATAGAACAGTGCCGCAAAAACCGCATCCCTCTATCTTTGCTAATAAGGGAGTTACCCTGTAAAACCACCGAAAACTGGACACCCTGTACTTGCTCATTAGGAGATCGTGGTCCAGTAGAATATCTAAAATTTAACCAGAGACGTTCTTAGTTACAAAAAAACTAAGGTAGTTTTTGTTTGTGTGTGTGTTTCAGGAACTATTTGTATCAGCGCGACATTTTACGGTCAATAATTGATTCTGCAGAAATGGACCTACCACAGAAAAAAAAGCAAAGGTTCAGAGAAAGACTTGGATTAACGATCAGAAGGCCATCATACGTACATTTTTTCATAAACATATCGAAACAAGGATAGCTCCAAAAAAGCATGAAGTTGAAGAACGAAGAAGAACTCACAAGAAGTTATTAAAAGACCGCTGATGGGTGCAAATAAAGGCATTTGTGTATAACTGTAATTGTAATAATAACTGTAACGGATAAAATAATGATTTTTGAATAAACCTATTCTCGTAGTAAAATTGTGCTTTTTATCACTAATCTAATTAACCCAAACAACACGATATCATATTTAGAAATTACGGTAAACGGATTATTCCAATAAATGTATTTATCTAAGTATGGGCAAATCAATTATAATTGCGAGTCACTAGATCGCAAGCGCCACCAACTGTTCGGGCAACCAAAGTTAGAACCGGAGGAATTGATCACCCGCTCCCTTGTGGACCTGTACAGGCTTGTGCAGGAAACTGGGATAACAGAGTGGGTGTAACAAAAGTTATTGGGTAGGCACAATAGGCCTCTAGTGGCCGCAGTGCTTCCGGTCTCGGACGGAGCCCAAGGAGAAAAAAAAAAAAAAAAAAATGGGCAAATCAAAACAAAAAGTCTGTTTGTGCAACATCTAAAGCCGTAATAAATTATAGTTAAAAATTAAAAAAAAAACGCTTTTATGAGTAGCGCACTAAAACCGGGGTGTGCAGTGCGCGCATCGTGCGCTACTTATAAAAGCGCGTTTTTAAAGTTTTTTTACTGAATTAGGTTTGGAACATACACGAGGTCTCAAAAATAAATTTTTTTTTTACCGACTTTACAAAAAAAAGTACAGTAAGTATCTCCATAAAAGTTATACATTCTAAAAAAAGCTTGATTATTCAAAAACTTGATGACGGACAATACAGGGTGGCTCAAAAAGCTGAAAGACACAATTTCAATTTTTTAGTCACCCTGTATGCCCTAGATAAAATATTTGAATAACCATGCTCTTTTTTCACAATGTAGAACTTTTTATGACGAAATAGTTTTTTGTAAAGGCGAAATTAAAAAATTAATTTTATTTTTGGGACCTCCTGTATGTTACAAACCTAATTCACTAACATAAAAAAATTAACTCTAGTAGGTACATTTGCAGTGGCAGTTTACCTTTAAATCGCGATTTTGTCTTTTTAGCTTCACGTGGATAAGGACTTTTTCATTTTTGAGCCAACCTGTATGTACTTGATCAAATTTTTAAATGGCAATGCTATTTTATCACGATGCAGAACTTTTTATAAAGAGACACTCTTTCTCGTAAAATCAATAATACAAATTTTTCCATTTCGAAGACATGCTGTATATTTTTTTTAATTAAAAAAAACATATTATTGTATTGTAAATTTACAGTGGCAGTTTACCTTTAAATAACGATTTCGTCTTTTTGGCTTCACGTGGATTAAGACTTTTTCATTTTGGAGCCACCCTGTTTGTACGAGATCAAATTTTTAAATGGAAATGCTATTTTCTCACGATGCAGAACTTATTATAAAGAGAAACTTTTTTTCGTAAAATCAATAATAAAAATTTTTCCATTTCGAAGACATGCTGTATGTTTTTTTTTGAATAAAAAAACATGTTATTGTATTGTCACCGGAGTTGCATAAGTTTGCAAAGTTTTAAATCGATACGACCATTAGAAGTGGGTGAAAAGTGAGTTGTAAGATTCCATTACAATGTTACAAGTCAAGCTAATAAAAGCGTGTTAAAAACAGTCATTTAATTCTAAGCCCAACTATATACCATAAGTTTATGTTAACGGCCTATTGTTTAGCCCGAAGCGATGTTGCCAAACTTCGGGCTAAACAATAGACCGTTAACATAAACTGATTGTATACAGTCGGGCTCACCAAAGGATTTTTGTGTATATAAAACAACAGCGCCACCTGCAGGAACTTTGTGTGAACTAAATGGTGTATAAGCTATATAAAAATGGAATATTGGTCGTCCCAATCAAAAATTCGTAGAAACAAAGGAATCGTTCTTATCGATGGAGAGAAGGGTGTATACACAGCGATTCCTTGGTGAGCCCGCAACCGGGACGACCAACGGTGAAAAGGGCTGCCCAAGGACCGCTTCACATATTTTACGGGCTCCCCTTTGACCGTTTATATATGTATATATATATACAGGGTGATTCACGGTCGATGGTAGGTTAGACGTTTATGGAGAACGGAACGCGGGATTTTTTTGAAAATTTGGCAACGTGGGTAATTAGCTATGCTCTGTCCATCTAAAATATTTTCAGCATTGCGACGTTGCCGCTTCTATCAAAAAGTCCTAGCAACTTTATTTTTTTAAATGGAACACCCCATATATTAATAAATTTTTAGAATCGCTCTTTTATTACAATACTTTTTTGTTAATATTACCCTATACCTATCTCTATCGGTTTTCGAGATAAAAATTAGTTTGTGTTAAATATGGTCCAAAACATGGCCCTAATTACACGTAAGTAAATTAGTGCTCTCAATTCATGGAAAGTTGATATTTTGGCGGTAGTTTAGACAGACCCGATGTATTTATTTTTCACCATGAAATCGACTCCATATCATACAGGGCGTGCTAAGATTACTATTATTTCCGTTGTTCATAAAAGGGGTCAAATGTTCGTTTTTTTAAATGAAACCCCCTGTATATTAATCAATAAATTGAAAGACGAAGAAAAACGCTTTAAGATGGTACATCATATTCCTATACCTAAATCATCAAGTTTTCTTAATAAAAGCGCTTTTTTGTGAAAAAAAAAATAAAGACTTTAATTTTAAGTAACCATGGATATCAAACATCAAAATATCAAACTTACGACATTTTGACGACTGTGTTTAAAAAAATCTCCCAAAATGAACGCAGATAATCATTATTCAAACGAAGTTCTTATGAAATTATTTATTTTACACGGACAATGTGATCAAATCATTGCCAGAACTTGCAGAAAATTTAACCAAATGTATCCTGAATTGACACAAATGAACGAAAGGAAGTTTGTAAGATTACAAAATAATTTCATTAACTATGGCTCAAATTTAAAAGCGCCTCTAACATTACCAAAACCTGTTACTTCAAATGAAGATAATATTGTCAACGTTTTGGCATATTTTAATGCATATCCAGAGGCTTCCATTCGTAGTGCAGAAAAAGATTTGGGTGTATCATATGCTTCAATACAACGAATTTTGGGAAATCAAGAAATGCATCCATTTAAATTTACTAAAGTGCAAGCCCTCAAAGCAGAAGACTTTGAACGTAGAGTGCATTTTTGCGAAACCCTTTTAATACGTATACAAGAGGATCCGGAGTTTTTGTCAAAAATCATTTGGAGCGACGAAGCAAAATTTACAAGGGATGGGATTTTTAATAGAAGAAATAAGCATTTTTGGGCTGATCATAATCCTCACGTGACAAAAGAAATGGGATTTCAAGAAAAATTTGACCTAAATGTTTTTTGTATTTTAAAAAAGCACAAAATTAGCTTTTTTATTTATGATGCCACTTTAAATGCTGAGAGATATCTCGAAATACTAAGGACGAATGTTACCGATTTCGTCGAAAATTTATCTTTAGAGGATTATAGGAATTCGTGGTTTCAACTGGACGGAGCGCCAGCTCATTGCACCCAGGAAGTTTCCAGGGTACTTTATGAAATATTTGACGATCGTTGGTTTAGGCGCTTAGGGCCGTGGGATTGGCCACCGAGATCCCCCGATCTCACGCCGCTTGACTTTTATTTATGGGGTGTTTTAAAAGAAAGAGTGTACAGTACTCCAGTGCCTACCAAAGAAGAACTGCGACGGCGAATAGTTCGGTGTATTGAAGATCTGGATCCCCATGAAATTGAAAAAGCAACTACGAGTCGCGTACAAAAGCACATACTAAAATGTTTAGAATGTAATGGACAACATTTCCAGCATTTATTGTAAAAATTTCTTATTTTGTTTACAGTTTTGTTTTTTGAACCTTCCTAATTTTGTTATTTAATTTATTTTCACATGTTAATGAAATTATTTTGTAATCTTACAAACTTCCTTTCGTTCATTTGTGTCAATTCAGGATACATTTGGTTAAATTTTCTGCAAGTTCTGGCAATGATTTGATCACATTGTCCGTGTAAAATAAATAATTTCATAAGAACTTCGTTTGAATAATGATTATCTGCGTTCATTTTGGGAGATTTTTTTAAACACAGTCGTCAAAATGTCGTAAGTTTGATATTTTGATGTTTGATATCCATGGTTACTTAAAATTAAAGTCTTTATTTTTTTTTTCACAAAAAAGCGCTTTTATTAAGAAAACTTGATGATTTAGGTATAGGAATATGATGTACCATCTTAAAGCGTTTTTCTTCGTCTTTCAATTTATTGATTAATATACAGGGGGTTTCATTTAAAAAAACGAACATTTGACCCCTTTTATGAACAACGGAAATAATAGTAATCTTAGCACGCCCTGTATGATATGGAGTCGATTTCATGGTGAAAAATAAATACATCGGGTCTGTCTAAACTACCGCCAAAATATCAACTTTCCATGAATTGAGAGCACTAATTTACTTACGTGTAATTAGGGCCATGTTTTGGACCATATTTAACACAAACTAATTTTTATCTCGAAAACCGATAGAGATAGGTATAGGGTAATATTAACAAAAAAGTATTGTAATAAAAGAGCGATTCTAAAAATTTATTAATATATGGGGTGTTCCATTTAAAAAAATAAAGTTGCTAGGACTTTTTGATAGAAGCGGCAACGTCGCAATGCTGAAAATATTTTAGATGGACAGAGCATAGCTAATTACCCACGTTGCCAAATTTTCAAAAAAATCCCGCGTTCCGTTCTCCATAAACGTCTAACCTACCATCGACCGTGAATCACCCTGTATATATATATATATATATATATATATATATATATATATATATATATATATATATATATATATATATATATATATATATATATATATATATATATATATATGCACTAGCGAAGAAGTAAATCTTCGCATTTACATTTATTATATATATATATATATATATATATATATATATATATATATATATATATATATATATATATATATACATATATATACTTGCTTGAACATATATATATATATATATATATATATATATATATATATATATATATATTTATATATATATAATCCAAATAAATCTGAAATATATTTTTTCTACGAGCGTGCGCAAAGTTACACTTTGCGCATGCATTTGCGTGCGCAAAGTGATACTTTTCCCTAAGCTACCCGTTAAATGAAATTACCGGATCTACAATCAATTTGCAAAATATTAATAATTGTTCTTTTGTTATAAATATTAATAAGGAATAATTCAATTTTCTATTATTATTATTACTATGTAAATTGTTGCTGTAGTTCTTTCAAGTTTCATTAAAGATTCATCAAAAAATAATCATTGTTTTTATTTGCGTTGTAATCTGACGCTCGCAGAAAAAATATTGTTCCTAACGCATGCGCAAAGGGCTTTTTCCGCACTTGACTGCTTGCCCGAGCACCACTTCGCGTCGTTCGTGAGACGGCAGTCGCGTGCGGAAAATATCACTTTGCGCACTTGTTAGGAAAATAACTATTTTCACACGTCACATTAGCTACTTGTAAATAAATGTGTTAATATGGCTGATGCATGCAGATTCGAGTGTTAATTTATTTTCTTGATTATTTCCCGCAGATTAGAAGCTTTCGTGGATAAGAAATGTTACATTCGATTAAGACTGTTCAATAATGACCACAAGGACAATTGGATAGTTTGCGGGCTAAGAAATCTATTCTATTTTCTTCATTGTCGACAATTGATTCCTTTGCGGTGACTGCTTATTTTTCTACAAATCCTGACTTTACCTACATCTGCAGAAATTAAAGCAGTAAAAGCTTAAAGATATTTGTTTAAGATAATGTTATATGGTAATAAGCTCCAAATAAGTTGTTTCTTTGTATTTATCTTAAACTATACACTGACAGTGGTAAATCATAACCTCATTGGTTTTCAAACTTTTGATATGATTGATTGATTATACAAAAAATATATAAATAGCAAAATATGCTTGAATTTGGCGACACTAACACGTAAAAATATTTATGTAAAATTTGTAATTAACTTTGCACTATACTTTCTTCTGATTTTGGCTGTTCTTGGCACATGAAAAAGAGTTTGGGACATTTGCAGTGGTATTTCTGCATACTGGCACAATGGAACACTACTTATGAGGTAGTTTTTTAAAAAAATGTCATTATTTAATAAAAACACACAAATTACACTATAATCATCATAAAACAAACTCTATGCAAACAACAAATAATTTCTATTAACATCACAGATGAATGATTCGGTAAAAGTAACCAAATTTTTGTAGTTAAATTGTCCAAGTAAGTTTCTTTAAAATAACCTTTTTGGGCTTGCAAGGACTTGCTTGAACAATTTATACAATAGAAAAAAATACATGCATATTCGCTATTGCCGATGACGTCACTTGCTGGATAAGTTGTTTTTTTCCAATGTTTTAGTGTGAACGCATCCCAAGTGTGGTAAATCTAATGAGCAATCTGATTAAAATAAGATGAATTTAAAAATGCTTGGGTAATTTTAGCAAATTTTTATCAGTAATTTAAAACAGTTCAATGGAAATGTGACTAATGTGCTTTAGACATCAATGAATTTAAAAACTCGCCCAAATACTGTACAGACATTATTATACAAGGACATCGATTAAAAATTAAAAAGATAATCATATTATACTTCAATTTTCCCACGAAAATCAATAAAATAAATACAGATAACTGTATGTATTTTCCAAACAATACTGCTAATTCCTCTAATGATTTATTTAAGGCGGTAAAATTCATTATCATTAAGCATCTGGAAACTTTTAATTACTCACCCAAATCCTGAGGTAATGTAGGAAACTCATAAATATGCTCACAAGTGTTCCTAGAGTATGGAATGCAGAATCCAAACTCAAAATCAAAAGTTTTTAACAGCCTATCCCTGAAAAAGTGTCTTTCAATCATCCTGAACCTGTTAACAGGACGAGATCCAACCGTGAATTCAACACTAAAATTAAGAAACATCAGAAAACATTAAAAAAAAAGAGTAAATTAGTTAATATGCATGCATGTACAGGATGTTCGTAAACCTAAGGTAAAAAATATTTCAGGCCATATTTTGCATGTCCTAAAATGCGTACTTTTCAAGATACAGTGTGATGGGTAAAGCTTTGCAAACGGGGGTAAATCCAGAAACGGCTCTAACCTAGTTCGAAATAAAATCAGGTTCGATGTGCAAATAAAATACCAATATTTATTTACCCACATTGTGTTATTTGAAAGTGCGAGATAAGAAAATACCGTACAGGGTGTCTGAAAAGTCTTAGCATGGGCAAATATCTTTACTATTAATAAAGATAGAGACACCAAATTTTAATTGTCTCTTATTGGTTAATAAATCTACTTTTTTATGTAATTTGACTTTTTCAACCCCCTTGGGGGGTTACGCTAGGGGGTTGAGGTCAAAAATTTTGAATGCAAACCTATGCCGGGTGGCCTCTTCTTTTAAAAGTCTTCAAAAAAGAAACCTTTTACCGCAACTCCCGTATTTTAATGCATTTTTAAATGGCAACCTATAAAAATTATAAATCGTATAATCGGGCGGGGCACAAGTCGACCATTAGTCGACCTCTTGTGCCATACAGTACCAGTCTGCGCTGCTATTTTTTGTTTTGTGGGGCCCTTTTTTTCTAACTTTTTTCCAACTTTACTTCTTCATTTGTCGATTTTATATTTTTTGTTTTCTGACATCTGCGCAGTAGACCCAAATGCGTACCACGCGGAAACCGAGCGTGCTAGACATGCGTACGCAATTTCAGGAGATGTACTTGGGTGTCTACATTCGAACCCATTTACTTTTAAGAATATATCCCCAATAGTCAAAATACCACTACGTATTTAACTTTATGACTTTTTCAGCAAGTTTTCTTCGACTTTATTTTTCGTTATTTGTCACCTGCGCAGTAGACTAAACTGCGTACCTCGCGCAAGTCGAGCCTGCTCGACATGCGTACGCAATTTCAGGACATGTACTTGGGTGTCTACATTCGAAACCATTTACTTTGAAGAATATATCCCCAATAGTCAAGGTACCACTACGTATTTACCTTTATAACTTTTTCCCCAAGTGTTTTTCGACTTTATTTTTCGTTATTTGCCATCTGCGCAGTAGACCAAAATGCGTACCTCGCGCAAACCGAGCGTGCTAGACATGCGTACGCAATTTCAGGAGATGTACTTGGGTGTCTACATTCGAACCCATTCACTTTTAAGAATATATCCCCAATAGTCAAAGTACCACTACGTATTTAACTTTATGACTTTTTCAGCAAGTTTTCTTCGACTTTATTTTTCGTTATTTGTCACCTGCGCAGTAGACTAAACTGCGTACCTCGCGCAAGCCGAGCCTGCTAGACATGCGTACGCAATTAGAGGACATGTACTTGGGTGTCTACATTCGAAACCATTTACTTTGAAGAATATATCCCCAATAGTCAAGGTACCACTACGTATTTACCTTTATAACTTTTTCCCCAAGTGTTTTTCGACTTTATTTTTCGATATTTGCCATCTGCGCAGTAGACCAAAATGCGTACCTCGCGCAAACCGAGCGTGCTAGACATGCGTACGCAATTTCAGGAGATGTACTTGGGTGTCTACATTCGAACCCATTCACTTTTAAGAATATATCCCCAATAGTCAAGGTACCACTACGTAGTTAACTTTATAACTTTTTCCCAAGTTTATTTCGACTTGATTTTTCGTTAATTGCCATCTGCGCAGTGGACTAACATGCGTACCACGCGCAAACTAAGAGCGCTAGACATGCGCACGAAATTTCAGGGGATGTACTTTGGTGTCTACATTCAAACCTACCCACTTTCAAGAATATATCTTCAATAGTAAAACTACAACTACGTATTTAACATATTTTTACGATTTTATGACGTCTCACTTTTTTGAACATTCTTAACTATGTGACATTGTGACCAACCGTGCCAGCCTTACTAATCAGTTATATTACGCACTGACTTATTTCCAGCATGGCCGCCTCTTCTTATTTATTCAAGCATTAGCCTTACCATAGTTATTGAGACTTTTGCGTCCTGTGAGAAATTCACAATATTGTAAGTCTCACGGAACCCTCTATGCGCGAGTCGAACTTGCACTCAACCGTTTTTTTTTATTTTACACAATCACGGCAACGCCCATCAATTAAATTATTTCTGTCAAATACCGTATGTACTTATTTTCGGCATCGACGCCTTTGGTAACAGACCAACAGTGACTGCCTTACTTATTACGTTAAAAGTTGTTTAGAATGGCCACCATGAACTTCTTGGCAGTAATAAAGTCCGTTTTGGAACTCTGCCAAGAAGTAACATCTGAGAAAAGACAGTTAAAATGAGGTACCACACGGCATAGGGTTGCATTTAAAATTTTTGACCTCAACTCCCTAGCGTAACCCCTCAAGGGGATTGTAAAAGTCAAATTACATAAAAAAGTAGATTTATTAACCAATAAGATAAATCTAAAATTTGGTGTCTCTATCTTAATTAATAGTAAAGATATTTGTCCATGCTAAGACTTTTCAGACACCCTGTATGGTATTTTCGTATTTCGCACTTTCAAATAACACAATGTGGGTAAGTAAATATTTATATTTTATTTTCACATCGAATCCTAATTTTGTTTCCACCTAGGTTAGAGCAGTCTCTGGATTTACCCCCGTTTGCAAAGCTTTAGGGATAAGGTTCCCGGGTCATCGAGGGGTAAATCACTAAGGTATTTTATTGTACAAGGTGAAGGAATTTAAAGGAAATTTATTTTTTTAGGGATTTTTTGAAGGGGTATTTTTTTGGGTATTACTGAGAATTAAAGGGTATTTCAGGGGAATTTAAGGGTATTGATGGAGTATGTGATGGAATTTATAGGGTATTTTAACTACTTCGTGTAAATAAAAATCATGTAAATAAACCAGTAGCTGCCTAGATTAAGCAGGGCAGCAGATTAATTAGGGGGTTTGCAGATGCAAACCTCCTAATTGTGATTGGCTCAAAGCATGCCTGGAAGGTTATGTAAATACTACGCCTAACTTTTAAGCCAATTAGAGTTTTATCATGCTTCAAAAACCAGAGTCAGAATTACTAGAAGAAAACAGTCATTTGTCTTAGCACTTCAGTAGCATCGTGGACGTCGTTGTCACCTCATAGTTACACGCTTTATGTGTAGTTATTTCCTCAAAACTAAGTCATATGATCCTTCTTAATATATAAATGTAAAAAGGTTTGTTTGCTTATTTGTTTCAATTTTTATTATATTATTATTTATTTTAATGTATATTAGAGCATTTTTTTCAAAAATGTTAAGGCCTGGTCGCTAGGGCTACATAATATCATATATCATACACAAATTGTTTTACCCCTATGGGTTTGATTGGTCATCATTTTAAGCGTGTTTACCGAAAATCAAGAAATTGTTTTAATAAATGTGGATTTTAGAGAAATTTTTTCCAAAAAAGGTTCCGACATTTTTCATACACAAATTATTTGATCCCTATAGGTGTTTGTAGGACGTTATTTTAAGCGTCTAAAAATCACAACATTATTTCAATAAATGGAGCAATTTTTTCCAAAGGACTGGCTGCTAGGGCTATTTTTCATACACAAATTGTTTTACCCCTATGGATGTTTGTAGGTCGTCATTTTAAGCGTGTTTATCGAAAATCGTTACATTTTAATAAATGTGGATTTAAGAGCATTTTTTTTCAAAAAGGTTAAGGTCTGGCCGCTGGGGCAATGTATCATATACAAATTATTTTGAAGTTTCTATGACATCATTTTAAGCGTGTTTACCAAAAATCACGAAAGCATTTTAATAAATGTAGATTTTAGAGCAATTTAAAAAAAAAAGGCTGGCCGCTATGACTATTTTTCGTACACAATCATTTTACCCATATAAGTAGGTATCTGTAGCAGGCGCGACCCGTCCATAAGGTCATTTGGTCAATGACCCACCTAAATTTATTTTCAATGATCCACCTATTAATTTATTTTTTAAAACTAAACTTTTCTTTCAAAAACGTGCAAGTTCCTTGCGAAAACTCCCCAAGAATCAAGCCAAGCCGTCGGCGTCGTCGAAAGATATCCAAGCTTGTTCCGGACTGGGTCGTATTTTAAATTGGCCTCATAAGTTTATATGGACGATATAAATTCATTAAAACTAAGAGAGAAACAGACATACGCGCTTTAGGAAGTTAAAAAGAGACATAATTTGTCGACGGCTCACCAATAATATCGCGCCACTCCCACTATGGAAATACCGCCCCGTGAAATATACTCTTTCAAAACATTTGGGTTGGACAAGAAAAAAGAAATAGGTACCTAATATGCACATTGTATTTGCACTGTATTATTAATTTAATTAGCGGCTAAACATAGAAATATGATCTCTCAGCCATGCCAATGTTATTCATCAAATATAACGGCATCGGCACGGGTTTCCTCATATTATTAGCAACATGGTCCAGAGGTAGTCTCAGGTAGTGGATCAAGAGGTCGTGAGTTCGAAGCTGTACTCAGGTAACTTTTTTAAATTTATTAAAAAAACTAGATCGGCTCTCAAAGGTGTATTGGCAACTAGTTTAGAACTTGTTCCTAGATAAAATATTTTAAAAATTATTGGTAATCTCATATCTACTACAGCTGGCAGCCTGCGCGTGCGTAAACAAAGATCGTATTACTATGTCTAGCCGTCAGTATTGTATTTATTAAAGAAAAAAAGTTTCGGCTAGTATTTCTAATTTTATTTTACGAATAATCATACTTTTAGTACAAGGAGCGACCTCTATTGAGGAGACTCAGACTTATCAAAACGGGAAGCCGCTAACAATCTTAGACTAAAACACATAGAAAAGTAATACTAAAAGTCATAAACATCTAAAGTAGCAATGTTCAATATACTACAGTACCTATTTTATGATTTTTGCGGTGTTTATTTGTAGGTAAATAATTTCTTGGCAAAACTAGGCACATTATTAAAAAACCTTCCTTAATTAAAAAAGTGTATTTTGCTTGTTGCGTTGATATGCCCACAAAATTTTGGCCCACCTGTAAAAAAAAACTCACGGGCTTCGTCGACCGATACTGATATCAATATCGGCATATCGGTCTTGTGGCCGATTATTATCCACATCGACCGATATCCGATATCTGTATTGTAATATCGACCCGTATCGCTATCGGTCTAATAATACGTAGTTTTTCTTTTAAAGTTTTATTAACACATTGAAGGGCGCTAACGGTATAACGGGGTGTCCTGGGGTGTCACTTCCTTCTTTAAAAGAATTACTGTATTAAAGTATTGGTATAATTTTTGAGCCCAAAAAAATGTTTTTTAAACAAGTATCTTAAAAAAATGTGTAACAATATAAAAAGATAAACTAATATTCAAATATTTAGGAGTGAAATTTCTTGAAATTTTTCCCTGACAAAGTGGCGGAACCCCTTCGCATCCACGACAGCACCGTGATGTTTTTTTAGAACCCACCCCCACCCCCGAAATTTTTGTTTTCAGGTGTTGCGATTTACCGCCAAATGCGCGATTTTTGAAGTCCCGAGGCGATTCACCGACCCCACCCCCCCCCCCCCCCCCCTCCCCCGAAAAAAATCCTTTCTACGGCACTGACCGAGTGTAACGTCATCAAATTTTGAAAGAAGGCGCCTGTCTCACAAATAAATCTGCCATATGCGCGAAGTTGTTACCTCTACGCCATCTGTTGGCTTGATAAAATATATTTTTAGAGCTTCTTTTTAGGGAAACCTGACGCGAAAAAATGTATTATATTTTCAGTGGCCGACACCGATATTCGGCCATATGTATAGCGGTATCGGCCGATTTATCGGTATCAGCCAAAAAAATCAAATCATATTAAAGGATATTTTTATTCTATAAATTTTAGGCTGTAATTTACCCCTCGGGGGTCATGTACGTTCTGACCAACCTAGACTGTTGATGTTGAAACAGAAAAGCGACGTTGTCACTCTCACTCTAAATTTCATCACAATACCATAGAAATAAATTACTAAAAATTTATTACGGCGAAAAATAATGGTTGGTATATTGTTATATTCTATTAATCCTTAGTCATATTATTATGCTTTAACTGGTTCTTAAGCAAATATACGACCCCCCGAATTTCATAACATTTTTGGATTTTTTGAAAAGCTAACCTCAAAAGGAACACAATAAAGCAAAAAAAAAATTTTTTATAGGTTGTTCCCAACTTACTATCGAACAAAATAAAGTATTTTTATTTTTAAAAATACCTTCAAAATACGGAAATAAATTCTGTTTAAATTTCATTGTTATGTTGGAGTGCACAAATGATTCATTATCATTTCGACAGGAGGCCTGACTAGCAAAGCGTTGTTGCCAATTCAATTTAAGTTTTCCACTGTGTCGCTTGCCTGGTGCTTGCTCAGGTTTGGCCAGGTTTGGTCGGGTTTGTTCAGGTTTTGCCCAGGTTTACTCAGTCTTCTTTTTATCTTGTATTGTTTTGGTGGCGCGATTGATTATTTGTTTCGCGAAAGTGCGCAAAATGTGGATTGATACAACAAAAAATTAAGATAGCCAGTCAAGTTTAGAAACACTGTAAGCAACCTTTAGTATTAAGGAGTTTTCGCATTGCAAAATTTCAAAATACTTAACGTGTTTTTATTCAACTTTATGTTGATTTTTCTGGTAAAAAAAGTGCTTGATCCAACAATTTTTTTCTTTTAAATTGTTCCAAACATTATAGGCGTTCTATTACAATTTGTATTTTCTGAAAATTCGAGGGGTCATATATTGCTCAAGACCTGCTGTAACTTACAATAATTGTGTTATTTTAGTATAGTATCTGAAAATATGCCACATAACTGAAAGTCTGGCAACAGCCATTCTCAAAAACTAGGTGGTGGACCACATAGCTGGCCAGATAAGGAGTAACCCTAGAATCTCTGATTGCTCCAAAATGTAAATAATGATATCTCCTTCTTGTTTCTAAATCTATGAGGTGGCCCTTGACTTGGCTTGATAACTTAGTTATATTCCTCACTTTGTTTAAAAACTTTCTTGTCATTTTTTTTTTGTTATCTTGTACAGTTTACCAATTATTTAGCCAAATATCAATTCATGCATACTTTTTCAAAAAATACTGGTCTTTTTATCTTTAAAATAGTACCGAGAATAGTACCTATACGTACAGACACTTATTTGGTTAAATAATTTGTAAAAAATGCAAGAGACTAACAAGTTTTAAAACTAAATAAGAGTACCCTTATTTAACTCAAAGTAGTCATTGACTTCATAAGAGAAATACCTACAAGAAAGTAAAAGGGACCATGAACCCAAGAAGAAATATCGCTCTCTATACTGTTTAGACAGTTTTTAATAACTTTTATAAGTGCTAAATCGTAGCCCTGAATAAACTAGAAAAAAATTAAAACTTTAAACATCCTGTATCCTGATATGTTTTCGGACATACATATATTTGCATAAATTTTTTACCTAAAATCGGCTCTGGAATAACACCCTGAAATATTTAGAAACACCCTGTATTTAGAACATACAAATTTAAGTTTACAAATTATATAGCATTACTTACGTTGCTCCAACAGTCTTTAACTTTAAAAACTGTGGTGTGAACTGATATCTGACAAATCTTCCAGCATTTGGATCAATGGATTCGTCATTTTCGCAGTTGATGTCATTTGAGCTATCAATATTCACTGGTTTGGCAATTTCGAACAGGACTGCTCCACTTTCAAGATCGCGTATTTTAAATCTGCAAAAAAAAACTAACTTGGCAGGACATGAAAAATGTATAAAAAGCATAGAAAATTAGACTGAATTTAGGAATTTTTTGAGGTTCGAGAGAGATTAAGTAATTGAAAGATTTTCTTGTAATACACAAGACAAAAAAAATATAAATAATACTGATCTTGACGGAATAGGTAGGTAGAGAGATAGGGGGGCACTAAAAAGTGTTTTAAACTCCAAACATGCAAGAAATCCTCACCTGGTAAAATCTATTTCGTAGATATTTGCATCGGGGTCACACAAATATCTGTCACTGATTTTCGGCAATCTGAGCACATCGTCTGGTGTGACAATTTTCTTGTTTTCTACCGAAGGCAGAGGTTTTGGTATACTCTCTCGTTTTTCCCTGACAACGCTCATTTTTCCAGTAAAATGAGCGAAATTTACGAATATAAACAAAACGTTTTGGATAAACGTCAAATTGACAACCGGATATATCCGGTTTTTTTCTGACATGTAGGGTTTCTTAAATCCATTTATAAAGATGTGAAAACTTGGTATTACTTCCTAATATCCCGATACTAAATACTAGAAATCCAGAAACAAATAAGACCTCTAAATTTTCGAAAAAATCCGTAGTATTCTTTATCAATCCATCCACCACCACTGGTTTTTACTGTTTTTAGATAGCGGTACCAGTACGTGTAGTGACAGAAATAAAAAAATTCATATTAGTAGTCAGTGGCGCATTCAGGGGTGGTTGCCCCCCCCCCCCCCCCCCTAAAGCCTAAAGTTTATACAACCTAGGGATGTTCCGATACGCCGAAAGTATCGATACTCTGTATCGATCCGGATCGTATCATAAAGTATCGATACAATAAAATATCGGTTCGAAAAATATCGATACTCCAAATATCGAATAATATCGATACTTTTTCGATTCGAATTATGTTATTTTTTATAAGATTTTTAACTTTGCTTTCTAAAAAAAAGGGTTTGTGGTAATTTTATTTTTCTTTAGGTAGGTACTGGTACTAGTAAAAATTTTAAATAAAATCTGAAATTAAAAAAGTTATCGTTTAATTTTTGACCCAAATATTGGGGCAGTAAACAGAGCTAGTAACCAAGCCTAACGAATGTAAAAATAATAATTTTGATAACCAATCCCAACCTAATCTATTTCGACTTTGAGTAATCTTTTCTGGGTTTCATAACACTATCCGGACACATTTAAATTTGGAATGTTAACTCATTTTTTTGTTAATATTGATATAACTTACGTTTATAAATGACCTTTGATGTGGAAAATGCAATATTTTTACTCAGAAATTACTTTATTAGTAAAAAACATTATTTTTATCAACTATTTTATGGTTTTCCAACATATTTGGGGTTACGGTGAAAATCAATTTTGATTGACGATTATGGAAACACCGTGTTGCCACATTTATTATTGTTTTTTTGGTGTTTTTATTCTTTTTTGTAAAATTTTGGCATTAAAGCAAAAATATACTATTAGTTGTAAGTTGTGATTACTGTCGTCGTTTAAAAATGGAAATAAATAATAATATTGCAATATTGTTATTTTCTATTGCGTTGCTTGCGGATCGATTGCTCAGGTTTGCTCAGTTTTCATCGATATCGGTATATATTTATATACATACGTTGAAATTCTTAATAATCCTTTAGATTTCCTCTTAACTTGTTTCAAGCCGCAATGCCGCAATATCGAGCAGAGAATATCTATAGGAAACTCAGTCAACTTTGGCAACACTGCATACAACTGACATTTTATTATGCAATTTCTCAAATTTCAATATTTTTTTAAGAATACTGAATATTCCGAAAATTTTTTTTTCAAAAAAATACAATTTGAAATACCTATTTTTCGATGACATATGAAAAAATTCTTAATTCGGGTGTCCCTCTCTTAACATAGGTGGGCAACCGTGGCTGCTCCAGTTTAGAAAAGGGTCTGAGTTAAGGGGTATCGTGAGACTATTTAAATACATTTTGCAGTGAGTGCATCACGAACTACGAGTGTATTTGCATTCTTTTTTAACATGAGAAAAGGAAGACAATAGAGATACATTTGTGCTTAACTAATTTTACCAATCGAAAACGCTATTATATTTTGGCTGTGTACCGTTGTCAAACCTGGTTAACCGCATCGGTTTCTTCGGTGACATTAATGACAGATATTGCGTTTCCAATCTGTCAACTTTTAAGATTACCGATACTTACGGGACACAAAACCGTAACCGAAGTTGACAACGGTACACGCCTTTTATATTACTAAGGCTGTGTACCGTTGTCAAACCTGGTTAACCGCTCGGTTTCTTCGGTGACATTAATGACAGATATTGCGTTTCCAATCTGCCAACTTTTCAGATTACCGATACTTACGGGACACAAAACCGTAACCGAAGTTGACAACGGTACACGCCCTTAATAAAGCCATTTTTAAATCAGTGACCAAGTCAGACCATTGGGCAACACTGTCTCATTTAATCTTAATACTTTGATTTTATAGGTTAAACATTGAGGATATGGAGCAACGTTGCCAAATAAGGTGACGTAGTCATGAGTATGTCACTGATTTAAAATCGCCTTTAACTGTCTCCAAGGTCGGGCCGGGCATTCCGATCCAGTTTTGCAAACCGCATAAAATAAATAAAATTATGGGATTTGGGATTTTTTCCAAGTAGTCCGGTTCGTGATGTACCGATACTATTTGATCGATACTCAGTAAAATGTATCGATACTCATTATATATCGAATCAAAAATATCGATACAAAATATCGGGTATCGAAAGGTAAAGTATCGATACTCAAAAATATCGGATCGTATCGCGCATCCCTAATACAACCTTTGTATCCAAAAGAGAAAAAGGAAATAAAGGTTTTTGTCTTTTTGTTGCCGTTTAAAAAATTAGGAGATCAGCTCTCATGTCCCTTTAAGGAGTGACACCCGCATCAAACAAAAATCAAAATTATAACAATACAATAGCCTGCCCCGGGTAACACCCTTTAAGGAGTGACACCCGCATCAAACAAAAATCGAAATTATAACAATACAATAGCCTGCCCCGGGCCCCGGGTGACACCCGCATCAAACAAAAATCAAAATTATAACCAAACAACAAAAATCGCACATTCGAGGGCAATGGGCTTGTTTAGTTATTTCGCGTTTTCAGTAAATATGTTAATATTATTGCACAATTAGTCAGTCGAAAAACACACACAAAAAATTACGTCTGTTGGACGGATAATAACTGAAATATTAAGGTTTAAAATTCGACAACATTGAAAACATTCAGTTTCCAGCTTGACGTCATCCCACGAAAAACAACTGAATGTAACGGGCAAGGCGATAAATCCAATACAGCACCGCCATGATCCCCTAAGGGGAATAAGAATTTTGACAAGTGTCATTTTGACAAAGTTCATTGCAAAATCTTTGCAGCGGTGCCAATGTTTATCGCTCTCTCTTTCCTTGTCTAAGTTATCGCTCATCGTGGGACTACGTCACCAGACACCATCGTCCCGTTTCATAATGAGCGATGTTTGACCGCTGTTTTGGGGGTGAATTCCATCAAAAATAATTCTAATATTTTGGAGATAAGCTTGTCGAATGAAGCACTTTTGTATTATGAAACAAAAAAAAATTGCCGGATAAGCCCATTAAAATTAAAATATAAAAAAAATTGCACGTTTGTGCGATCTTAAAAAACTCTCCAAAATTCAATAAACCTAGCCAATATCAATATCAAAACGTAATGCAGACCAGTCAAATAATGGTTGGTTAATGAATCCACTTATGGTAAAAGAAATGATGACTGATCAGAAATGTACTGAGAGCGAGTGGCGATAGCAACCGTCTTGGTTATTCCTCCATTGGCGGCGCGGCGTAATTAGGTATTCACCATGGATGCCCAACTTCATACATACTATAGTTTATGAATAAAAGTTTGTAAATGTTTCAAGCAAGAATTTTTATCTACATGTAAAATTTTATACCTAGAGATTTGTTTTAATTGTAGGACTCTAGTAATTATTTTTAAAAAAATATCTATTTTAAATTTTTCCTATTTAAAAATACAGGAGTATCAACAAAAATGTAATGATAAAATAGAAATTTTGCCGCCAAAAGTATCTGAACGCAAAATTTTCGGCTGAACCTGAATCTGCAAAAAACGGGGGTCCCCATAGGAAAACTCAAACTTAGGCCTCACAGGGCCCAGGCCCTTATCGGGACCAAATCTGACAACGTTATTCGATTCCCCGGAAAATTTCCTATGCTATACGAGTGAGACGTCCTTAAATAAACATCCCCCCTGGGAAATGTTTGGGAGTACCGGCCTTTTTCCAACACCCTGTATATATGTGTATATATAATGTATATATAAATTCATATTTGTACATGTATATGTACATACAAATCCCTTCTCCGTCGTGATTCTGACAAAAATCCTTCGAAAACAGAAAAAAACTGGTTTTACCCCCTGAAAGGGTGGTTTCACCCTCAGGGGGTGCGTTCCGGATCGGATGTTAACCCTCTACCCTCACCACCTCTCACTTTGGAATAACCAAAGAAGAAGAGCAGAGGACACCCGACTCAAGTGCTGAGCAACCCTAGAAATTAAGGGGGTGGTTTACGGGGTCCAATGACCTGATGGGGTGAAACGGATGTCGTATTCGGATTCACCGACCTCGAAAACATATAGACATGGGGATCTAGTCCAGTGGACATGACTTTTTTTTTTTCGTGGGGTAGTGATATTTATATATTAATTTTTACTTATTTATTTTTTATATTTAATCTTATATTTTTCAATATCATTTTCATGTGTGAAATAAAATTAAAATAAAAACATTTCGAGGTGACGTTACGCGCCCCCCCCCCCCCCCCCCCCCGCTCCGAGACGAAATTCTAAATTCACCCGATAGTAGGCAGTGAATCTTCAGATAATTTTTTAAAAGAAATTCGAACGCGCCTATAGAAAAAAAAATAAAGTTAAAATAAGAA
This sequence comes from Philopedon plagiatum, assembly GCA_963971165.1. Classification (NCBI taxonomy): domain Eukaryota; kingdom Metazoa; phylum Arthropoda; class Insecta; order Coleoptera; family Curculionidae; genus Philopedon; species Philopedon plagiatum. Next base: position 81,326,714 of record OZ020193.1, read on the forward strand.
TGACTTCCAGGTAGATTTAAATAGTTCACTTGTTTGTAAATTATAGGGTTTTTATTAACAATGATATAAGTAAGAAGCGATTGTTATTAGGCTATAAAATCATAACAAATAGTATTTTAGTACATCAGTAGTACTCGGGGGGTCGACCCCCCGAAACCCCCTCAGATAGGGCTCTGTTTTAGGCGCACATAACGCTCGCAACTCTAAGGGCGTCTCTTTTGAAACCGGGGCGACTAACTCTGGGGTGAGAAGCTTCTGTGCTCCAAGAACTTGAAATAAATAAGTCTCTAGCGATTCCCGGTTGCTTATTGGGACATCTGTGACGCAGAAAATCTCATATTAAAAAATCCACATTTTTACAACTGACACAATAAAATACATTATTCATTTGTTTAAATCTTATATTGTGTTTTAAAAATTTTGAATACAATAAATATAAGAAGTTTTACAACATAAAAGGATACTTAAGGCACATATTTATGTTCCTTTTCTAGTAAAAAGAGACAACCATCAATTAATGATTAAAGGTAAAAAAACTATATTTATAAACACTGGCAAAAGGGGAATATTTCACTATTTCTAAAACAATATATAGTTTTTCAAATAATAGAGAAGATAATACTACTGTAAAAACTCACAAACCCATGGTTAACTACAAAATGTAATGATATTTCAAAACTTGTTAGACAATAAAATACATTTTCAGTTACCATGTAATTTTTGGGGGAAAAGTAATAACTAAATAATAATTAACATATCATGCATTTTTTAAGCACAGAAATATCTTCCCATAAAAAGCAATTTTCACCTAAACCCTGTATATTTACACCAATAAATGTACCCAGTGTCTCAAAAAAGAGAAATGCTAAGTAATTAACTATATATACAGAGTGGTAAAAAACTTCTATTAATTTCTGATTTATTCAATTTTTGACCACCCTGTACATTACCTGAGGCACCTAGTACAGATTTCAACTAATTTATACCTAACTAAAACAATTATAAGCAAAAAAACAATTTCTGATATAATTTGAGATAATAAATATACCTATTTAATACTAAATTTTACATCAACAATTGTTTATTTCTTTGCATTTTAATAAATCAACATCAATTCTAAAAAATGTAGGTTGAACTAAACCTAAGAAGTCGATGAAAACTATATACACAATGGCGCAATGTGTCTCAAAAATAAGTTACGAAATTACGATACGAAAATTTGAGCAAATAAAAAAGCGAAAAAATTAATTAATAAAAATTATACACAAATCATTTTAAGGAAAACGCTTCAAGACAAAAAAATTAGTAGGAGCTGGGTTAACTACTTCACCACTTCCCACCACTATTCCTTATTAGAGTCATGCCTAATACTAGAGCTTTCAAAATATAAGTAATTCCAGTGGCGTTTTATTGGACATCGGGGAGTCCGTTTAGCAGAGACGAACTTGGGCGACAGCGCTAGTAGCTTTCCCTTGTCGTTTATCAGCTCACGTTGAGAATTGCCAAACACTAGTAATAAATCCGTGACTGTTTTTCCGTTAGAACGATTATTAACCGACTCTTATATTTAAAGTATGACGGTACAAAGATATGTTACGGTATACGTCAGCTTAATTTAATTGGATTGTCGGGCCGATTCACTCTCCCTTTACCGGTCTAATGTCAGAATTAAGGGTTTAAGTTCGCAATTAGTTCTTGTAATATGTATTGACCTACTTCTGATATTTTTACACAATTATAAAGAAAAAGTATGTATATAAGTACTTTTGTTGTCATTAATACAAAAATTATTTTCCCAGAACATTTGAGTAAATTAATTAGTTTGGAAAACAAGTAAATCGATGTGAAGTGTTGGTGAAATTTCGGTGAAATTTAACATCGTGTGCTGGATAAAACATACTATCGTGTGTTTAAGAAAAATAATGTCATTGCCTGGCCAATACCTATCCACTATAGAACAAGTGCTAGGACAAACACTCAATGTAAAATAATATTAGCAGCGAGTTACATGCGAAATCATTATAGCAGTGGCGGCTCGTGGTCATTTGTAACGGTGAAGAAAAACAATAATATGAGGTGAAAAACGCCCTGAAAAAATGTTACTGTGCATTCACCATTTTGTAATAATTTTTTATTTTTTGAATTATAAATTATTATTAAATAAAATAAAAATACAAACGGGATCATACTGCGGAAACATTCTACACGTGTCAATTCAAAAATATAATTGCGAAAACACAGAATTAAACTGAACAATGCGAGGTCGCAGTATTCAAGTAACTAAAATTTCTGCTTTACGACGGGGTGAATGACCTCTCCCATACGACTCGAACGCCGACGCCTGAGACGAACAAGGACTCGATAGGGCGTATCGGGCAAGCAAATTTACAGTAGCGTTGAATTCTGCTTCACTCACTGTTCTAGAAATTACTTGGTTCTTAATTTTTGGATATTTCAAATTTTCGCGCGGTTGGTAAAGTCGGTAACCGAACCAGAACAAGGCCGAAAGAAGAAAAGAGGAAAAGAGTGACCCGACCACGCAAGCTGTGAAAAACAGAAGAGAGCAGTAGGAGTATTCAGTATTAAACACATAAAATGTGTTATTGTAATTTGTTCAGATTTTGAAGAGGGGGCTTTCTAGTTTTGTGAAATAAAGTGATTTAAATGTCAGAAAAGTATTTTTAGTGGATTTATAACTACAGATTACCACAATCAAGGCGTTCGAAACAAGAAAACATGAGCTAGTCGGGGGAACCCAACGAGAACTTTGAGAACATCACATAGGGTGGCGGCGCGATTAAAAACGACAAGATTGGAGCGCGGAATTTTAAGGGTTGTCATAATAAATTGTGAAATGTGAATGTAAATAAGATGCAATTATTAATACTCAGTGGCGTGCCGTGCCTTTAGGAGCAGAGGGGGCATAATGATTTGGAGGCGCCTAATTATTTTCCTTTTATTGGATAGTATGTGGTCATAGTACGCAGTGAATCTCCAGGGGGCGCTGTAAATTACTGTTCTTTTATTGGAGAGTATGTGGTCCTAGTAGAGCGCCGTTACGATGATGGCGGGGGGGGGGGGGGGCGGCTCGCGCCCTCCTAGCCCCCTCACGCCACTGATAATACTATAGGAGAAAATTTAATGAAATGACCGAGTTTACTGTTTAGTATTTTTACTACAATATTTTAGGTGAAAGTTTGCATCACCTGATTTACCCTGCGAGCCGCCACTGCATTATACCCATCTTGAGCAGTGGCGGCTGGTGAAATTTCGAAGTTGTATATATCTGTTCCTACTTACAGGACCCGAACCAAATTTAAGGGTTTTAATAGTGAGCCCACTGGGAATGTTTTGGTAAAGAAAAAAAAACATTTTGTAATTTGAAAAAAAAGTTAAATTTTTGGTGTGCCTCTCCTAAGAAAAAAATGAAAACGTCTAGGTATTTTATTTATTCTTTTTTCTAAACACATTTTACATCATTTTGTCGACAGTTTTTAAATTTTGAGAGAAAAAAATGTGTTAGTAGAAAGTTATAGTCATTTGAATTTTTTCTTAAATTTTATTTTAGGCTTAAAAAATTCAAATGACTATTATAACTTTCTACTAACACATTTTTTTCTCTCAAAATTTAAAAACTGTCGACAAAATGATGTAAAATGTGTTTAGAAAAAAGAATGAGTAAAATACCTAAACGTTTTCATTTTTTTTTCTAGGAGGGGCACACCAAAATTTTAACTTTTTTCGCAAATTACAAAATGTGTTTTTTCTTTACCAAAACATTACCAGTGGGCTCACTATTAAAACCCTTAAATTTGGTTCGGGTCCTGTAAGTAGGAACAGAGATATACAACTTTGAAATTTCACCAGCCGCCACTGATCTTGAGGTAAGACTACTGAGGCAAAAAACAATGTAGTTGGTAAAATTCGGATTATATGAAAATGTGTTCCATTAGTGAGTGTCTACATGATGGAAGGGCAACTATATTTTAAAAAATGTTGCGTACCTATACCAATATTTCGACATTAGATGTATAACCCTCTAAACAAATGCAATAGAAGAGTTATTAATAATGCTAACCTAATGTACGCAGCAACTTTTAACAGTAACCTTTAATGGATACACTAACATGTATGGGTTGTATGTTTATTTTATTTATATCACTAGTACCAACAAATAAATAAAACGGTAACGCCACTGGAATCACGTGCATTTTAAAGCTTAACTAATAACCAATAGGCACCGCATTCTACTAGTATGTAGTGGCTAATGCTAATGAGTTATCCGCACTTACAGTTTATAGCTGGCTACATATAAGTATTCAAACTACGAAATATTTGTGTATAATTTAAAATATTCATCTTATAATAATAAAAAAAAAATATATCCTAACGTCACAGCTTGTAATGTGTTAAAGTTTATAAAAACTAGATTAGTTAGTTTTATATTCTTACCCATTTTGAAATGTTTTTAAATTTTATTATTTGAGCAACATTTTTTAAGTCTTTATATAAAGGTCATATTTATGCAAAATTTAAGGCACTTTTTGTGCAGTAAAAATTTATCCTGTTCCAAAAAAGCTATAAGTATTCAAGTACTTTTAAGAGGGGTAATCTGCACCCATTTCTGCTATTTTCTTTAACACTGTTGTTCCTTAAAGTTATTTGCTGTAAAAAGTAAATCAGTCTAGCTAAATAATAAAAATCTTTTTTTTTAATATGGTTAGTTCAAAGCCATATGTTTTACTAGTAAACACACTCACAGTAAATACCTCAATTTTGTAAAAAATGTTACTTACGAGGTACTGCCGTGTGACCTTCGATATTACGTACGTCATCAAAGAAATCAAAATGTATGTTTCTACATCGGAAAGTAATTGACTTTTTATAATAAACAACTGAGTAACAAGAAAAATAGTATGGGTGGGAGCTGATTAATCCCTTAATTAAGAAAGATAATTCCCAATTAAATATTTTTATAAAACATGCTTTTTGGAATATTGGTAAGATTTTCCTTCACTTATGTAACTCCTAGGATGCAGTGAAGGTCTTGGGACTGTCTGTAAGATCCGAACGACCTTTTAAGGTTAAAAAGGCACTGGTTCACAAATTGTATTACTTTTTAGTTAAATAATAGGAATATCACAAAAAAAAAACTTTTTTGGCTTAATACAGTCATATTAAGAAAATAATAGGTATAATATAAAAGATGACCGCAAAATTATTTAAAAGTATCAACAATCTTACAATCTACATATATTATTTATAGATTTAGAAAATATTGTTTAACTGTATTATAAAATGTTTAACAACTGAGCCGACGCGCGACGTCTCTTCTGCGGAAATAAGGGCGGAAGCGGAAAGCAATAAACGTTTCTTTTGGTCGATGGGCGACCATCTTAGAATAGGTATTTGAAATTATGCTTGCATTTCTAAAAAACTCGTCTGGTTTAAGTTTCTATGGATGTCCGCCAAAATATCAGCTGATTCTTGACACAACGCAAAAGAACATAACCTAACTTGTTAATTATTTCGGGGGTTTCCATTGCCGTTAATGTTGTTTATTCGCCAAAAATTATGTATTTATTTCCGTCTTGACTTCCGCATATGGCACGTCGTCGGCTTTATGTCTTATTTGTTAAAACTCTGTGATCATCCCCTATATGTACTCTTTATGCCAAAAATAAATAATCAACGCACTTACAATCGTCCTTCCGACATCAATTAGTAATACGATTTTAGGAAAATGTAGGTGCCTTAGTTCACTTGCTTGCGAACTTGCTGATCTCGCTGATCTGCATTTTCGCAAGTGCATGAATCTGATGTACTATTGAATCTCTGGACGCGTGCGGTACGTACAAGAAAAAGGAACTTAAAATTCTTAATGATTCAAACGAAGTGTAAAATAATGTAAGCACGTAAAATAAATTAGAGTAATATATTTCAAGTAAAAAAAATTATCAAAAACCACTATTGGTGGAAAATTTTAATTTCCAATAAAAACACCGGTTCTGTTAAAAATTTGTAACGGATTTTTGGTGGAAGAATTAGTTTTTAAAATATTTAATCTTAAAGTGCTGGAGGAAACAACTACTCCTTAGTAAGGTTGTCACTAAACTTCTTAATAAAGATTAACAATAAACCAGTCCTAATTCTTTGAGATAAAAATATGATTTTCCACAACTGAATTCTCCATGATAGAGGTAATCAAAACGTACGCCACCTAGCCCTTTGCAGTGGGCTTAAAATTATTTTCTGTTTCTTTTAAACGTGTAGCAAAATTTCACTGGCTCATACAGTTCTGTTACCTTTTCCTTATACCAGTACCTGTTACGTCATTACTTATACTACTAGGAAAGAATCCTAAAGCCCTAAGGGTCGAACTGACCCTCTGAGTTAGGGGTTCCTTGAATTTCCATATCGTCGTGTCCATGACAGAGGTTTTTCGGAATTCTTCGCATGATTTCTTGAGCGTTTTTACACAGTCGGCTCTGAAACAAGGAAATAATTGAAAGTTTCTTCAATATTCTATGTAATAATAGTATATTATTCAACGATTATGTAATGATGTCTATTAATATACAAGCACAAAGTAACGACACGAGCCTTGGCGAGTGTCGTTACGTATGCGCCATTACATGCATGAGAGTTGCATACACTATTTTTTCTCCGACCATTTAATAATAAATATTAAACTGAACAACATTTATTTAATTTAGCAACAGTTAAACAAATTAAATTCTCTACTGTCACTAACATCATAATCTGATATAATTTCTAATTTAAATATTCTTAAAAGTTTTAATGAAAATGCAAATTTTAGTAAAAGAACTGTCAACGTCAGGTCATTTGTATTAAAAAGAGGCCACTTGATTAAAACAATATGGGTTTCACATTGGCTAATGACGCTGTTTCATAATGAACATTTGTATCTTAATGAAAAGTATTACGAAACATATCGAAGACATTTAATTTGAATAGTACGGGAGTAGAAAAAAAAATGGTGGTTTACGCCTTAAATAAAGGTAAGTAGTTAGTCATAAGTATAGGATAAAAACTTTGGGGAAGAAAAATTCTTTCGAAAATTTTGTTTATTGTAGAAATGAATTTTTCGAAAAATATAATATACGTGTTTTCGAAAGACGGTTTTTCAAAAAATTATTTTCTAATTTTGACATATAAAGTGACACTTTTCGAAACCGATGACAGTTACGAAAGTTACGAAAAGTGAAATATTTCCGAACTGGTGATGAAATATTAATTTCATAACAAGTTATAAAAAAATGAAACACAAAAATATAAATATTTCGTATTTCTCTCTTGACTTCTGGGGTACCTACAACAGAAGATAACGCGTTATGAGCTGCCCCTTCAACATCACTTGGGGTCTCGAATCGGATGTTTTCAATATTTTTAAAAGAAAAAAAAAAATTTGTGATGAGACAGTTCTTTGCTAGGGTTGCCATAAATCATCTGGTTCATATCGGGACACAAGGCCCGAGGGGATAATTTTTTTCAGTTTACCTAACTAAATACCAAACACAAAAGCAACTATATTAGGAACGAAATATAACTGATATTCCTTAAAACTAAATTTAAAAAATTATGTAGGGTTTGCAAGTTTTATATTTCTTCGATGAAGTGATTTTCTTTAGAACAGCTTTCTGATCTTTAATGTACTTATAAAATTTTGCACATGAAAATTTAAAGTTATACCGGCATTTTAGAATGGCCTCAACGGACTCAGCTGATAAACGATTTCTTTCTTTTGACCACTGGATGGACATTAAGGAAAAAATTCTTTCGCAATTTGCATTGAGCGCAGGCATTGTTGTGCTTTTTAAAAAATTTAACCATCTTCCTTCAGTCGAACTGTTTTTCCACTCTTCTAAAGAGTTTTTTTCCATAGAATTCTTAAGGTATAAGTTCTGTTGAAAACAGTGATCTAAAATTATCAAACTGTTCGATTTAAGATATATAATTGTTTCTTCCAATTTTTCCCATTCTGGGATTTCAGACAGCGACATCCAGTCGAAAGTGTTGAATTTTTTTAGAAATTACTTGGGCCATTATTAGTAACCGCTAGACGGTCACGTGAACTGGTTTCCAAAGAATACCGACGCGACGCTACATACAAATCTGCAAGACAGATAGGGTGACCAGGAGTCACCATGACAAAAGGATGACAAACAAGGCAAAAAGGGTGATTTTTAATAAAAAAGAATGACAAATCTTGAACAAAAATATATTAAAGGTCTAACTTGTAACTTTGAGTATTGCATTTTTTATAAAATTCTATGACTTTTTATACTTTTCTGAGGAACCAATTTTCCTTAAAAGAGATGGATTTTCAAGTGGTAAAAAAGCCGGATGTAAAAAAAGCCGGCCGGACGTTCTAACTTTGGTCAAAAAGCCGGCCATATCCGGTTTTATCCGAACGTCTGTTCACCCTAAGATAGAGTGAGAGTTTACTGCACCACGCTATTGTACTGCGTCACACGCAAAAGCTTTCTTTTTAAAAGCCTTTCAAAATTACATTTGTTGGTGCGTGTGCCTTTTAAAATTTAATTTAAAAAATCTTGATATCGTCGATCGGGACTTTTGATACTTTCGTCGGTACGTCGGGACATGAACTCCTATAAAGGTGACAGTCCCGATATATCGGTACGGTTGGCAAGCCTAGGCATTAAGGTCTAATGAATAAAATTAAGAAAATATTCCTCATGCAATTTACAGAGTTATTGCAATCTTATTTAACAGACTTATTTGCAGACGATACGGCCGTCCTAGCAACAGGCACTACAATAGAAGAGAGTACAACTAAACTTCAACGAGCGATTGAAGGTGTCACAAAGTGGACTAAAAAATGGAAAATTAAGATTAATGCAAGAAAAACAATACATGTTAATTTTACTTATAAAACAGTTCAATATAAACCAATAGTAATCAACAACGAAATTGTACCCAGCAAAAAAAGGCTAAGTATCTAGGAATGAACCAGATGCTAAGGTGAAAAGAATACATAAAAACTAAAAAGAAAGAGCTGAACCTCAAATATAAACGAATATACTGGCTAATTGGTAGAAAATCGCCATTAACCACATATAATAAAATGTTACCTATATAATCAAATCCTAAAGCCTGTATGGGCTTATGGGATGAAACTCTGGGGATGCGCCAAACAAAGTAACGTTGCCATTAGAGAAAAATTAATTAATTAGACACATCGTAAATGCCCCCTGGTATATACGGAATGACAACCTGCACAAGGATCTAAATGTCTTAACTCTTAACTGTAATTGAAGAAATAAAAAACTTCGCAGAAAAACATGAGGAAAGGTTACATCACCATGCCAACACCGAAATACTACAGCTCCTAAATAATGTAGACATTACAAGAAGACTAAATAGAGTAAAAATTATTAGTTCGGTGAAAAAGCTATGCAGTGTAAAGCAGAGTTAGTGAATAAGTGAACATTATAAAGAAACCTAAGATGAGCCACTGGGACCACTCAGTACATATATGTAATTTCTAGGTTGATAAGATCAAAATGAAACTATTGTCTGGTCAAATTATATGACTAGTCTTAGTATATACTAATAATAAAAAATCTTTTTATTAAACAATGAAATTTCATAAAAACTACCCTGTAAGTATCATATTGTGTCAATATGCAAAAATATCAATGCAAGTGCCCCGAACACTTTTATCTTCTTATGCCAAGAATAACTGAAGTCAGAAGGAACCAGTCCAGATTTAATTAAAATTTTTACATAAATGGCATTAAATGTTAGTATCGCCAAATTAAAGTAAGCATATTTTGTTATCTTTTTATTTTTATAATAATATCCTTTCGAAAGGTTAAACATGAATTTACCACTGTCAAAGTAGAGCATAACTAAGATAAATAAAAAACATATTTCGAGCTTATTAGGACACAACTGTTAATATTTCTTTCACAAATGCCTTTAAGTGTATGAGTTCATTGATCATACCTAATATCCAGTACAACTTTGACCATAGGGGCTATATTATCGTACCTAGTTTCACACCAAGGATTATTACTTTTTTTTTATTAATATTTTTTTTGCCAACAAAAAAGTATACTTATTTGCCAATAAGTCATTGGTAGTTTTGATGGGATTCTAGAAAGGGTGGTAAACAGAAAGCAGCTATTTAAATTCCATGACTAAGTAGAATTCAAAAATTCCATGACCAACATAACATGTCAAATTGACTGCATGTGCAAATTTATGTTTCTTAATTTTTTTCGAGTTTTGGAAAAGTAATTTATCAACCAGCGTGCGAAGAGAACCTGAACGTTAACCGTTTTATAGTTAACTACAAGTTGAGTGTTATAGTTTAGGTATTATATAAGGATAACGTCACTTTCAGAGGAATGCAGTTCTTCTTCGTAAATGGGGAAGATGGGTTCGCAGTTAAATTACTTCAAACTCAAAAACAGAAAACTATCTCGGAGTAGTAAACACTGTATGCGAAAAATGAACTATGCGTTTCCAAGTTCAAAAATATAGTTTATATTATTTCAAAGAGAATATACAGAAAAACAGTCTATGCTAACACCAAGTCTAAGTATAATAGTGTACAGCACTTACGTCGACTTGTTCAAAACATTTTAAACAGTGAATAGCTAATAAAATACTTAAATACTTCTTGACAAAATAGGTGGCTATGACATTGGCAAAAATTATTCTAAACGCAAACCAAGCCACGAGTAACAGCTATTCTGTGATATATGGCAAAAATGATTCTAAACGCAAACCAAGCCACGAGTAGCAGCTATTCTGTGATATATTAAACACTAGAGATACCAATAGTTTTCATCCCGAAAAAAAAATTAAACTAACTTACCTGTAGTGCTGTAACTGAGCATCGGTAGTCTCAATAGGATAGGAAGTACAGCCACTCCCAAGACAACTCAGCGGGAAGTGGTTGTGTAGGGTCAAAACTTTCTCTGTATTGTGGAAGCATTTGACGTATTGGCCTGGTTTGGTAAAATTCTTCGTTCTGTAAACGTGCTGGAGCATGTGCATGTACCGCGGAATTTCTTTAAACCATCTAAAAAAGATACATAAAATTAAATATTCTCTATTGAAACTGGAAATGATAGTTTGCAAATATTGATCAATATTTCTTATGATGTATTCTTACCCGTGATCGTGAATAAGATCATCCAAAAAGTAGACGTTTCGAACGTTGTAGGAAGCTCGTTCTTCCTTATTGATCTTCAGTGCTTTGGGTAAAACTCTGTCCATTAGTTCTTTCCATGAAATTCCCTCTAACGGCATAATTACCTGAAACAATATAAAGAAGAGTTACTTACCAGAACAAAATTGAGACTTCTTTATTTAAGATGGGTATAAATAAAACTTGCTTTCTTCATGAATTTATAGAGAGAGTTGTCAGTATCCTACAAAGCGGTCAACGTAAGCTGTTAACACCAGGCGCGGCTCGTCCATAAGGACATTTGGTCAATGACCCACCTAAATTTATTTTCAGTGATCCACCTATAATCTATTTTTTAAAACCAAACTTTTCTTTCAAAAAAGTGCAGTTCCATGCGAAAATTGCCCAAGGAAGAATCAAGCCAATAAGCCATCGTCGAAAGATATCCAAGCTTGCTCCGAGCTCGGTCGTATTTTAAATTGACCTCATAGGTTTATATAGACTATATAAAAGCATTAAAACTAAGAGAGAAATAAACATACGAGCTTTAGGAAGTTACAAAGAGACAAAATTTGTCGACGGCCCACCAATAATTTCGCTATCGGCGCACGCGCGGCCGTCGGCGCTACCGGTCCCGGGCAAAAACACTCGAACCGCCCCGCCCCGTGGAATACATACATATAGTCTTTAAAAACATTTGGGTTGGTCAAAGAAAAACTAATTAACTAATATGAGCATTGTATTTGCATTGTATTTATTAAAGAAAACGGTTTTACTCGAGTACCTACTTATGTTAACAATGGCTTTAACAGTCCAAAAAACTGTTTGCATGTAATTTGAGAAAAGTCACAGCAAAAATGAAATTTTAGTATCTGTAGCATAGTCGAATTAAATAATGAAACGGATAAACTGTATACAAACTTACGATTTATGGTAAATCACTAAAAATACATGTTTAACGAAAATGGCTTCAAGGTAGTGACAGCAGAGAGAATCCTTCCTTGTATGGCATATTTACTCTTAACACATTACGAATAATCATACTTTTAGTACAAGGTGCGACCTCTATTGAGGAGATGTATCAAAACGGGAAGCCGCTAACAATCTTAGACTAAAACAGTTAAACATATAGAAAAGCAATATTAAAAGTCATAAACATCTAGATTCTAGAGTAGCAATGTTTAACATACTACAGTATCTATTTTATGTTTTTTTTTGCGGTGTTTGTTTGTAGGTCAATAATTTCTTGGCAAAACTAGGCACATTATTAAAAAACCGTCCTTAATTAAAAAGGTGTATTTTGCTTGTTGCGTTGATATCACTAGTTGCCCACAAAATTTTGACGCAGTTCTGCAGTTGGGATTTACGAGTTGACTCAGTTGGGAAATTTTCCTGCTCTCCCCCACCCTAATTACAATGCTCTCGGAGCGTCCCTGTCAATATCTTGTTGTTTTCTGAAGTTTTTCTTTGGGTTTACTTGTGCATTTGTGCGTTTAGAAATAAGTGACTCTTGTGTCCACCTAAAAATACCCTATTCAATTAAAATTTGAAATTTTAATATATTTTAAATTCACATTATTTAAGTTTTGATTGTATACTATCTTTAACATTTAAATGAAATTAATCTAGCGACGTTCACCGACTTTTATCGAAGTAAATAATAACCTTAAAGCAATTAACAGACAATATGGAATGCTGAAGATTAAGATTACGTGTTGCTTAGTATTACTGGTATCAAAATTTGTCAGTTCTATGAATTACATTAAGTGCCTGTTTGGACGTTATAAATATTTAGTTTAAAGTCTTCAGGAGCGGATTTAAGTTAGACTGCGCCCTAGGCCTATTCCGATATAGCACCCTTCTTGTTATGTGTGGTGTATATAGGTTTAATTTATCCAAGTCCTGATTCAAATTGTTTTTAACACAATTTTCTTTATTATATGATTTATTTATTATGTTTAGCTGATGTTAATAAATAATTTGTGTGAAAAATACCAAGGATCGGGATTTGGTTTAATTTATCGACATCAATATTCTACTTTCTACACCGATCTTTAGTCGCCTTTAAAATTTTGGCGCCCTAGGCCTGGGCCCCGCGGGCCTAAGCCTAAATCCGTCACTGAAAGTCTTACTTTACTCACCTCATCGATGTCCAATAGGGCAATATACTTATACTCATACATATGCTTGTAGAAACAGTCATTATAAGGTATGAGTTCGTTCTGTCTCTTATGGTTGGTCTTCTTCGACAAAAAGTAGTGCTGCAAAGCAGGCGCGTTTGGTAAGACTCCGGCCAGCGTTATTGGCGTTACTTGAATCTAAAAAAATATCGCAGTTCTCAAACTGATAATTCTGTCGAATGAAATACTTTAATGTGTCAAAAAAATTTAATTTTATGTAAATCAAAGGGATTTCTATACACTCACCTTTCCTTCTCGCTCATAATGATTTAAAATTTTGCTAATATTCGGGTGCACTTGTAACTGATACATGAAAATTTTGTCTGCTCCCAGAATGTTGAGTAATTCTATCCATTCCACCAACCTTACCGAGAGATCTTCGTGAAGAAAGTCTAGACCCTACAAAAAAAGAAATAAATGCTTAGATGTTTAGCAACTTATTAATGCCATAACGATAATGTATTTTTATCCACAATACGCCTGTTTCATTCAATCGAATTAAACTGTTATTTATATTTGAAATAGGTGTACACTACTGCACACCACTGATTTCGAATCAAGTACACAGTATGTCCATGAATGGGGTAGATAAGAGGACAAATGGCCGTAAAAGTGAAAGATACGAGAAAAGGTCATTCTTTGTCAAATTTGTTTTTTTTTTGTACAGGGTATGCAAAAAATAAAAAAGTTGAATACATAAGTAAGTAATTAGATTTGAAAAAAACTGGATCCGTTAGTAATATAAAGAAGACCAAGAAAAGATACAACGAAAACGATGCTTCTGCAGTATTCATTTTGCAATCTGTTGATGAAAATCCTATTATGTCTTTAAGAAAACGACAATAAGTTTACAATTAATAGTGAAAAAAATGTGTTTAGGGAAAATAAAATTCGTCCTTTTAAATTTGGAAGATGGGGACAGTTACAAAAGCTTGGAATTTTGTTTGTGGGTCGGTGATGAAATTCTAAGTAATAGAATTCAATAATCTGATAATGTTCTCAGATGTGTCAACCTTCAGTACAAACGCACTGTAGCTTCTCACCATGTGAGATACTGGGGAAGGGAAAATCCAGAGTTTAGAATTGCGAACCGCCGTCAGTATTTTAAAAAAGTACGTAAAATGTTTGGTGCGCCATTACTTATTATGGGATTATAACATATTTTTTTGATAATACATGTAACAGACATTCTTATCTACATATGCTGGAGTCATCTTTGTCAGACAAATTAGAATAATTGCTTCTTCAATATCGTCGAAATATGTATTTTCAGCACGATGGGTGTCTTGCACATTATGCTGCAGAAGTAAGGGATTGTCTAAATCGCAAATTTGGCAATCGATGGATGGGCCGAAATGGTCCAATTTTGTGGCCCCCTAGGAGTCCCGATTTGACGATTTGTGATATGTTTGTCCGGAGGCTCGTTAAACAACTAACATATGAAAGGTCCATTGAAAATGACGAAGAAGTTTTAAAACAGAGAATTTTAAGAGCGACAGAACCGATTTCACTGGAAGAAATAAGAAGAAGCTTTAGCCAGCTAGACGTCAGTTAGAAAAACGAGTAGAATATGGAGAAGTTTTTGAAAAATAAATATGATGTGTCCGTAATTTTTTTACAGTTTAATAAAATAACAAATATTTCTCGAATATTACAATTATTATTTAATATTGAATTAGTAATTTTCTTCAACCTGGATAAGTCTGTAATTTTGGATTATAAATATTCTTTGCTCTAAAGACAACATCTTTGTTATTTGACGAATACATCACAGCCACCAAGGTGTAATCAAATAAAAAAGGTGACAATGTGACTTTGAAAAATTTTGATTTAAAAAGCGTAGTTTAGAAATTTAAAATTTTTCTTAACTCTTACCTTTACACAGACTGCAAAGTCCTTCTTCGCACCAGGATTATTGTAAATTACCCTTAAGTTATTGGTCGAATTATCACATGACTTTTCTACTAAAGAAATCGATTGTGGCACTTTTGACCTGTAGTTCGCGGGTATCACACAGGCTGTTAAATATGGCTGGAAAATGCCTTGCTTGTAGTTTCCCCACTTCTTATACCTGTAAACAAGATTTATCTATTTAAGTATGTTTGTCGACTAATACTTAAGCGTGGTGAAATATGTCAATACCTCTTGTTAAATTTTGACGATAATTTTCCATTGTCTATTATCAGTCATCTAATATTATGTTCACCGACCAACAGTATAATTTTTTTTTAAAAAATCATATGACTTACTAAATATACAAGTTTTAAAAGAGTAGACCGCAGAAGAATAACTTAGGTATAATTATATTACGAAAGTAATTGATTTTTAAAAATTCTGGGTAAAAAAGTCGCAGAAAGGGTTACCTTGTGTAACTTCCCACATAACAAGCGATGATATTCACAGGATATTCACATTGTATGGATATGCATGCGATGTCTATAAAATAGTGTTCATTTGGATACATTTATTGTATATTCATTAAATAAAGATTTTTGCAATAACATGAGGTGTGTATTTAATGGATATTATTTACATCATATTTATTGTTTATAAAACAATAATGTACAATGGATATCAGGCAGCGCATATCCGTGGAGATAACATTTAATAATTTAAAAAATTATATTTTTTATATATGTATACTTAAATATAATATACATTAGATATTACTTGAGTAACGTGAAGATAACATTTAATAAACACTTTTAAAATTACATACGTTGTATACATCCCCAGGAATATCTATCCCTACATTAGCTGTTACTCCAAGGGGAACCAAAGGGATAAATACGGATATTACTCGGGTTCGAGAAATATTCGTGAAGGTTATAAGTGTTGCGGATTCTAGTAAGGTAAGTGCGCCAAATATGGCCCACTTAAGAGAAGTTTGCTTTTTTTTTTGGGTTGCACTGAAAAAATGCGTTCGTTATTATGGGTTAAGATACTTTATACACCTGGCTAACAGTATCAACTGCAATTTAAAATAAAAAAATAGGTTTACCCTGGTTTTAAGGCCTTTAGAAAAAAGACTGTATGGGGGCCTTCTTAGGAACACCCTGTTCCTAATAAGGCCCGTGCTAAAGTACGTTAGTTAGAATGTGCCTAAAAATAATAAGGCTTAAAATCTGCGAATAATCTTTATTTTGAAGTATTTGTCAAAGGTTTGAACATTAAAAAATGAAGAACAATTAAATATTACGGTTCTTGTAGTGTAGATATTCCATTCCCTATGCTTGCGATGCCTGTGCCATTTGAGACGAAGTCCATAAACTTCTCTTTTCGGCATCTTGAGCTTTTCTTATCTAAAAAAAGGTACCTATATACATAGATGGGGTACGTGGTGTGAAGCAAAAAAATGTTAAATCAAATAGAAAAGCCCTGTTCTAATCCGTGTTTCAAACAAGCCCACCAGGGCTTTATTAGGATCATCCTACATCATTCCCCATTTTCATTTTTTTTTTTTAGTTTGGACATTTTATAAGCAAAAACTATGTACGTACTTTAAATCTACAGAGGTTAAGCTAAAAAAATAGCACACAATAATTTGCAATTCGGTAATATGATACGTAAAAATATGAAATAATGCACCTGCTTTAAATTATATCAGATGTTTCCATTTGTTCGAATTCTATGAAACTGAAGCTGCGACAGAGTTAACAAATTTTTATCCAGTATTGGTTTTTACCAGCATGGGCCTTATTAGGAACCCGGGCCTTATTTGGCGAACCTACCTTATATCTCGAAGGATCAGCAAATGCAAGTTGCGTTCGATATTCAGGATTTCTTTAGATTTTCGAAAATAATACTACTATTTCCAATTACTAAAAATATATTTAAGTTTCTTCTTCAACATTACACAATTCACAGGCGCAGTGGCGAACGAAGCAGCCATTTTCACATGAACGCTCGTACAAGTTATGTACCTGTGTTTGATTTCAGCTTCTACTTGTTGATTTTTCCACCTTTGTGTTTTCCCCTTTCAGTGTTGTTTTAACGAGGGTAAATAATATTTATTTTTAATCCGTTAGTGTAAATATTATGTGTAAAAATAACTAGATTACTACGATCGACACGAAAACAAATTTAACTGATTCATCACTTTGACATCCACAAGTTATTTAAAACATACTATGTTTTTGGTCTGTCGATAAACGGGTATATAGTTTTTGAGATATTTATTTTCTAACTTCTTTTTGAAAACTGGCTTTAATATACTTCCAGACGCATGGAACCTACCTCACATGCCTCCCAGACCCCAATGGACTCTATTTCTCCAACAAACTTACAAAATACACCCACCAAGGATCGAAATATATCGAAATTCGATTTTTATAGGTGTCCTCTTACAAGATTTAAAGTTGGATAAGAATTTAAAACAAAACTTAAAATCCAGAAGAATCTATTATTTACATTCATAGGATATACCGGAGGATATTCCACGAATTTAATATGAACTTACATATTCACCAAAATCGCGACAAACTGATAAACATTACACGTCATTTTTATATTTCCTGTATATTTAATGGATATTCAATATCCATTAGTGAATATACAAGTACTTAAGTGAATATATTATGTATAGTTATTTAATGTTATTTTGTTATGTGGATTTAGTCAATAAAAATATGTTAGTTGCTATCCTGGTGTAAAATATATTAAAATCAGAGTTCGCTGTAGATTTATACATGTTTCCATTTCTGGAATAGAAACTTGACCAAACCAAGAAAAATCCGACGTCATCGACTATTATTATTTTGAAATTTGAAATATTACGTTTTACGATGTAGAGATCGTCTTCTAATGGACTCATAGGCGCAACTAAGGGGACGACTAAGCTAAGACCCCCAATCGTCTTATTAGCCCCCTCCCCACAAAAAATATAGAAATAGATACATATTTAGATGCGGATCATAATAATCAATTAAACGATTTAATACTCGCTGTGTTCTGTTCCTTTCTAACATATTCCTTATATTGGTAATAATTTAAAATGTATTTGTCTTTATTTACATAAATTTATTTTTTAAAATGGTCCAAAGTGCACAAAATATAATCAATTTGCTCAACTGTTTATTTGTATTTGCAACACTCTGCTGTCTGTGAACTTCGTCAAATCATCACGTGATTAAAAATAAGACTTTCAAATTCTGAACCACGTGACATTTCAGACGACACGGTCATAAAATGCCGATAGCACACGAAGAAATTATTTACGTCATAGTCTCCAATTTTAAATTCAGTTGAATTTTAATCCCGCAGGGCATTTGCGGGATTGGTTCTAATCCCGCGGGATCTCGCGGGATCCCGCATAGGTTTTTTAATTTCATAAAATTCGATGAATTAACGTTTATTTAATTAATTATTGAACCAACTTAAATTTTTTATTATAAAAATCATCAATTAACAGTATTTCAGTTTAAAAAATATATAATTTAAAGTCTAGCATCTCTTAACTATACCACTATAACTATAAATTAAATTTATTATTAATTAAAGTAACAAGTAACTTTGGGCAAATGAACTTCAAATGTTTATACGCGAGATATCGCATATGTTTTTTAATTTTATAAAATTCGATAAATTAACGTTTACTTAATTAATTAAACCAAGTTTAATTTTTTATTATAAATATCAAAAATTAACAGTATTTCAGTCAACAAAATTATGTAATTTAAAGTCTAGCCTCTATTAACTATACTACTATGACTATAAATCAGTCAAATTTCTTATCAATTAAATTAACAAGTAGGGGAGACCGGTGACAATTGTAACAAGTGTCAATTGTAACATTCAGTATACGTCCGCCCTCCGCCGGATTATCGCGAACCGAGTTACACATGTTCAACGGTTGTTGACATATCTTTCTTTAGATTGTTAGTAGCTTTAAGAATTCTGATGAATACTGTTGTTACGATCTGAAACGTGACTTTCAACACGAAAAGTAAGTATTAATTTTTATTTTCTTTTGTAAATAATTTCTTAACCATATTTTCAATACATATTTAAAATATACCACTGAAATATGGATTATATTGACTATATAATCTTATAATATGAACACTTTAGGAATTAGATTGCATAGTTTAATAATGTAAACAAATCATATATGTCCTTTGGTGTCAATTGTAACATGAATAAAGGTGACGATTGTAACATGTTACAAGTGAAACCAATGTAAAAAGTATGTATCATCACAATGTATTTCTTTATAGAACGCTTTACAATATGAAACCAAACATTGGTGGAGACCTCATACCGTGCATACGGAAGAAAAAATACTCGTATATTAACTTAAACTTCATAATTTGTAAATTTTTCCCATACGAGTCTAAGCCAAAAATTTTGAGTAAAAAAGTCTTCTTCCGCACGAACGATATACTTAACTCAGGTGAAGAGTAAGGTCTTTTATAGTAATGTTAACATAGCCACGTTTCTTATCTAACATTTTTCATTTTAAAAGAATATTTTACTTTGCATTTGTATATTTTCAAATATTGTTATTTATAAACGTATGAATGAAAGTCTACTTGTCAGGGGTACATATAAATATGCAAAAATTGAGAATAAATTCTCTAACCACCTGAAAATTCCTTAATATAAAATAAGGATTTCAACAAATAATGGTAAAACAGCTATTCTCCGGGCTATATGCCCCTCCGAGCGCTGAATTACATACCAAAATTTGCCGTATTTTCTTCTAACACAGTTAGATAATAAAATACTTGTTTTGAATGCAAGAAACTACTAGGAAGAAGGAAGCTTTTTCTTTAGTTAGGATGTCGTCACACTCGTCACCTGCAGACCGGTTTCGAACTCGTTGGTTCTCATCAGTACAGGATAGACGAACATACCAACCTTCTGAAAAAGTAATCCCTTAAAGCTACAACTGTCGTACTGCATAAGCAGTGAGACACAGGCAGCGCCATCCATTAGCAGTTTCGAGCATTCAGAGTAGAGTTTACCGTAAGGTAAAATTTTCAAACGTATGAATGAAAGTCTACTTGTCAGGGGTACATATAAATATGCAAAAATTGAGAATAAATTCTCTAACCACCTGAAAATTCCTTAATATACAATAAGGATTTCAACAAATAATGGTAAAACAGCTATTCTCCGGGCTATATGACCCTCCGGTCGGCAGGTGACGACATCCTAACTAAAGAAAAAGCTTCCTTCTTCCTAGTAGTTTCTTGCATTCAAAACAAGTATTTTATTATCCAACTGTGTTAGAAGAAAATACGGCAAATTTTGGTATGTAATTCAGCGCTCGGAGGGGCATATAGCCCGGAGAATAGCTGTTTTACCATTATTTGTTGAAATCCTTATTGTATATTAAGGAATTTTCAGGTGGTTAGAGAATTTATTCTCAATTTTTGCATATTGTTATTTATATTTTAATAGAAGTTGCAAATACAGATGTTACGAATTTGTCGTGTTTTTTTTTTTTTTTTTGGTATATTTTTGTCGACTTTAACAACAGAAAAAAACTACTCTTTATTTGTGTAACTCTTTGTTTATTTTTAATGTTATTATTTGTATTCAAATAGGATATTTAAAATAAAATATAATATGTTTGTACGTACTGTTACTACTGACACCTGTGTCCGTTACAATTGCCACCAGTCGGGTGTCAATTGAAACACTTGTCATTGACTTGAATTATATGTTCTAAACAAGAAACTAGATATTTTCTCTACATTCTAAATTTATTAGGTTACTTACAAAGCTCGGGGACATCCTCAAAAAAAAAATCAATAAATTAGAACTGACAGGTAAGGTTCTAAAAAATCACATGTGTTTCTTGTTACAATTGTCACCGGTCTCCCCTAACTTTGGGCAAATGAACTTATGTTTATTATTTTTCTACCTGAGATAATAAGTCTTACTAGTTTTTATAGTAAATCATATTAGTTTGATTGTAAGGTAAGTAAGATACTTATAATACCTAAACAGTCTAAGCATTCTAAGCATTTTTAGTTTTTTTACTTTTTTACAGTTACTTGGCCGCGTTGCCGCGTTGTTCCGCTCGTAAAACTTACACTTTTCCACCGCGCTTACTGATATCTGCAAACATATTATTATACTCGTATAGGTACCTAATGTTATGTATAAAATACTCACCAAATATACTTATACTCGAAACTTTTAGTTATCACAGGCTCCTTTTTACCATCAAACCAAAATTGACAGTGAGTTATCACAGTAGGTTCTATCCTATCGATCATGCCCAGGATCCGCACCGTAGGCCCCAGTCGGTTGTTTTTTCTCTTGTCCAGGTAGGCACCAAACAGGTGGAAGGTGCCGTTTGTGGTGCGCAGCGTCTGCCAGTAGTTATTATTGAATTCTATGTCGAATATACTGGGGAACCTAACAAAAAAGTTATAAAAGGCTGATGCTTATTTTGTAAAAAAAAATACTTATTTAGATCTAACTACGGATAACCCTAGAAAGTATATTTTCATTAAAAAAGGAAAAATCTACTTAAGCTACATATCTACACACAGAGATAAATTCACAAACATAGGTGTGAAACATTATGGATCTATGAAAATTTCTTGAAAATATTTCTTCAAAAAATAATTTTTCGATATTGTTCGTAATACATCTAATCCGCAGCCTAACGTTTCTTGATGAATTTTCTTTAAAAAATGGCATTGGGACTGGAAACTAGCTGTACGATTTTTTTGCCCACGTGTTCATTTTTCGAACTTACATTTCTTCCGAAATATAATTTACCGCCGATCGCGGCGGACAAGATTTTTTGTAGAAAAAGTTAATATTATAATATAATAATAGATTCCTGTATTGTAAGGAAGTTATATTTCCTTACAGTTGTTAGTGTACTGCAATAGTATATTACGATACATAGTCAGTAAGACAGTAAGTGCCTTTTACCGAGCGAGAACAATTTTCGAAATTGGTGACCACTTATTAACTAAGTATTGTATATTATATTAATATTTACGAAAAAATACAAAAACTAGTCTAATTGGTATGAAATATTGAGCCTTCGTAACATTATAATGGGTTATGCGAAGTCATTATGTCTGTTGCTATGCAACGGCTCGTAGTAATTGTTATTGCCCGTTTGAATTTGTCGATTCCGATTATTCAACAAATTTTTGATAAACAGAATGAATCTAAATGTTGAGATGTTTGATCGCTGATATAAATAAAGTCACTTTTGATCCCCCATATGGACGACCTAAAACATTTTTTTCGCCTTTGCTCTAACTAAAGCACTATTTATCTTAGAGAAATATTACTACTTATTCGCTGGTTGCATTTTACATCAGTAGGTCGTTTTTGTTTTTATGAAATTAGGTGCGCTGATATACAGTGCATTTTAAATATTATTTTTTATTAATAACACTTTTAAAAATTCGTTTTTCAATATGTTGCTTAATTTTGATTGAAATACGTACAAGGAATATTCTGAAAAACACACTTTTAAAATTAAAAAAAAAATTTGAAGATCCCCAATCTATAACACTCTTGTTCTTAGAGCCAAAAGTTAGTTCTATTGATTTAGGGATATGCTTACCTTGCGCACGTGTTGTTCAATCCCATAGGTTTGTTTTTATTTTTGTTCCAATATACTATGGGCAAATTTGGGACCCTGTTTTGAATATCTACGATAAGATTGTCTTCCGACAATGAAGGACTTTTGTCAACCGACGGTTCGAGATCGACGATAGCTTCCGTTGTGGAATCATGTCGTGTTAGTGTATCCAGTCTGAAAATTTCCACTCTTTAAATTCTAAATAAAATATAGTGCAGTTGAAAATGTTTGCAACAAATGGAATATTTTTTAATGACTATTGAAATAAGTATTGCGAACAGTTATGCATACGTAAAAGTTTCATGGCGAATCTCGATTGTTGCTCCTGATATTTCAAAGGCATTCCGCATACCTCAACAAATTACATTCTTAGGGTCTTTCTAAAAAAAAGGGTGAGTAAGGAATAGAGGTTTTGCATTGCTACGAATGCTTTTTGCAGGATGAAGGATGTGTGGTGAAGAAAGGAAAGTCACAACTCCCAGATATTTCAGCTTTTTAGCCGGAAGTATCGGGGTGCTACCGACTCGGATAGGTAGGTTAATTCGATGGTTGGTGAACTTTTTAGTGATGATTATTGATTCACATTTAGGTTCATTGATTGCCATTTTCCAAGAAGTCAAGTACGTTACCAGAAGTCAAGTTAAAGTATATAAGTTGCAATGGAAGCTCGAAAGGTTTGTTCTCGGAATTGGCTGGATAGTGCGCGCTACTATTTTAATATAGTGATACTATAAGACTATACTACCATTATACAAAAGCTGGCCCTAAACTAAAATTCCCACCTCGGACCCTCTCCTTGTTAGCCAGGGGTGCCAAGACGGCCAAGTTCAGTTCAACGCTTCCGAAACCCAGTCTTGCTCGCTATTACTCCCCTGTTGCTACCACTTACCCCATCCACATAAATGGCCAAGCCATGCAGAACAAATAACCGTTCTATCTTGTTGGCATCGCTTTTGGACATGTGAAAACACATTACTTCAGTTGTCACATCAGCAGCTAAAAAGCTTTGTTTTCTCTTTCTAACCAGAAAATATTTCTCCCCTTCCAACATACACATTCCCTATGTTTCCCAAATAAGACCCAACCTAGAGTACTGTTCTCAAATCTGGGGAGCGGCAACACCTTCGGCCCTTAACATCCGTGATTCAATCCAAATAGACCCATCAATAACCCAGCCCTCACAAGGAAACGCCCTTCTCTCGTTCATCGCCGCGCTGCTGGTGATTTGTCCCTTTTCTACCGATACTTCCAAGGATTTTGTTCTGAAAAACTAGCCGCTATAATTCGCCCCTTGAGTGTGACTACACATTTGTTTTTCCAACAGTACGCATATCCTATTCAATTTTGGTGAAATTTAAGGCATTCTTAAATAGGGGAAAACACTTCTGTAATACAGGGGTTACTAAAAAAATGAGAAACATTTGTATTCTATTATACCCTAAGATGATATGCATATGCACCAAATTTTCGTAATGCTTACAATTAGATAAACTAATTAATTAAAACATTTACCATTTATTGCAAACTTCATGGACTTTGCTGCAGGTACCTATACTAAAGAATGACAAAAATGTAATTTATCTATACAAACCTTTTTTGTAATAAATATCTACTATTTAAATGTGGCATAGGAACATCGAGCTTTATAGACCTAAACTGTAGAGCGGTGTAGATGACGAGGGCCCACAGGGCCCCGAATGTGACGACTTTGGTGATGAACCTCCCGCCTCGGTTGCCCTGCAGAATCATCGTGGAGCCGGGACCGAGGGGGGCCTGAAACATAAAGAAACGAAAAGTTAAAAAAATATGTAGGTATACGTAAGCGTTTTTTGGCTTGTTGAGGGCGGCATTTTCCACGTCGCATTTTCGGCTTTAAAAGTTTTAACGATAACATTATAAGTATAGCTTTATATCCTGCAAGCAATTTTCAGTCAATTATTTAAAGTTTCAACGTGTATAATGATTATATATATATATATATATATATATATATATATATATATATATATATATATATATATATATATATATAATAACATATCCTGACATCATCGCCGAGCCGAAACCGCTGAAGCTATAAATATGAAATTTGGTCAGTAGTTTTATTTTATAATGTAGAGACTCACTAAGAAGGGATTTTTCAAAATTCAGCCCCTAAAGGGGGCATAAGGGGGTTGAAAGTTTGTATGGAGAAAAAATATTAGTTGGTCCTATTAACTTGAAACTTCATAGAAGTAATCCAAAAAATAAATGATTAAACACGTGTTTTACAGCTTTTAATAAATCAACCCCTAAGAGGGTAAAATGGGGGTTCAGAGTTTGCAATGGAGTTTATAATTCCATCTCGGCGCGCCACCGTAATGACTTTTCAGGCCGTCTGTATATTTCATTAAGCAAACCTCTGGAAAGACAGCTTCGGATGAAAAGAATCCATATTTCCACACAGTCTGATACTGACGCATCGTTCCGCAAAGTTTATGGATAAAGTTCTGTCAGGAAAAATAAAAAATCAAGTAAAATATCACTACACAAGTACATATATTGCGACCTGGCTGGAAAGTACAAACACAAAATTACACCTTTCAGATTTAGATTTATCAATGAACCAGCCGATGCCACGTGAAGCGCATTGCCACTTTCACTCTAAATTTCGTCACCATGCAATGGAAATAAAATACTAAATATTTATTATCACGACAAATATGTATATTGGTATATTTTAACAATCCTTAGTTATAATATGCTCTGGCATTTATGATTGTAGATAAGTATTAACCCACAGTAATTGCGATATTTTAGTAAAGCCTATCAATCTGTAAATATTCTACATAACTGATAATCTGGCAACAGCCGTTCTCAAAATGTAGGTGGGGGACCATATCGTTTGTCGGGTTATAAATACTTTGGGAATTCCTGATGAATCAATGGTTATTTGAATATTTCTGCAAATTGTTTGGTTTCCCAATGATTTTTATCTTGGAATTTGTGGGTGAAATGAATTTAGTTTTATTATTGGTGAAAATACATGCTTAAATTACCTTTTCTTTATAAATTTGCAAAAATACTCAGACATTATTCATATTACAAAACTTATTTGTCTTATTGTTACACTTGCAAGTTTAAACCCAATGCATTGGAACTTATTGTTTATTCTGGGACCCTGAATATTTACCTCAAATATTGACATTCTCTCCTAAATTACTCTCAATATTAGTTCTATGAGTGGTAATAAGGCTGTGTCTACTTTTTTAATAACTGGACCAATGTATTTTAAGCCCTATTGGTACACAGTATTCTGGACTTCACTGAAAACCAACGCGATTTTATGATAGTATTAAAAAAAATTTAACCTATACCGAATCACCTTTCTCCAAAATTATCTAATCTTATAATTTAATAGCTTACGATTAATTAATTGAATATTCCTTGAATATTTCGACACCTCTGGTATCAAAAATTCGCAAAGTACATATTATTTAAGAATACCTATATCTAATTTATCATGTCGTATAAGTTAGATCCTTTATGTATTAGTGAACACTGATATTTGTGGAGTACTCCGTATTTTATAAGGAATATTTTTTTTTTCAAATTATTCCTTATAAAATATGGAACCGATTTCACAAAAGAAACAGTAGTAAAAAGTATAAAATAATATTTTTACGAATTTATAACTGTGGTTAATGTTAAACTTAATTTTGTTCAAAGTTAGGTAACTTATACACCGAAGTTCTAAACTTTGAAGTCGGCGCAGTTTCACAGTATAAGGATCCGTTATGATAATGCATAAACAATTAATAAGGAGTTGCCCTTACTTTAAAGTTCAGAACTTTTATGTACAAATTACTTAAAGTCGAACGCAATTAGGCTAATCACTGGGCTCAGTAATAAATAACTAAAAATATTAATCTTTATTAACAATTTATTAATGTATTATTTATTATTAAGGATTCCTATTATACCTACTTTAAAATTGCGCCGACTTCAAAGTTCTCAAATCTTGTTTTAAAAAACAAAATTTTTTCAAGCTCAGGTCGACCTCTTACAATATGGTGCCTGTTTCAAAGTCTGGGTGGCGACAACAGGTGAAGCCAAATTTAGTGTAGTAAAACAATTAATTATGAAGTGTTCTAAACCCCGACGAATCAAAACTATATAGTACATATTTTGAAATTCGTTTTTGCCACCTTGAAATCAAAGTGGATAAAGTGCTCGCGTTTGAAATCCTATTTTTTTTCAAAAAGAAGGTGATTTTTGGCCTCAAAAGTTTGCGTTCCTGAATAGTTAACGGCTTCTGCACCAGTTGGAATACTCCAATAAAGGGCCGTGGTCGTCATGCAAAAGAGTTCGCGGAGTGTTCCGAAAAAACGTAAAGTAGAAACATTGGTAAAGCAGTGGCGGTCCCAGGGGGGGGGGGGCGGTGGGGGCGATCGCCCCCCCCCCCCCTACCCTCTTAACCCAAGACACTATTTTTAACGAATGAAGAAATAATTAATAAATGATCGATGCGAGTAAAACAAAAAATTTAAAACCGTTGGTGCAGGCAGCACACGTCTCTAGAATTGACTGTGTCCTAGATAAAATTGCATGCATGCTTTTTTAATAGAAATTTTGAGTATACAAAGGAATTTTTTTTTTGTAACACACTAACCCGGCGATTGGGCCAACCCCTACCTACCTACTAAACCCCCCCCCCCCCCCCCCCCCTCCTTTGAAAAAAGCTGCGACCGCCACTGGGTAAAGGGTTTTAGTAGCGAGGAACTACTTAGTAAGTTTTACACACTTTTAAGACTCTTAAACTGTAAAGAAAATCTTGATGTAAATAAATTTAACGATATTTCTAGAAAAACTAGGGACTTGCCTATTAGTGTCCATAAAATACTTGTTCATGGTTATGAGGGTATCTCTCAATTTAATATACCAACTGGTGAAATGTCAGAAGAGTGTTTGGAAGTTTGGCACAAAGAAATTCGCAAAAAAAATTAATACATATTATGTATACAGAAAAAAAAAAACACTATCGTTGCGCACCCTGAGGAGGGACTGGGGGGCTGCAGCTCCCCCTCCCCGACCAACATCCTAGACACACAAAAATTTAAAAAGTGCAATACTAATTGAAGAAATCCACCGAATTGCATTATTCAGCCCCCTCCAAGACAAATCAGCCCCCTTAGATAAATTAGCCCCCATAGACAAATTAGCCCCCAAGACAAAATCCTGGGTGCTCCCATGGTTAAAGTTACATTAAATTTTCTGTTTGTTGGACTCAGCATGTGGACAATAATGTGGTATGAAGTTACTTTTGTTGTTCCGACATAACCTTTATATTTCCGCGCAGTAGGTAGTCAGGATTATTCTTTGTGAATGTTTAAAAATTTTTCCGGACAGGCGATTTCAAAGTTTTAGATGCCTGTAACGTAAATATGGATGGATAGAAAAATAGTTCTCAATAATTGCTAAATCTATCGGCGTAGCCTTATTTTCCAAAAATTAACTAGTATGCCTTGTATACTGTAGCAAAGAAATATATTTTCAAAAAAAAATTAATAGAAAATAGGACAGATTACTTAATTTAACTCGGAAAAAATGTGAATTAATTTCGTGACTTTTAAAAAAAATCATTTGATTTAATTCATGAATTAATCAGGTGAATTCATTCATGCCAACCCTGAGTCTATATTTAAAGAAATATTTTTTTTTGGATTATTTCAATAATGTTTTGTTGAAACAATATTAACTTTATTATAACTAATCTGACAGTGGTCAAAAATAATGCTATTATTGAAAATAGCATAGCAGTTTTTTCTGTGTACCAGAAAACTTTATCGACTGAAATCAAATATTGACTCAATGAATCGTTTGGTCATTACATCGGATCCCTTACCTACTACCTTTTCATCGAAAAATAATCAATAAAAAACAAAAACTTTAACTGATGAAATGACAGTACCATTAAAGAATACATCGCGTTTACAGAAGACACTGATCCTTTGTCAACACAATATCACGACTAGGTACTCTTGAAGATAACGAAGCAATTGAAAATGACTCAGGGGCAGAATAAGATTCAAATTATATTATAACTACATATTATTATAGTTGTTTTTCCTTGAATTAGGTTCATATATATTATTTTCATTAACTATTACAGTTAATAATAGATATTTAAATTTATTTGTATCATTTTTCTATTGTTAATATGTTATTCTGGACACATAAGTTCAAATCAATTTTTTTGTAACCTTACAATAGAAAATAAATATGTTTTGTTTTAAATATAGACTAATAGCCGACAAATTTGCGCCCCCTCCCTCCTTAGACGAAATTATAAATACGCCCCTGCAAATAGGCCACAAAACATGGCAACAGTCATTCACAAGAAGTAAGTGGGGGACCATATACCTAGTTGACCAGATTGTAAGTAACTTTGGAATCTCTGATCGCCCTAAAACGTAAATAATGGTAAGTATTACGTCCTTGTTCCTATAAATCAATGGAAATTTCCTTAGTACACCTACATATGTATTTCCATTGAAGTAGATTGAACAATGATTCGAATTATATTTTAGCATAATCTCCCTATAATGGTTCGAAATATTACCGCGGGGCGGGGGGCACATCATTTTGAATTCGCGAATAGTAAATATAAAGGCCGTCGAAATTTAGTAAAACGGACTAGTTTAAATCTTTATAATACGTAGTAGACTATGTCTTATGTAAATTTTTCTATGCATAAACAAAACAAGAGTAATATATAAAGTTGATGTGTGTACTGCTACATTCTTGGTGAAACTGGATTAACATTTTTACTTTTAAATGAAAAACAGAGTACTTGTTATAGTTTCACAAAATTTATTCAGTTGCCTGACACGTGTTTCGACCCTCTCTGGTCATTTTCAAAGACAAGATTTTATGTCTTTGAAAATGACCCGAGAGGGTCGAAACACGTGTCAGGCAACTGAATAAATTTTGTGAAACTATAACAAGTACTCTGTTTTTCATTTAAAAGTAAAAAAGAGTAATATAGTTCTAAAACAATTTATACTTCCATTACCATAAAAGGTTAGAATGTGACACTATTATTATTCTAATTGGTTACTTTGTTATGTAATTCGGCTTGGAAAATGCTGCCACGGCGATTTAAAGAAGGTTAATCGCCTACAAAACACTTATTCTCGGTATTATTCTTTTGGCTAAACATGATACCAAAGGTCGAATAAGAGTGTTAAGCTTTAAACAATAGTTTTTGACCATCAGATTAAAAATATTTTTTGGATAGAAATATTAAATAATTAAATTCTAAATTACAAAAAGA
This sequence comes from Philopedon plagiatum, assembly GCA_963971165.1. NCBI lineage: Eukaryota > Metazoa > Arthropoda > Insecta > Coleoptera > Curculionidae > Philopedon > Philopedon plagiatum. Next base: position 81,356,959 of record OZ020193.1, read on the forward strand.
GTGCGAAAAAAATGTATAGAGCCCTACAGCTTTGTACATAACCTGTAAAAAATAGGGTTATATAGGTATACATAATGTATATCATTTAACTATAAATTGGACTAAGTTTAACATAATTCTGAAAAATAAGTTTTCTAGCGCAAGGACAGTCAAACCTCCAGTTAAACGTAGCATTTATAAATTTTATGTAAAAATATGCACCGTCTCACTAATTCTAAAAAGGATATTTGACTATTTCTATATAAAAATAGATTAATTTTGGGTTGATGGTTTATAAAATTAAGTTAATTTAAAATGCCAGAATTAAAACAAATGAGACAAAGTATTTTGCAATAATAAAAGCAATTCTAAGATTTTAGACGATTTCTTTAACAGGGTAAAAACCTATTAAAATCCTGCTGAATTCAAAATGCGACGACATGGTGGGAAATCCGATTCTACACAAGCAACTCCAATGAACGGTTGCTTCAATTCATAATAACTTTTTGGTAAACCATGAACCACATGCGTTCAACACCAAAACAAAAGAAATTTGCAGAGATTTACAAGAATGATTTTTGTTCCAGCTTCATTTACATGTTGACAAGCCAAAAGCCGGGTTTGGTAGTACCAGCAACGGTAATACCGCCAGCAGAGCTTTCGAAAATACCGAACTTTTTTCTGCAATAACAGATGTGGATGAAAGTCTTATTCAAACTTCAAAATAATTTTAAATTGTCGGTCCTGCCAATACCAAGTAAATACAGAAAAATTTGAAGAATATTGTCGTGCAATTGCACAGTTGTATAGAAAAGTATTCTTGGTACCCACTGCGTGCAACAGTTCACAAAGTTTTATTACATGGTAGGCAGATAATGGAAAATACACTACTTCCTGTAGGTTACTTCGGCGAGGAGGGCTCTGAAGCACGAAATAAATAACATGATCGTCAGTTTCATGCTAGAAAAATCAGTAGAAGAAGAAGCAACCTAGAATATCTTTTTAACAGAGCCATTCATACTTAAGGCAACATGGCAACATCGCAAATTAAAGCTGCCCGCTGAAGTTAGTGACATGCTTATAGAACCACAGTTAGAAAGTTCAAACTCCGAAGAAAGTGAAGATGATAGTGAAAAGAAGGAATAATGTCTAGAAGAAACCACAGCTAATTACTTAGACTTAACAGAATTAAAAAATGAATTGTAGTAATTATATAAAAAAAATTACCAATAAATCTGTTTCTAAATATGCCGCCTTTTTAAAAATCTTACACTTAATAAACTTTTTTGCATTCTACCAAGTTATTTTTCAATCTAGAACCTATTTGAAGTAATTTAAATTTGAGTTAAGTTTTGGCCAAAAAATTGGAGCTCTAAAACCATAGTGCGCTGGGAAATAATGAAGAAAATAAAGTAACACTGGAATTCACCATGTACTAGCCATTATAACACTTTTAATTACATGACATGTGACGTCACAAGCAATAGTATCACGTTTTGCAAGTTCGAATTTTGTATGAAAATTTGTAGCACAAAAGCTTTTTTTTTTGGTAATAAAGACCAAGATAAATGGATAAAAACAACCACCATATATATTTTTTTGTGATGATATATTATATAATATATCATCACAAAAGCATCCATTAAATAGCACCTACTTAATAAAGTGGACAGGAGTTAATAAATAATGACGTAGGCACATTCATGCCAAGCATGTGTAGAATCCTAATAAAAATAATTTATGGAATGTAATTCTATTTCAATTATTTACAACAGGTTTTCCTTAAAGTGAGTGTACGATATGTCAGAACATTGTACAGAGTGGCTAAAAAATTAAAAAAGGTGTAGTCAAACAATAAAGATGGGGAGGCAGAAATTGGGCAAATTTTGAAGACACCCACTCCGTTAATTTTCCTCTATCATCAGCGCGGCGCGACGTCTCCTTGCTTTTTAAGAAAAAAACAACTACTACTCATTTATACAGCATGCTTATTTCCAAAATATGATTTAAATGTTTAAGGCCAGATTCACTATTGTTCAGATGGGTCTACAACTTGACGGTTAAATTAACAAATTTTAATGTAAGAGTTTGATAAGTTGTACTTCGTACAGTTTGCACTTTGAATTTATTTTTTACTTTCCTTGCGAATTTATCAAGAAAAATACAATTCAAGTATGTATGTTCATCATACCGATACTTATTCAAATCTATTTTGCTCCACTGCCGTTACAAGCTTAAAATTCTGCCACGAATAGGGTCGTTCCACCACATCTGGCAACACTGACCTACCGTAACGCAATTTATGGCAGCTTCACTAGAAGTCCCGATCCGTCCCGAATGTATAGAAGATGCACCTGCGTGTATAAATGTATACCGCGTCGCGAATGTAAAATGAGAAAACAAGACATAAAGTCATTGTATAGACGAAATCGACCCAGGGGTGACAGCTCAGCAACGTAGTATCATATGTGTTTGCATAGGTTGTTATTGTTCAGTATCGGCGGATTTACCGAAAAATTGCTATTGTTGACACCGCTGCCCTTGAGGCAAAAGGCTTTTCGTATACTCTTACTACATCTTATCTTTTCGAAACCGGATTTTCTGTAGAGGCCACATTAAAGACAAAATATAGGTCTTAATTGAATCTAGAAAGAGAACTCCAATATATTACTTTCTTATGAAAACCTCTGCTCTTCGAGACAGGCCCGAGTGAGTCACTAATTGGTAAATTTATGATTTTTTAAAAATTTTACAATAGTGACATGTACAGGGATATCCAAGTAACAGTGAACAGGCCTTATAACTTTTTTATTTTTAAAGATGGGAAAAATGTTAAATATGAAAGTTTTGGGGATTTTTATGGATCATTCATATATCTTATTAGCAAAACAATTGAGCACCGAATAAAAAAAAATATAGTATAAAACATCGATTTTCTCATTTATTTTAAATTGGATGGTATAATTGTTATGATATTTTTGGATTCTAGGAGAAGTTCTAGACATATTTTGTATAACATACCCTATGCGGTTTTTCAGTCGTTGACTTACGGAACAGTTCAAAGAACGTTAAAGTATTTTTAGTATATGCCATATAAAATTATGCCAGTTCAAAAGCTTAGGCCGATCAAAAAGAGGAAATATACTTTTGTCATAAATATTAAGAAAAGAATGCGGCAAGATCCTAATTTATTTCATACGATCGTTTGGACAGATGAAGCAACTTTCTCAACTACGGGAATGTTTAATAGACGAAATGTTCATGTTTGGTAGGATGAAAATTCCTTTGCCGTCGAAGATATTGCTTTTCCGGGGCGTAATTCAATCAACGTTTGGTGTGGAATATTACAAACCTAGGCAACAATATTTTTAGGCAGTGAACTGCTTAATGAGAGGTTCTTCATCACTATCGCTCCAATTCTCTATTTCTTCAGTACCTATTTCTTTTTCTCAAAGTCTTTATATTGTAGGATTCTTGATCACTATCGCTCCAATTCGCCAGTTCTTCAATTTTTCTTTTTTTTTTTGGATACTTTTTAAACATTTTCTGTATCGCCTTTTCCCTTTGATAAAATGGACCTCTTGTTGTTTTCGTTTGCCATTGATTTCTTTTACTATGGCGTACGGCATCTCTCCCGCAAAAAACGCGGCATCTATCCTTTTTGTGGGAAAAGAAGCCTGATGGCGCTATAAAGTAGCCCAACTTTTTGTCACAACCTTCCCTAGATCACTACAACTTAATTAAAATTAGAAATGACAATAAAATATTTTACTTAAGTTTGATTACTGATCTATACAATGTTTGATTACTGGTCTATACAATACCTAGAATATAATTTCGGCGGTAAAAAATGACTTACCTTCAAAACAAAACTCAAAATAATCGCCCACGTCAAAATGTCGCAGCAGGTGAAGACCCGACAAACAAAAACATACCCAAGTGCATCATGTGTAGTATGGGTAATACCAAAGAAAATAATACTAATTATTTGCTTTGGTAATACCATCTATGCACCGGAACCTATACTACTTGTTTTTTCTTGAATTAGGTTCCCATATATTGTTTTCATTAATTAACTGTTACAGTTGATCATATTATTTATTTTAAGTGTCATTTCTACTGTTAGTATGATATTCTGGACGCATAGGTTTAAATCAATTTTTTTTGTAACCTTATAATAGAAAATAAATGTTTTGTTTTAAATATAGACTACTTAATTGCCGACAAATTTGTGGTAAATAAACTATATGATAATATTGATTTCTTTCCGAGTTCCGATTGTTGTCCCAATTTTCCATAAGATCGAGGCTCTGTGCGGCGCGCGACGTAGTATGTTTAGCGTTATTTTTCTTTCTTTGTCCTAAACACGCACAATGTATGAAACAAAACACAAGGCTAGTTATAAATGAATGGTGTCGTATCCTCTTGCTGAAAGCCAATGGCCAAAATCTAACTGATCAACTAAAAGATCTAAATTTAAACACCAGTATTAAATCTCAAACCTTTTTAGTGAATCCCGGGGCAAGCCCTTTCTTCACGAAATTGTGTTTCTATTTTGAAACTATGTGGAAGTTTTTTTTTAAATCAACGACGCATTAGCCAGATAAATTTTACATGTACATCTACCAAAATATACAGACGATCTGTATTCTTTAAATATTTAGATTTTGCCAGACCTTCTGGCAAATTTACGACGAGTCATTCTAGCCAGCAACACTAAGCGTTCCAATTAAAAGTTCACACAAACTTGATCTATAAATAACGCAGGGTAATAAAACTCTCCAGCAGAGTACTTGTTTTTTACAGATGCGCTTCAATTACTCTAAACCGGTCCACACACGACCATGCAAGTGCTAAGACTTGCTTAAATTTGCAAGTGTGCGATCAAGAGCGAAAGCTGAAACTGGCCACACACTACTCAGATTACTTGAACGAATTATCCTTAGTTTAAGTTAAAAATAACCACCGTAGGTACTGTATTTAAAGTAAAAATCAAGCAAGGAAAAAGCCACGAGCGTCATAACTGACAGAGACGGCAAATATTTCCCTTTTCTCTCATCTTTTGCAAAGTGAGCATTAGAGGCGTGTTATGGATTATTCTTTATTCTTATGATAAAAATAGTGGTGCTGAATGAACTGGCAACGCTGCACGATTTTGGCCTTGGCCAAATCAATATATATATATATATATATATATATATATATATATATATATATATATATATATATATATATATATATATATATATATATATATATATATATACATATATATATATATATATATATATATATATATATATATATATATATATATATATAATATATAATATATATATATATATATATATATATATATATATACATATATATATATATATATATATATATAACGGTATCTACGTCCGTTGGCGTAATAAACTAAAAAGAAAAATAATGGCTATTCGGACTGAAAGACAGTAAATGTTTCTGCATCAAAGTACGGGGAGTCCAAGATCTAATGTGCCTAGTTTATTAGATATTTACCTACCTATAAAATAGGTACTGTAGTTACTACAGTACCTATGAAACAGTAACATGAAACCTTAGATTACCAAAACTTACAAAGCATTTACCTACATTCTCTACGTCAATAATAATTATGTACCAGAACCAAATGGATTTCTAGTTATTGGTGCAATTATAGCCAGTTTATCTCAAACAACAATTTTTTACAATAGAAACACTAGTTATTGCATAATGGAAATGTAGGTACCTGGATGTTCCCTTTTAACGTGAGCTCTCAAGTTAGAGGGTTTACAGAAATCCAATTTGCATCCCCACAATGTGTAATTTTAGATTCTCATCAACACTTCTTGTGGATTAACGACTAACGACGACGAACAGTTCTACTACATACACAAATGAAAGTATTTTACAAATAACACAAAACACCAAAGCAAAATTAAACAGTATTTTGGGGACCTCTTTACTAAAGTTTTTGAACAATTTAAAATAAAAATTCTGTTGTTATGTAGGCAATTAATTTTGACGCATCGACAAGAAAAAATGGTATTTTTTCGCGAGATCCCGTTGACCATCCGTGAACGGCCGGGAACTAGAAGTCACGTGATATCTGCATTAATATATTAAGTGACATACACGTGATACGCTGTTGCAGTAGATCAACGGGATCTCTCGAAACACAACCTAGAGCGCATGCCCGCAGTTTTAAATCGATAGACGGGTTGGATGCTGCAGCTGCGTTGCCAACTTGCTGTCAAAGTCGTAATTAGTAGGTTATAATGTTTGATAGGCACAGTTACACTTATTATTTTATTATTATTATTATTATTATTATTAGTAATTACCTAAATATCTTAAATAAAATTAGGTAAACTTATATGAAATGTATAAATGTATCGCGAATATTCTTTTAATAATAAATTGGTCAGATTTAAATTAGTGAGCCCGAATTTGCGACAACCCGACACCCAGCGCGGCTGCGTTGACAAACACGCGCGCCCGAAAGAGATATTATTGGTGGGCCGTCGACAAATTGTGTCTCTTTTTAACTTCCATCAAGCAAGTATGTTTGTTTCTATTTCTAGCCTTAATGCATTTTATATAGTCGATATACACCTATGAGGTCAATTTAACAAAAGGCGAGTCCGGATCAAGTTTGGCTTGATTCACCGTATATACGGTGGCTTGATTCTTTCTTGGGGTGTTTTCGCATGGAATTTGCACTTTTTAGAAATAAAAGATTATTTTTCGGTTAAAAAAAAATTATTACGAAGATCATTGAAAATTTTAGGTGGGTCATTGACAAAATGACCTTATCGATGGGCCGCGCCTGAGCTATACTGTGTCCGATCGTAATTCAATCGCGACCGTGCAAATCGCAATGCTCAGTTGGATGAGTCTGCATCCGATTAGTTTTATCCAGTCAAAAATCACGATGTACACATACACATACTGAGTACTTATTAGATAAATCTCGGGATAAATGAAACAAAAAGAAATAACTGCCATGTATTAATAATTCAAATTGTTTATTATAATATATTACAATAGAAAGGTCACCAAATAAATTTGTTGCAAAAAACAAAGGTATGATTGAAGTAAGAGTACCTAACAATGTTTTCTTGAAGTGGGTGCATTTTACACGATTTTTTAAGGCTAACTTGATCACAGTACAAGGAGATATGTGGGAACATTCTTTATTCTTATTTTATAGGCAATTTAAGTCGCCTTCATGGACTAATACTCTCAATTTTAATTATGAATTATGAGATTTTGCTTTAAATAACTTTTACATTACACAATAATGATTTTTTGTCACATACCTACTGTCATTATTGACAGAAACAGTAAGTTGATTTTACTGAACGATTAATAATTTTAACGGTAAGTGCAACTTACCGTACTAGTGCAGTAAGTAAAGATGCTCTTATATCATAAAGAAAGAAAGGAAATAAAATCTTGGAAAAGATACTTTTTAAAAGAAGCTTTTATTATTTAGATGTACTAAAACGAAAAAGAAATAAGTATAGTTTTTTCATTGTGGCAATGCTAAATGCTATTTATAAGTGGACGTACTTCGCGTGGGTGGATCCTAATAAAAGTAGTATCAAATTTTCACTGAAACAGATATGTTAAATTTATTGTCTTATAAGCTTGTGGCGCGCGAAAAGTTCATACAGGCATTAATTTTGTTTGGCAGAAATTGTAAGTAGATACTTAAGTATGTATTTTTTTTATTTTCTACTCACGCGACAAGCTTTGAAGACAATAAATTTAACATAATAGGTATATTATATCTGTTTCAGTGATAACTTTGATATTACTTTTATTAGGATCCACCCACGCGAACTATGTCCACTTATAAATAGCATTTAGCATTGCCACAATGAAAAATTATACGAATTTGTTTCGTTTTAGTACATCTAAATAATAAAAGCTTGTTTTTAAAAAGTATTTTTTACAAGATCTTTAAATTTTTAGTTACGTCTTAACCTACGCATTTCTGATAATGCATGACTATTACAAGAAATTTTGACCTGTTATCGTATTCTACTCGTTACTACTACTACTACTCAAGGGGATTGTTAAGAAAACGGTAATCCGCCATCTTGTGGCGTCCGCCATATTGGGTTTGGAATGACGTCACACAGCTTATCGTATTCTACTTGTCAAACCCTTTCATTTGATACCCACGTCACGGGGGTTATGAAAAAAGGTAATCCGCCATCTTGTGGCGGCCGCCATATTGGGTTAAGAAAGATGAAGCTCTCTAGAGTGGCACGCAAACATTTGATACAAATGAATTTAAAAAAATCACAAAACGGATGAACCAAGTAGAAAACTCGCCAAAGCAAAAAAAAATACCCCGCATTGCGAACCAATATATGCAGAAAAAAATGTTGCTTGCGGGTTCGTTAACGTTATACATAAATATAAAATATTGCCTTCCGAAAAATGAGTGGCACGCCCAAAATTTTTGTTTTCAAAAGTGGCACATCTTACAGAAAGGTTGGCCACCCCTGCTATAAAAGAACGTTTTGAGCTCCTAAAAGCATAGGAATACAGATTCGCATTTTTGCATAATTTTAAAGAACTAAAACAAATTTCGAGTCCAGAGCTAAAAAACCATTGTACTGATCTAGAATTATCATTGTCAGGTTTATCTAGAACCGATTGTCCCAAAGATATTTATGCTGTCGATTTAGCAGATGAAATCCGACATATTCAAAATTTTATAGGAACCGAAGAAGAAACTCCAAAATAAATTTTGAATTTCATATATAAAAATAATATTAATCTCAGAATTTCAAAATTTGTCTATTGTTTTAAGGATACTTTTAACATTGCCTGGTTCGGTTGCCAGAGCCGAGAGAGAGCGATTTCAAAACTGAAAATAATGAAAAATTATAAGAACGTCCACAACACAAGATAGACTTAATGCTCTTGCCTTAATATCAATAGAACTTAAGATATGTGAAAATTTAGACAGAAAATCTTATTAAAATATTTACCGACATGAAGGAAAAGAGATAAATTTTATTTAAGATTTTATTTTTTAATAATGTTTAAAATAAGTACTTTATTCATCGTATTTTTTGCTAATTTTAACAATACTAGTTTTTGCTGTTACGAATTTTATGTTTTTTAGAATTCAATGATTTTTTGGAATATTATGTTTTTTAAAATTCTATGTTTTTTTATGTTTTAATATATTTACAAAAAAAAAGCAATAGCTTCCTCAGTAATTTTTTAATCCCATGTACTGAATTTATTTGGCTGTAGGCGGCAAAATTTGGTTTGCACGCCAGCGGCACATAGTATAGGGACAGCCCTGCTAACATACATACAAACATACATACTAATAGGTGAAGTTAAATAAAAGCTTGTAATGTAATAAATAAAAAAGAGGGCTTTCAAAACATAGGGAAGGAAATGAAACAACTTTTCTGCGCAACCTGCAGCGCATAGCGCGTCAGTACAGGGCCTACCGCTCCGAAATATGCATGCATTAGGGATGCCCATCGAAACAAAAATATCGATATTAATATCGACAAATATTATCGTGATAAACTAAATATCGAATGACAAAATCGATATTATCCATATATTGTTAATGCGTTATTATTGCACAAAATACGCTACTGGGTATATATTTTAGAAATAATTTTACTTTTCATTTGGTTTGTTTATTTCTTTTAATAACAGCTTAATATAATTTCACACATAAAATAAAGATAATATTTAGATGGACACATTATATTAACAAAATCATAGTCTCAAATGATAAAACTATAATGTATCTCCCCGAAATAGTCTTGTTCAGAATAATTCATCGCAATCAATGACGTCCAAATTATATCATTGACTGCTGTTGAATGTATATAATATGTATGTGCCATCTATCGGGCTTTGATCATTTTTTCCGTTTGTCTGGTTGCCTAAATATCGAATTATAAATATCGATCTAAATCGATATTGTTGTATAAAGATATCGATACCAAAATGTCGATATATCAAAAGCTCAACATCAATATTTAAAAAAAACATCGATATATTTTGGGCATCCCTAGCATGCACCATAAGTCGTTTACATTTCGTTCTCGGTTTCGCTTGAATCGCTATTGTATATGGTTTACTTGTGGCCATTTTTTTGGCAACGTCACAAGCTTTTTTGGAAGTTTGCAATATTTGGATAACTAGATTAACATTTAGCACAAATATTGTACAGGATTACCCATCGAAAATGTCCAAGATCTAATATACCTGTTAATTCAAGAGATACAAAAAAGTGTTAAATAGGAAATTTTGTTGGGTTCTTATGACGAAATATGGCAAAATGGTGCATTTATTATTTATTTTAAATGGAACACCCTGAATATCAGTGCGATTTTCGATTCTACAGATAATTCTAAGCACATTTTATGGATAACGTCCTATCCCAATCTTCAATTGTTTTTCAACTATTGTCAGTTGAAAAATGTGAAAAATTGACATTTTTTCTCAAACATAGCATTTCTCAATTGCCTATAGTTGAAAAAAGGTTGAAGAAGATAGGACGTTATACATAAAATGTGTTTAGTATTTTCCCATTAAGAATAAACAAAAAATACATAATTTTTTGCCATATTTTTTGTATTTGATGTTCAATTGTTTTTTTTTTGATAAATGTTCCTATTTCGTCATAAAAAACCCAACAACTTTCATATTTGACACTTTTTTGTATCTCTTTAACTAACAGGTATATCAACTTTCGTTGGATAGCCCGACATTCTACAATATTACGCGGGCCCTAAAAATATAAAAATTCCCGCGTCTTTTTAAAACGTTAGTTCTCACTGTAGTCAACGGAGGCGCCAGTGAAAACTCTATGACAGGGATAGCCATAGATTTAACACCTCTCTTTTTTTCTTTCTCTATGGCTTATATTTGCTGCTAAAAATTGACTAAACAAAGATAAAACTATATAGAACTTATTTACTTAAATTAAAGTTAAATGTACAATTTGCACAATAAAATTATTAAATGTAACAAACTGGAACATTAGTTCTTTATAAAGTTAATAATGCAACAACGTTAAAATAGTTTTACTTAAAAGGAGATATGTTTGGCCAGTAGTCCATTGATCCAATCACTGTCAGCGCCCGGGGGCAGGTGTGTATTTGCCTGTCTCGCTGCACGGGTCTTTGTCTGTAGTTTGATGGGAGTTTTTTCTCTTGAAAGCGGCATAGCAGACGATTTCAATTTTGAGGGAACGAACTATACGCGGAACAATTAATTTCTTAATCTGGGTAAGTATGTAAAAAAAACTTGGTTCAAGTAAATTTTTGTTTTGCATATACCCAAGGTAGTGTGCTTTTCAGTTAAGGATATCGTTTAGCATTTTGAAGTACCTACAGATAAGTACTTATTTAAGTATTCAAGAGTCAATTTATAATAATTAAGTACTTCTGGTACTTCTTTTATTAAGTAAGTACCTGTTTGTTCCATTTTGGCTTTTTTATTAATCATTTTCCCACACAATTCTCTTAGTTCTAGTAAATGATGCTAAAACAAGAGACGATATATTCTATCTAATTTAATTTGAGAATGATGACAGAAAAAATAATTAAACAAGAATTCACCCTATTGGTCAGTTCCACGTACAGTTTACACCAGAACAACACCAATCATGGAACATTGGATACATTTGAAAATTTGAAACATCAAATTTTAATTTACAAAAATCTAAAAAAGAACATACAACTTTGCCTTAAGTTAAATCATTTACATTTTGCATTTTTTGAATGCATCAAATGTTTTATCCATATAGGTAAACATAATCCTATCTATCTATCAAATAATCTCAAATACGGTCAATTTCATTTATAGGTTATATTTTATGAAATTAGGTTAGAATTTTACAGATAATTCAAATCAGCCAAAAAATTGGGGTTTTCCAGAGGGTTTTCCATTAAAAATTTCAAAGTTGACAGTTGTAGGGACACTTTTTGTGAGCCACCCTGTATAATTCAAAATGATTTTAGAATATCGGCAAAATCAAAACTAGATCGACATATCCGAGAGTTCTCAATCGCCTGTTTCTCTCAATAATGGTAAGAAAGCTTTGTTCTGGTGGGCCGCGTTGATTTGCTTACATTCAGATACCACTAAAGCCTATTGACGTTCGGTGTCCCGTACGCAATTTAATTTTTTGATGAGTATTTTGTTACTTTTTTCTTTTATCCAAAATAAGCCTCTAATACCAACATTCTGGACTTAATTATCTATGGTTTAAAAAACTATTAATTATGAATTAATAAAATGGAAAACTTCCAAATATTGCTATTTTTGGCATTGCGTTTTTATTAATACTTACAGGTACATAAATAATTATTTTTTTAAAAGGTAATTGGTCCCAAAATGTCGGTACAAAGATCTATTTTGGATAAGTACCTACAACAGAAAGTAACGAAATAGTCGTCAAAAAATCAAATGGTGTAGGTACCAGGCGCGGCCCGTGAGTTTGTTTACAGGTGGGTCAAAATTTTGTGACCAACTAGTGATATCAACGCAACAAGCAAAATACACTTTTTTAATTAAGAAAGGTTTTTTAATAATGTGCCAAGAAATTATTTACCTACAAATAAACACTGCAAAAATCATAAAATAGGTACTGCAGAATATTGAACATTACTACTCTTGATGCTTATGACTTTTAGTATCACTTTTTTGTTTATGGCTTTTTTTCTATGTGTTTTAATACTCTAAAATAGCAGATTTTAGCGGGTTCCGTTGTGATACGTTTAGCGTCTCTTCAATAGATGTCGCGCCTTGTACTAAAATTCCAGAATATAAACAGAACAAAATTCTGAGATAAAAGAATGATTATTTGTAAAATAAAATTAGGGACGCTGCCGAAACTCCGTTTTCTTTAATAACTACAATTCTGGCGACTAGACATAGTAATACGATATTTGTCTACGCACGTACAGGCTGTAAGCTGTAGTAAATATGAGATTGCCAACAATCTAACAATTTTAAAAATATTTCATCGAGGAACAACTTGTTGCCAATACACTTTTTAGAGCCGATCTAATTTTTTAAATAACAAAAAATTAAAAAATAAAAGTTCTTGCCCCAGCACGGATTCGAAACCGCGACCGTCAGCCAATCAAACCCAATCAAACTCGCTGCGGTGATACCGCTGCACTACGCTCGTTATATAAGAAAATCTGTCCGATGTCGTTAAATTTGATGCCTAGCGCTGGCCTGACAGAAATCGTATTTATTTTATGTTTAACCACTAATAATTATCTAATATTATTAATACGATGCAAATACAATTCGCGTGTTAGGTACCTAATTAGTTTTTCTTTTTCCGAACCAAATGTTTTGAAATAGTATATTTTAGGGGGCGGTTTGAGAGTATTTCCATAGTGGGAGTGGCCAGATATTATGGGTGGGCCGTCGACCAATTGTGTCTCTTTTTAACTTCCTAAAGGGCGTATGTCTGCTTCTCTCTTACTTTTAATGAATTTTTGTCGTCCATATAAACCTATAAGATCAATTTAAAATATGACCCAGCCCGGAGCAAGCTTGGATATCCTTTGACGATGTCTTGGCTTGATTCTTTCTTGGGGACTTTTCGCATGGAACTTTGAAACAAAAGATTATTTTTTGGCTTTAAAAAATCAAAAAATAAATTATTAGGTAGATCACTGAAAATTTTAGGTGGGTCATTGACCAAATGACCTTATGTACGGACCGCGCCTGGTAGGTACACGTCACCAAACGTAAATCTTAAAGTGCATTCTGTATTTCCTTAAAGTATAGGTCCTATTGCTGGAAGTATATTTCTGACTCAAATTAAGTGGGGCAATACTCCAGTGAAACTTAAATAGTATTAAACGAATTAAAATTATTTTTGGCTTATCTTCCAAATACCATTGCTTTAAAGAATTGCTATCCTTATTTCAAGCTTACTTCCTCTTAAGTCAAGTAAAGCCAGCAATTGGTTTAAAGAATAGTAAATTCACTTCAAGTTTACCTATAAGTCAAGGGCAAGAAGCGGTTGATTTGAGGATTACTATGCTTATTTCAAGTTTATTTGCTCTTCCCTCAAGCTAAGAAGTTTCACAAATTATAATACTTATTTTACGCGTATTTATTATTGACTAAACTATTCTTCACTAAAGACTATTAAGGTGCACGCTCACCAAAGGTGCACGCTCACTTAGGCGAAGCGTCGCGAAGCGAAGAGAAGTTTATCCACCCAAGAACCTTACATACAATCGAATGGAAGCCCGCACACTGAGGCGGCGAGAAGCGAAGAGAAGCGTCGGTTGACGCTCGGAAAGTCTGGAGAGCAACTAACGACGTTTTTCTCCCTAGAGCAGTGCCGGCTCAAGGGGGGGGGGGGCTAAGGGGACTATCAGCCCCGGGCGGTGGCCTAAAGGGGGCGGTGAGTGGAGTAACGAAGTAAACCCAAGCTGAAAAACAATAACAGTTGTAAAAAAAAATTGACACAACTGACACACAAAACAGTTAACATTTTCCGGCGTGAAATCTTTTATTGCAGGTTGTGAAGTTCCTTGAGCATTTCTCAAAGATAAATTGGGATGACGTTTGAAGAAATTTCGAAGCCATTTTTTGCCGGCATTCGCGTCTCGTTTTCAAAACGGATGAGGAAGGTTATTCCTTATAGCAAGCTGATACGCCAGTCTGCGAATGTCTGCGAGTCCTGGACCATAATATCCTGTGTCCATTTCCAAACAGTACTGGACCAAATCTTCTTCCATTTTAGGCAATAAAACTGGTTTTCGACCAATTTGTAGATTACATTGTTCTTCTAAGGGTTGCTCACGTTTGACATATAATTCAAGGGTTATTTGTGGAACGACGAAACTCTTTGACGCCTTTGAAAAACCCCATATGCTTACTTTGTACTGTGTCAATGGTTGCGTCTTCATATTCTCTGGATTCCAAGTTTTATATGGGAGTCCTTTTGTAGGCAGTTTACTGAACTTTTGTTTTCCTATAGATAAAAAAGTTTTCAAACCGTACATTTAGTTGGGTTTCTAAGTGTGGAGATCCAATTTTAGGACACATTTCTATCCAGAATTAGGCAGCCTTTATGACTAAGGTTATGTGATTAAAATAAAAAAATCTTGACAGATATTTTTGTTTCAAACACTTCGGCTTATTCTACAACTAGTCTAGTACATGCATGCGAACTTTTACTTTCCTACGCTAACTACCTTTTATAATATTGTTTAGGCACGGAAACACAAAACTCTATGTCACAAATAAACACATAATATTATGGCGCCATCCAGCGGCGTCTTCAGGGGGGGGGGGGGGTGAACAACCCAGATGTCTGAATAAAAATATTTGTATTTCGATTTTATGACGAACTTTGGGCGCGGCCCCGAAAAATGTTCGCCTGCGGCGCTTTTCCACCTTCCCACTTTCCATTTAGTGACCGCCCCCCCCCCCCAAAAATCCTGAATACGCCACTTGCACCACTGAATATCCAAACTGGGTGCTCCCCTCAGTCTCATTCTATATGAAACACCTCTTTCAGTTTCGCGATGATGTAGTATCCAAAATTAGGCAACTATCCAATATTAGGCGCCTTTCCTCTACATCTTTGTGTTTTTACGTTCGTTTTATTCACATGGATAATACCTAGTGGAAATAAACATCGGAAAATTTTATTGGAGTGGGGCGGTCAGCTTTGAATAGCCCCGGGCAGTAAACAGCCTTAAGCCGGCACGGCCCTAGAGTCTAGAGGTTGGGGGAAACGTTTTTATCCCGGACGTGCGCATGCGTAATAACCTCAAAAATATAAATGAGGCACTTGTTAATAAGTTTACCGCTTTCCTAGCATCAGTCACGTAGTGCGCTGGTATAGAATCCGCTTATTGACCCAGACGTCTGTCTTGGTTCGAATCCGTGCTCGGCCGCATATCTTTTGTAATTTTTGTCACTTAAAATATTATAAAAAGTAGGAAATCGGCTCTAAAAGGTGGATTGGAAACGGGTTAGCACTCCTTCCTCGATAAAAATTTTGTTTTGTCTTTTCGTAAAAGTCCCGAGCAAAAAATTAATCGTGTCTAGGTACCTTACCCTACAAAGTATGTTTTGTTTGTTGTCCAGAGCGGTGGATCGGAGGGCACCCTAAGGTCGGAACAGGGTTAGCACCTGCTTAGGGGCCCTGACCAGTCTCTTTCCTCGCAAGCGAAGAGGGATCGGTGCGAACAAATCCACTATTGTTTTCCTCTGCGCATGCGCAAGCCCGGGATAAAAAACTGGTTAAATGTTGACAATAGGATGGGATATCTTTTGCCGTGGATTCTCTGCGCTTCGCTTCTCTTCGCCCCAGTGTAAACGACGCTTCGCTTCACCGCGCTTCCCTTCGCGACGCTTCGCCTAAGTGAGCGAGCACCTTTACTCTTGGCTATAGTATAGATTTATTTCAGTGTAGGTTTTTGTAGCTGGACCATAATGCTTCTTGCTGTTCTGTTAGGAATAGTGTACAGTCAATGCTAGCAGTTAGTTCTTCAACAGTCAAAAGTCAATGATATCGGTTAGTTCTTCTACGCAAAATCCGTGGGAATATTGGTAGAATAGGGATGGATCCCTAACAGCGTGGCGATGAGCGAAAGAAGGGAGTTTTCTCTTGTGAGGACTGGGTCATTCAGTTGAATGGCTCTCTTTTGGATAGAATCCCTGCTTCCCAAATATCTAGGTTAGGTTGGGTCTTATTTGAGAAATATAGATAGCGTGTACGCTATAAGGGGCGAAGTGTTTTCTGGTTTTGAAGAGAAAACCAAGCTTTTTAACTGCTGATGTGGTTATTGAAGTAATGTATTTGTGCGAGCTGAGATCATGTTTGAATGCGATGCCAACAAGATCGAACGTTTCCCTGTTCTGTAGGGCTTGAAAATTCATGTGGATAAGATAATTTGTTGCTGGATCTTTCGTATTACAGAGAGCAAGACTGGGTTTTGAAGGCGTTGAACTGAACAAGGTTTTTGACACCCCAGTCTACTATTAGTTGCGAATCTTGCGAAAGGGAGAAGCGCATTGATCTGCGTCGATATCCAGCACTTGATTTGAGACTTGTTTGAAAAAACGAATGTTGGAGTGACGAGTACTATCGTCAACGTAACTGTGGATGCGACTGTCAGTTGAAGAGAGCAGGTCATTTATGTAAAGAAAAAATAGGGTTGTTGACAGGAACCTTGGGGTACGCCAGCATCGATAGGATGGAAGTTAGATGAGAGACTGCGCGCTGGGAAAGTATCCGCCGATTAGAGACAAAGCTACTAAAGAATTAAAGAAGGTAGTTTCTTAATGAATGCAGCATGCCATTCTTTGCTAAAGATCTTGGAAATATCAAGGGTTATAATCTGGGATTTATATCATACAAACAAAATTCTTCTGGACTGAGAACATAATGCATTTACTGAAGCTAACCGGTTAAAAAATCCTTGAAAACAAGAATCTTCTTTTCGCGTACAAAATAAATATAGTATTTGGTCATTAGTTCACCGATTGCAAAATAAGATTTACGGCAAAAATTTTGTCATAACTTTACAGGCAGTTAATTAAAGCGAGATTCTTGCATTAATTTAAATACATTAAATTTCACTCCCAGAAGTGATAATACCATCTACAGAAATAACTGTTTTTACAAATTAATTATTAATGGCGAATGCATGCCATTGATCACGTGGTAGTTATTGGTTCGTATGTGTCAAATCATCAGATCAGTGGCATAGGTACTGTTCAAAGGCGTACGACAACGACCTGCAACTCAAAGTTTATAAATATTTTTTTAAATCTTTTAACTTTAGTGAATGTCGTGTCTTCTTAGTCCGAAAGAAGTTTTTTAGTATATATAATAAATACACATCTTTAAGTAAGAAATTCATGTCCTTAGCCCAAATCAAATTACGCGTGTTTAAATTCAAGTATGTACATATAAATTAAAAACCTGTATGTAATTTATCGCTTTTTTAAAAGGATTAATCGTCATGTCATGTTATATTGAAATCCGGTCTCTAGATATAACTAACCTAACCTAACTCGTGTTTGATCATAATCATGAGTCGACATCAAAACTACACCATTATCACGTATACCACGCGGACGAAGTCGCGGGAGAAAGCTAGTTTTAAATAAAACTTATAAAATCTTAGTACTTGTGTGTGTACTTTAAAAATGTTTTCTTTATACACATGTATAAAGTATCTGTTTCTACATACATATAGAATCAAAACATTTTTTCAAGTAAGTATGGGGAAGAACTTCAGATTAGCAGTCCTATAAAGAGGAAATTGCCTATTCCTCATTATAAAGTAATAGTTTTTGGTGTTTGTAAATAGTTTACATATAGGCAACTTTAATTTCTATTTATGTTAACATTAAGTAATACTAATAAATTCGACTATACAAAGTCACATCATCAAAAAGGATAGTATAGTAAACAGGTTGGATTAATCCCAGGTAAGAGCAGGTCCATGCCGTCCATAAGGGCAAGTGGGGTAGTGTTCAGGGCGCAAGAGGCCTAGGAGGCCTGCAAGGGACTTTGTACCAAAAAACGTCGACAGGTTAGTTCCGGGAGAATTTGGAAGGTAACAAGGGGAGGCAAAGGTAGAAATGAGAATAAGGAGAGCAAGCAAGGGGAGCAGATTTATAAACAAGGACGAGGTAGCATTATTTCGAGTATTACTTACATTTTAGAGAATCAGAGATTCCAGTTACTTATAATCTGGTCAATTATATAGTCCCTCGCCTACTTTTTGAGAATGGCTGTTGCCAGGTTTTAAGTAACGTGGCATATTTTCAGATTGATATGTTTTATACTAAAATAACGTACTATCAATTAGCTAGGTATAACTCGAATAAACTAATTTATTTAACACATAAAATAAAGCTTATTGGAGCTCATGTAACTGGGGCACATTCTTTTTTTTATCACTCTCAAAAAACTGAATAAAAAGTTTAATCAAACATGACCTAGCTTTCACACAAAACAATTGTAAAACTAGTAAATACAAAAGTAATAATTTTGAATCTGTAGGTAAAAGTGGGTGCTCTATTTGCATATTTAACCATAGACAAAATATATTTAGACCATCACAACGTATTCGCGACACCAGCTGAATCCGTCCAATGTATGGGCGAAAAAGTGCGTTTGTACGCATTGGGCGCCAGTCAGATTTTTAAACGACGGTCCTCTCGAGGCATGCGCACTCGGGACGTCTAGCAAAAGTGGTTGTTGAACTCGATGACGCAACTCGGCGATCAGAACCGGACCCAGTTGTAATCACTGAAGGAAACACATGGAATACAGGTGTTGTAAATGCTGAAGTTGCAAAAATACTTCTAAGTTTTGACTTATTAAGATTAACTCTAACCAAATAAATTTTCTAACTTTTATCTTAAATGCACTCCGGTGTTGAAGTGAACACACAGACGGAGAAGTAGAAATATTTATCAGCGACGTATATTGAGTGTGGTCAAGGTGTCAGAAAGGCACTGATGGGGTGTGTGTGTATCAGGGGCATTGTATAAGGAGTAAGATGGTGTAAGAAGGTCATATATAGTGTCAATGCCTCCTTCCAATATATTGCATTAGGGTGAGTGAGTGCCCAAAAGGCACATTTGCGCTTTCGCCAAAGGGGCACTAAAAATACTAGTGGATTAGGGTAGAGGGGAGTATTTGAAAAGGGATGGCGAAAGAAAAAAGCTCTTTCGCCAAAGGATCGCTAAGATATCAGTGGATTAGAAGGGTGAGTGTACAAAAGGCATATTTGCGCTTTCGCCAAAGGGGCACTAAAAATACTAGTGGATTAGGGTAGAGGGGAGTATTTGAAAAGGGATGGTGAAGGAAAAAAGCGCTTTCGCCAAAGGATCGCTAAGATATCGGTGGATTAGAAGGGTGGGTGTCCAAAAGGCATATTTGCGCTTTCGTCAAAGGGGCACTAAAAATATTAGTGGATTATGGCAGAGGGAAGTATTTTAAAAGGGATGGCGAAAGAAAAAAGTTCTTTCGCCAAAAGATCGCTAAGATATAAGTGGATTAGATTGACATGGGGCCGTAATTAAGTAGCGCTTTCACCAAAGTATCAAGTGCACACACTGTAAATAGGTGTAAAAATATTTACATCTTACCATAGAACTTGGTTTGTTCAATAATTATACAGGATGGGATGCCAATCCAATAAAATATACACATAGTTTTGGTAATTTTTTTATTTACCATTTTACTTCTTAAAACAGTTGCATATTTGATTTCTATTGTTTCGAATACTATGTTTATATTTTATTTCAACTTTCAATTTTGTAAATGTAACGTTTAAAAAATTAAGAGGGGGGACATTAAAGAGACGCACTGTATATTATTATGTATAAACTGAGCTATTTTCGAGGAATTATCGACAGTTTTGTATAGCAAGAAAACTCAGATTTAAGCCAACAAACTATACAATTTTTGTTAAAATCTCACTAATGGTTACATTTTTATCATTAATAAAAAGAATAATTACAAGAAATATATTTAGCATTTATTACTCGATAACAGATTCACGTCATGTGAAATACATTTTGAAGTACGGTCCTGTCTATCACAAGGCAAACGTTCGACAAGGCGCAAGCCCGCAGAAGGCCGTCTGTGTTTACGGATTCAGCTTGGTAAATTTGCCACATTCGCAAATGACATTATTTCTCTATTATATATTTTCTCTATGTATTTAACTCATTAGGAGTGAACGTTATATATATGCATACATAAAGTTAAATGGAATAACCTGACCTGACCTATGTCTGAGATTGGGAAATTATTTGTCTCATGTGAATATAGAAATTTAATGTTGATATTATAATAATATTTTTAATTTTCATTTATAATAAAAACCGCAAGTATTTTAACAAGTACTGATAAACTTTTTGATAAGACAATAAACATATTTTTATTGTTTTATTTCAATAAGGTTAGTTCTCAGAATAAAACATGTCCGCAACTAAAAATATTCGGTGGGATTTTTTAATATCAACATGTATATTATCATAATTTTTTAAATCATAAAATAATCGCTTCTACCCGCGGCTTCGATCACGTGGATATTGTGTTTAGAAAAATTTATCTTTTGGCGTATTTTTATTTAATAGGTACTCGTACCAATGTGTAGACAGTCAGTAACGACAATATGTGAATCAATTACAGATATTGTTAAAGTTGATTTCGTCATATTACATGCTCTTTTTATATAATTTAAATATTTCAGCGCTATCTACTGGCAATATGGATGTACAGCGATGTAAAAGTACTCCTGCGCTATCTATCGACATATTATGCATGAACTATGTATATTATATCACACGCGAACGTCGGGAACCATCCTAGTTGAATATAAAAGTACTATACATACTCACAGGTTATAGTTATTATTTCGTGGCTTTAGGTAATAGTATTTGATTCCTCTAATGGCCAAACTGAAAAGTGCTGCTTTTTTTTCTAACAGTTTGTTTTTTTAGTCTCTGTACATATTTCAGGAGTAATGAATTGGGCAAAAATCCAGTATAAAAATATTAAATAAAACGACTTGGTTTAGTGGTTATTCAGCGTGGCTATGCTAGCTTGAACTCAAGCCAGCAGGGCCATACGTTTTTTTTTATATAAAACCGAGTATAAAACGGAGAGCAAAAAAATTAAAAATGGGTTAATGAATTAGTAACAAATTAGTCTTAAACCAACACACAGATTATAAAGTTATTATTTCGTGGTTTTAGGAAATAGCATTTTATACCTTTTATGACGAAACTCAAAAGCGTGTTTTTTTTCAGTAGTTTATTTTTTTCTCAGATTCCGTACATGTTTCGGGGGCAATTAATTGGACTAAAAATTTCAGCATAAAAATACTTAATAAAATAACTTGGTTTAGTGGTTATTCAGTGTCGCGCTGCTAGCTTGAACTCAAGCTAGCAGAGCCACACGACACGTTTGTTCGAAAAAAAGAAGAGCAAAATAAATTAAAAACAGGCTTATAAATTAGCAATAAAATAGCCAAAAATTATGATTATAAAGAAAAAATTTAAAAAGGCGTTGGCTCTGCTTGCTTGATTGACATCTCCGAATGTGTCTAAAAATAGTTAGCAAGATGATATAACAATGTGTTTATGTCATTACTTATTTTCCGATTGTATTGTGGCAGCTAAAAGTGCTTTTCTTTAAAGTTAAATAGCTATTTAAAGACGATATATTATGTAATAGCCTTGGACAAAAACTGTGGTATGATTAACCTGATTTATCAGCTGATATCAGATTTACTTTTTTATTGAATCTAACAAAGATAAGAAATCATCAGCCATGGATCGGTTTAATCAGATCGTTTCCGTAAACGCCTAATGTAAGGCATAATTCATTAATAAGCTTGGCCACTTTTGGTCTGTCACCAGAGGCGTCGATGCCAGGAAATAAGTACGTGTGAATACGGTATTTGAGAAATATAATTTAATTTATGGGCATTGCGGTGATTGCTTGAAATAAAAAAAAAAAACGGTCAAGTGCGCGTTCGACTCGCCCATAGAGGGTTTCGTACTACATACAGTATTGTAAATTTCTCACAGAGCGCACAATTCTCAATAACTATGGTGAGGCTAATCCTTGAATAAATAACCAGAGGCAGCGATGGCGGAAATAAGTAAATGCCTATAGGTTACATAACTGATAAGGGATATAATATTCTGAAATGCTTACCCGGTAACTATTAGAAATTCGGATTGGCTCGGCTAAACATTTTCAGCATGGCGTATGTCTCTAAAGTCGCTCCGAGAGTGCTATGCGTATGAGGAGCAAACGACCTTGAAAAAAAATCGCGTCTGGGGAGCGGACGACCTTGGGAGAAATACGCACCAGGGGAACAGGCGACCTTGAAAAAATACGCGTCTGAGAAGCGGACGACCTTAGGAGAAATACGCGCCTGGAGAGCGGACGACCGCTGCCGCGTATTTTTCCAAGGCCTCCCTCTCCTCAGACGCGTATTTTTCCAAGGTCGTCCGCTCTCCAGACGCGTATTTCTCCTAAGGTCGTCGCCTCCCCAGATGCGTATTTTTAAGGTCGCCCGCTCCCCAGAAGGGTATTTCTCACAAGGCCGAGAGGCCCGAGATGCGTATTTTTTAAAGGTCGCCCGCCACCTAGACGCGTATTTTTTCAAAGATCGTCCGCTCCTCAGACGCGTAGAACTCACGGAGCGACTTTAGAGACATGCTGCCAATGTTTAGTCAAACCAATCCGGATTTCTAATACTTACCGGGTAAGCATTTCACAGTGCTATTATTCTCAGTTATATAACCTATACGCACTTACTTATTTCCGCCATCGCCGCCTCTGGTTATTGATTCAAGGGTTAGCCTTACCACAGTTATTGAGGATTTTGCGTTCTGTGAGAAATTCACAATATTGTATGTGGTCCAGAACCCTCTATGTGCGAGTCGAACTCGCACTTGACCGGCAACACCAATGAATTAAATTATTTTTGTCAAAGACCGTATACGTACGTACTTAATTTTCGACATCGACGCCTCTGGTAACAGGCCAAACTGGCCAAGCTTATTCATTAATCATTTATACTAAAACAAATAAAGAAAAATCAAAAGAAATAATGGTGGTTGTAACTTTTGTTTAACAAATAACGTCACTTTTATTCAAGAAACCGTTATCTTTAAAATCGCGATAGTCAAAACAACAATATTTATGGATGTTTTTAAAAACAATACGCGTTACGCACCTAATAAATATATCGGGAAGTCACGTAATTTTTTGTAAAGACATGACAAAATAATATAAACAATTCTTGCCTAAAAAGGGATATGAAATAGGGCAAATACATTTTAACTTTAAAAAATTCATAGTCTTACTTAATACAATAAGGAATATGCACGTATATTTATTACTGCATAAATCG
This sequence comes from Philopedon plagiatum, assembly GCA_963971165.1. Taxonomy (NCBI): domain Eukaryota; kingdom Metazoa; phylum Arthropoda; class Insecta; order Coleoptera; family Curculionidae; genus Philopedon; species Philopedon plagiatum. The sequence continues at coordinate 81,380,898 of OZ020193.1, forward strand.
TTTGAGGAATTCATTACAAAACTTCTTACAAACCCAAAAATATTATTTTGAAGAAAATGACTATAGGATATTTAAAATAAAAAAAATACTTCTCGGTATACTTAATTCAGGGGTGTAGCCAGCGAGGGGCAGGGGGGAGCAACTGTCCCCCTAGAAGAAAAATTGGTCAATGATTTTCGCAAACCCAATTCGCGTCCCGCCCCTTCCTGGGCAGCAGAAAGTGACAAATCAAACGTTGCGCCGCTCCGTATTTAAAATATCTTCCCTTTGCTCCTTTCCTCTTCATCGATTAAATGGCGTTTTCAAGATATTACAAACAATATCATTTACAGGATTCATAATGTGAAGTGGATAAATAGGTACTAGTCTACCACTACCTAAGTACTACTTAATTTAAAATTAATTAAAAACCACAAAACTTAATTATACCTTCACCGGCAAAATAAAAACGCCGCCAAAACTACATCTGCGGGGTAGTTGAAGATCTTTTAAACGACAAGCACTTCACCGGCTGCTTTTCTCCAGTCGTATCCCATACGGAAAATACATTAAACATTGGACGTTGTCATGGCAACGGTCCGTGCACGCGATCATCACCTTGTAGCAATACCACGGCGCCGGCGTTCGGTCGCGGATCGTTCTGTCGGATTGGTTTGCAGAGGACAGAGCGCGCCAGCGGTAGCATATTAGAAAAGGTAGGGTTGATGCTAAATTACGAAAGTGTTAGCGTCAACATCCAGTAACTATATGACAATTAAATTTCTAGATTATTTGTGGGATTTTCTGGTGAAGTGGCAGCTCACTCACTTCACCTGAATAGCCGCCACTGCTTAAAGCAATAAGATATCTGAAACTGTTCATGTTCACCCTATATAAAATATTTTAATCTGGCTCAAAGACAGGAATTCTTACAAGGGAAAAATCTTGTTTCTGGCAGGCCCTGAAAACAAAATATTTGCTCAGGTTTATTATTCCCGCTAATGGTTAGCAAAAACTATTTATTTCCTAGAGAGTGCAAATAAAAATCATTGAAAGCATGTTTTATAACTTGCAAGCAATCTAAGCATAAACAAAAACTGGGCAGAGTAAAAATAAATTGTACAAAAAAAAACACTTAAAAAATGTAAAGTAGCAGGTAATAGGCAGTTTTCAAAATTCCCTTTTTTTGCCACAAACAGCACCACTGCACTGCGTACCTACATACATTCCAGAAGCCAGCTGCCTTGCCACACGCGACACGCCTAATGTACAGTTATCGTCAGTTTCATCAGAAAAATTATTCGTTATTTTTCGGTTATTCATTTGATATCACTATCAAAAAGTACAATAAAACTAGATAAATCGATACTTAAGATATGAGTGTTATTTGTTTGCTTTTCAATTTTTCGGAAATGTTTTATATTATTTATTACTATTTGAGCTACATATTTAATTTCACCTAAAAACCGACTAGAATATTTGACAGATACTACAAAGCTGCATGTGTCATTATATAGTTGGTACTATATGCCATCAAGTGTTTACATGTTATTAATAGATGGGGCAGGAATTTGCGAGAACATTTCGTATATTCCGAGAATATTACACGCGAAAGCGAGGACGGACCGAGAATATTGAGGACATACTGCACAACGTGTTAATTTCTTCAAATCTTCTTATTTCCTTTATTAGACCGAAATATACTGCGAAAAAAAAACTAGCTGTTCTCAGAGACCAAAACACTTTTTAAAGAAACTAACGTTGAGGAAGACAATTTTGATAGAGCGGTCATCAGCTCAGATTGTGAAAATTAGGTTAATTAAAGTAGGTATGTTTTTTTATAATTAGTATTTAAGTCTATTAATAAGCTTTTAACCGAAAACAGTATTTTTTTATTTATTTTGTCGAAAAATAATTATATTTTTTGAGGGACCTGTACCTAGTAAGGTACTACGTAGGTCCAAATTTAGTACAGTAATAACGGGCTCCAATATATGTTTTTATAGGCCACAACTTTTGCAAAACAGCGAAATAAAGTACCAATGTCAATGAATTTTTGATTTCGTTACACTGTGCGGCGCCCTCCGGAGCCTGGCGCCCTAGGGCTGCAGCCTCTATTAGCCCAATGGTTATAGTGGGCCTGACAATGTTACAGTTAATCTAATACAATTAGATTATATTATTAGGATTAGACATACAGTGATGAAGTGGACTTTTTTGTAAACACTTTAACTTATACGAATACTGTTTTGCAAAAATATAGACGTAACAAAAATGTGGACTTTTTTTGCAAACACTGTAACTTACACGAAGACTGTTTTGAAAAAATATACTTACTTAGATGTAAAAAAAAATAAAAAAAATTTGGTCGTTAAAAATTGTTTTTTCTAGTTTTTCGGCAAAGTGTCCCGATTTTTAACTTTAGCGAGTTGGTCACCTTGCCATCACAAGTGATGTAATACTCTAGCCCGAGTGCCATTACTATCATAATCTTTCTCGAGGTCTTTCATGTACTAATCGAGTATGAAGTTTCTGTTTAATCAACTTTATTTTCTAATCTACCTACATCGAATTCCCGCAAATACTATCTGATTACAAATTTCCTGAAAATCGAAAAAATATATAGTAAAAATACAGTAATAGGGAGGAAGGCGTAAAACCGTATGCCCCATATCGAGAGCAATGAATGGTATCACATACATATTTCTTCTAAATATTAACGGTTTTTAGTATTTCTAGATCAAATTTTTTATATGTATCTTCACAATATATATCATTTTTTAACATATATGTAGTTCTCAATTTCATATTAAGTGTTATTTGAATTAGTATTTGACGGCTATGATAACTACCATTGTCCATTACAATTACACTGTTCTTAGGTACAATGTCAGTTTTGAACCATTCTTTAAAAAGTTCTGCTGTGGTGTCGTCATGCATGGTAGTCCAAAGATTTACAGGACAACCACAAACACACGCAAATTGAAACCCAACCATCTTCAGAACCAGCATGTAAAATGGTAGTTATTTTTCCCTTGTTCGATGGGGCTTTGGTTTGGCATTTTCCTGATTGGCCTACCCAACCTTTTGCTGGAGTGTCATGTGTATCAAACCATTTTTCATCGAGGTAGATAATGGAACGATTTTTCAATCTGTAGGTACGTTCTTATAGATTTTAAATAATCAAAGCGCCACTGTCGTAATCGTTGTGATTCCATTAATATTTGTCTTTTGGTCCGATATATAAAACCCATTTGAGATAATACTCTTTAGAGACTTGTACTGCTGCAAAAAATTTTATCTTTCGTTAGTCGTTGCTTTAACGAAACCAACGTAGGCACAATTTGCTCCTTGTACTTACATAGTATACATTTTTCTACGAATTAAATCTTTGTCGCTTGTGTGAAAACACTTGCTTTTACCAGCATCACTACGTAGGTACTTTTTTGTCTCTAATTTGCTTTGTCACAATATCTTTTACTGTAAATAAAGGAGTTTTCGTTAAGGAAAACGTTTCTGCTGCAGCTGCATTTACATTAAACCCCCTGTTCAATAAAGAAACAAACACATTTTTATCAATTTGCTTCGCATCGGGCGATAAATATTTTCTCTTTAAATTAGCATTTTATGATCAACGTCTTTCCAAGGACGCCACATTTTTTAGCACGTTCTGAATAACAAAAAATAGGATCGAAATCATATAACAACTGCACGGTTTACCAAACGCATAGGAACTAAACTAAAATATTTCGAAACTAATAAAACAGGTAAAAATACTTTATTCATACCCTTTACTGATTTATATTAAAATTATCATAACCCGTTATTTTATTAGGATCAGCCCTGTTTAGAGTTCTTGAAAATTTGCCGAGTCTTATTTGAGCTGCACGCTGCAATAGTTTATTGCATGCAATAGGTCAACGGAAGACCTTGAAACGAGCTTTACTTAAATTTGAACCAAATTAAGCTTACCACTAACCTAAGTAATAAATGCGTAAAAATATGATTACAAACTTTTCAGTGATTTTCTTTTTGTGAAGTAGTCCGTTCATTTATATGTATTAAAGCAAATTCCCGTGAATATTGCTTAATTCGATGGCAAATTTTCTGGGGATTGCAAAAATATACAACTTATTCTTCTTCTTCTTCTTCTTCTTCTTCTATATTCGTTATAGCTCGGTCCTTACTGTATAGCGAACTGTATAGTTTGTATATTCAATGCTAGTCTTATTATTATTATTTATAGATAAAACCTCTGAATAGACTTTATTATTAATTTCTTTGCGTTTTGCAACAGAAACCCGTTCTTTTAATTAAAAAAATATGCTGGTGTAAGTTAACATAAAGTAACTGGACAATATGAACATGAATATTTAATTTCGTTGGTGTTTATTTATTCTATAAATAGTAATTATCACTTTTATAATAATTTTCTTGCGTGGTGGTTATTAAACTAAAATCCAGAAGTACTAATTACACCGGCACATAAAAAAAGTGATCTGTACATTTTGACCAGACCCATCTATCTATTATGTATTTTGATGCGCTGAATCCAAATCCGAAGTCCGTCCAAACACTGAAAATGGCTAAAAATTGCGAAAAATTGCAGTTATGAAAATGAAGAAAATTTTATTGAACTAGATCAAGTAAGTATATTCTTATGTATTTTGACGCGCTGAATCCAAATTCAGAATCTTTTAATCTCGATCATTCATATTTATCAAAAATCGTAAAAAATAGCAATGAGTAGCGGAAAATAGCAAAAAATAGTATTGTTCTTACGTACCAATGAGGATTTTTATTACGTATGAGAGAGTGATTTCTTGTAACATTATACTCTACAGAAGCCAAGTTACCCACTAATGTAGAGTTAAAGTCGCTTGATGACGACGCCTGTGGGCCTGCTTTCTCACCCTGACCAGACGCCGATACTGGGGTTCCGAATCCCTGCATCGTAAAGCACTTATCGCTTGTGCCTGCCATGACGGCATACCCAGGGACTCTGCCAGACGGGTCTGTTGCCCACCGTCACCACGTGGAGATGCCCTGGTTACAGGCACAAGCAATCAGTCCTCCGAAGTTGAATTGCAATTTCTAGCTATTTTTAGCAGTTTTTCGCAATTTACTAAAAATTTTGAGGGTGAACGGGCCAAACGGCCTTCGGATTTGGATTCAGCGCATCAAAATACACATAGATAGATGGGTCTGGTCAAATGTACAGACCACTTTTTTTTTTGTGTGCCGGTGTTATCTATAGTGCTTTATTTTCCGGTTCTAAAATCTAGATTACCGTTGGCAAGGCAAATCTGTCTTTATTAAACTTACGTATAATTTGTACTTTATATTTAAACACTAAACCCTCACCATTCACTTAAAAGGTTTAATTTACTATTGGTTTAAATTAGAACTTCTAGTTGGTCAGTTAGATGTTGACAAGTTTGTGTTCTACCCCTGTTCATCATTAAAAACTTATGAGTTATTCTCATTGATTTAAAAATAAGGATATATTATTGTTTACAATATTATTGTTATAATCAGAGATTCCAGGGCTACCTTTAATCCGTTGGGGTCTATTTACCCCCACCTATTTTTTGAGAATGACTGTTGCCCGGCTCTCAGTAATGTGTCATTTGCAGTTTGATAAACTTTATCCTAAAATTAGCTTTCGCCCGCGACTTCGTCCGCGGTATACTCCTTTACAAACTTTGAACCCCCATTGCACTCCCTTAGGGGTTGATTCATTAAAAACTGTAAAACAAGTGTTTAAACAATAACGTTCAGATTCACTAAGAAGGTTTAAGATTTAACTGATTTCAATGAAGACCTTATAGTTGATCAGCTATGTTTTGACAGGGTTTTGTCCTGTCATTGTTAATAAGTCGTTATTAAAAACTTACGAAATGTTCTGATATTTGAGCGATCTGCTTGGTTTCCAAATGATTTTCATCTTGGAACCAGTTGCTGTTATGAATTTAGTTGTATTATTGTCGAAAGTACGTACTAAAATTGCGGTTTCCTTTAGAAATTTGCGAAAAACTTCAGAAACAAATTCATAGTATAAAAATACGTAAAATTGAGAATAAGTTCTCTAAACCACCTGAAAATTCCTTATACTATAAGGATTTGAACAAATCATGGTAAAACAGCTATTCTCCGTGCTATATGCCCCTACGAGCGCTGGATTACATACCAAAATTTGCAGTATTTTGACTAACACTGTTAGACAACAAAATACTTGGTTTGACTGCAAGAAACTACCAGGAAGGAGGAAGCTTTTTTCTTTAGTTAGGATGTCGTACCTGCATACCGGTTTCGAACTCTTTAGTTCTCATCAAATTTTGGTATGTAATCCAGCGCCCGTAGGGGCATATAGCCCGGAGAATAGCTGTTTTACCATGATTTGTTCAAATCCTTATAGTATAAGGAATTTTCAGGTGGTTTAGAGAACTTATTCTCAATTTTACGTATTTCTATATGTACCCCTGACAAGTAGACTTCATTTCATTGTTGTAATATTTTACCTCACGGTAAATTCTACTCCAACTGCTTGAAACTGCTAATGGATGGCGCTGCCTGTTTTATACTGCTTATGCAGTGTGACATGGCTAGCTTAAAGAGTATGCTTTTTCGGAAGGTAGGTATGTTCGTTTATCCTGTACTGATGAGAACTAAAGAGTTCGAAACCGGTATGCAGGTACGACATCCTAACTAAAAAAAAAGCTTCCTCCTTCCTGGTAGTTTCTTGCAGTCAAACCAAGTATTTTGTTGTCTAACAGTGTTAGTCAAAATACGGCAAATTTTGGTGTGTAATCCAGCGCTCGTAGGGGCATATAGCCCGGAGAATAGCTGTTTTACCATGATTTGTTCAAATCCTTATAGTATAAGGAATTTTCAGGTGGTTTAGAGAACTTATTCTCAATTTTACGTATTTCTATATGTACCCCTGACAAGTAGACTTCATTTCATTGTCATAGTATAAAACTTACTTGTCTTATTCTTACACTTGTCAGTCTAAATCTTTTGGTTGTCAAATTAGATCGGACTAGCTTTTTGGAGAATCTGACTGTTATTTGTAAGAGCACTTCTATGAAGTTTCGACCATAGACAAGATATATTTAGACCATCACAACGTATTCGCGACACCAGCTGAATCCGTCCAATGTATGGGCGAAAAAGTGCGTTTGTGCGCAGTGGGCGCCAGTCAGATTTTTAAACGACGGCCCTCTCGAGGCATGCGCACTCGGGACGTCTAGCAAAAGTGGTTGTTGAACTCAATGACGCAACGCGGCGAACAGAACCGGGCCGAAAAAATCTCAGTCATTTGTATGTTATGGTATTTTTGGTTGGGGTGGCGAATATAGCGAACCTCTGAAGCTTGTTATTTCGATACAAAAATAGTCTTTACAAAGTGTTACAGACATTTCATATGTTTCGCCAATTATGTATCCAACTTTTAAATATAAGGAATTATTTCGTAGTCTATTTCTTACAAGTAGTGCATAAATAGAAATAGTTTAATTCCAAATTTAAATTATATGAATATGTGAAAGAATAGGAGGTAAAAAATATAATTTATCTTAAATGCACTCCGGTGTTGAAGTGAATACACACACGGAGAAGTAGAAATATTTGTCAGTGACGTATATTGAGTGTGGTCAAGGTGTCAGAAAGGCACTGATGGGGTGTGTGTGTATTAGGGGCATTGTATAAGGGGTAAGATGGTGTAAGAAGGTCATAATATAGTGTCAATGCCTCCTTCCCCTATATTGCATAAGGGTGAGTGTGTCCAAAAGGCATATTTGCGCTTTCGCCAAAGGGGCACTAAAAATACTAGTGGATTAGAGTAGAGGGGAGTATTTTAAAACGGATGGCGAAAGAAAAAAGCGCTTTCGCCAAAGGATCGCTAAGATATCAGTGGATTAGAAGGGTGAGTGTCCAAAAGGCATATTTGCGCTTTCGTCAAAGGGGCACTAAAAATACTAGTGGATTAGGGTAGAGGGGAGTATTTTAAAAGGGATGGCGAAAGAAAAAAGCGCTTTCGCCAAAGGATCGCTAAGATATCGGTGGATTAGAAGGGTGAGTGTCCAAAAGGCATATTTGCGCTTTCGTCAAAGGGGCACTAAAAATACTAGTGGATTAGGGTAGAGGGGAGTATTTTAAAAGGGATGGCGAAAGAAAAAAGCGCTTTCGCCAAAGGATCGCTAAGACATCGGTGGATTAGATTGACATGGGGCCGTAAGTAGTAGCGCTTTCAGCAAACTATCAAGTGCACACACTGTAAATAGGTGTAAAAATATTTACATCTTACCCTAGAACTTGCTTTGTTCAAGAATTATACAGGATGGGATGCCAATCCAATAAAATATACACATGTAATTTTTTTGATTTACTATTTTACTTCTTAAAACAGTTGCATATTTTATTTCTATTGTTTAGAATACTATGTTTATATTTTATTTCAACTTTCAATTTTGTAAATGTAACGTTTAAAAACATTAAAGAGACGCACTGTATATATATATATATATATATATATATATATATATATATATATATATATATATATATATATATATATATATATATATATATATATATATATATATATATACTGAGCTATTTTCGAGGAATTATCGACAGTTTTGTATAGCAAGACAACTCAGATTTAAGGCAACAAACTATACACTTTTTGTTAAAATCTCACTAATGGTTACATTTTTATCATTAATAAAAAGAATAATTACAAGTAATATATTTAGCATTTATTACTCGATAAAAGATTCACGTCATGTAAAATAAATTTTGAAGTACGGTCCTGTCTCTCACAAGGCAAACGTTCGACAATGCGCAAGCCCGCAGAGGACCGTCTTTGTTTACGGATTCAGCTCGGTAAATTTGCCGCATTCGTAATTGACATTATTTCTCTACTATATATTTTCTCTATGGTTTCGACTTACAGGACCATCGAATATTTTTTCTTGATACAAAGTTTGTATTTTTTCACCCCCTCAGGGGTTGAATTTTTAAAAACCCTTCCTTAGTGGATGTCTATGTTATACAGTGTGTCCATGGATGGAGTTGACAAGAAGAAAAATACTTTATTATCGATGTTAGAAAAGTCATTCTTTATAAACAGTTCTGCTTGTCCAAAAAATGATTTTACCATATAAAAATTTTAGATGAAATATACAGGATGTTAATAAATTAGGAAAACATGAAAATGCTTCAAGAGAGAAGTACCATTATTTATTATTTTATACCTACAAAACTTTTATAACCTAAAAGAAAGGCTAAATACAAAATTTGAAATACAAATTTTAAGATTTAAATTTGGAATAATATACCTATTGGGACACCCTATAAATATTTACCTCTTTCTCTTTTAAAACATTTATTTCATAATAATATTGTTACATGTCATTTTTTTCCTACATGTACACATGTACATAAAGGTAAACTATCTAAATATACATATTTACATTTTCAAGGTTTTCATAGCCTTGTTGCATGAGCATCCCTACCTACGAGTTTTTCCAGTGGGAAACTGGGAGCTGGTGTTGGCTCTAAGAGGAGGAAAAAGTGACCGAAGGTCGATTACGAGGTCGATTACGAAACCATTGTCCGGGGAATCCATGCAAGGTGCAAGAGAACTGTTTTTACATAGTTTAAAGAATGTTGGTTTTTTATTGAGTTTTTTATTTGTTTGTTGTTTTTCGTTATTTATTTTTAGTGAAAAAGACAATACCTAGTTGTCTTATTCTTACACTCGTCAGATTCTCGGATTAAGACCTTGATTGTCAAATTAGACCGGTTTTGGCGAATCCTGGGATCATATTTTCTAGGTAGGTACCACAATTATTATGATTTCTTTCGTGTATCGATATCTTAACTTATAATGTATATTTACTATACAGAACGAAGTGGTCCCAACGTAATAAGACATAGAGCATCAGTGAATTTCTGGCATTAAACTATTGCAATTTAATGAAACTTTTTTTAAAATGATATTTTAACGATATATGTACAGGGCGTTAAAATAAGAATTTTAATTTATATTTTCTTTACTTAATATGTCCAAGAAGTTTTTTACATATCTCCGTAAACATAGGGGGATTTTTATTATCGCCGAGAAATAATTATTCGGCCTCAATTTTGCTCCCAAAAGGCTCAACATTGTTTGCTCGATATTTTGTTAGATGTATGGAACTTTGATGAAAAATGTTATTTTTTGTCTTTTTTACTTGGATGACGCTTAACTTAACTCTTCACGAAATAATATTTTTGCCTTTTTAGCATCAGATGCAGCATATTTTTTACATTAATTGGAGTGTTATTTTTCAATAACAGACATATTTCAGGAAATGCAGTACAAGAGATGTAATTAGTGCAAGTTTTACCCGATTGTGACAAGAAATTAATTTCAAATTTCATTAAATTTCAGTAGCGTGATTTTAAGGTTGCATATTACGTAAAAACACTGTATTCGATATTATCATGAAAAAATATTACGAAAGTATTACGTAGACTCTACACACATGGAAAACCATTGTTCTGAGCAGCAACAAAATCTATCTGTGTGTTTAGTCGTGAAAAATCGCGTCAATAGACTACATTTCCCTTCTCTTAAGACGCCCACGGTACGTTAGTACTTAGGCTTGAAGTCTACGTGGGATGTCTTAGATAAAACAAAAGCATGGTGAGTAATATATTCATATACCGATCCATAGAGTCCGTCGATATTTTGTTTCCATTTTGTTGCTAACTCTACACACATGAAAAACCATTGTTCTGAGCAGCAACAAAATCTATCCATGTGTTTAGCCGAGAAAAATCGAGTGTTAAGCTAGCATGGTCGGTATATATTCATACCAATCCTTAAACCCAGACGATCTTTTGTTTTTATTTTGTTGCTGACTATACACACATGAAAAACTGCGGGGTAGTTAACTTCTCTAAATGTACACATATTTTAAACCTATATATATTTTATGGAATTTTTGGATTTTCCAAGATTTTTGGAGATTTTGGAATACCATTTTCCATGTACTCCAGCAGACCTATATTGTATTTTGTCCGAAAGATAATGAAAATATCTTGTGTATTCTCTATACGGATCTCCAAATCGATCTCCGACATTCTGAAACAATGATCCCATGAGGAACCCATGCAAAGAGCTGTGTACCTACATGGTGCTACAACTGAATCCATCTGTGGGGACCTCGGAAGCTAAAAGATACTTGGGATATCCCTGTAAACTTGGGAAAAAATAAAAAGGATTTTGCAAAACTTTTTTTCCGAATATAAATAAATAAATAACCCCTATGGTCCCTTTTTAAAATGGGACCATCTGTGGCCAAAACCACCTCTGCATACCAAATTTCATCAGAATCGTGTTCAGTACTTTTTCAGATATCGGCATTGGTTACAGGCCGAGACGGACAGACCAACAGAAAACAGGACAAAAAATGTTTAAAATTTTCTAAAAAGTAGATATTATATAAAAAATTTTAAAATCTGAGAACTATTTTTTCAAGGTTTTTCCTCGGGGTTTTCCGTCGGTTTTCCATGATCACAATAACTCCCATGCTTTTGGTATATACTTTGAGTACCAGAGAAAACAAACAATTCCTGCTTAAGATTATTACTGTATAGCCTATTAATAAAACCGAGGATAAAACTCAGTGAATACGAATTATCCTCGGAATTATCTACTTACCTAAAAAACAGCTTGCAAACTAAATAATATAGTACATCACTAGTCACAAAATATCAAATCCTTAGTTTTAAAAGATGAACATAAATTAAAATACGCAGAACGTAACACCAATTCCAATACGGAAAGCGATTGTTTTTGTTTTCTTATTAGCGACCGGCCAAAATAATCATTTTCCGTTAAAGCTGGGATTTCCTATACGCGTCTGACACGCATCAGATGCAACATGACAGGTTTAACGGAAAGCGCATGTTTTTGTTTTCCTATTAGTGACCGGCCAAAACAATCGTTTTTCCTTTAGTCAGTCATGTTGCATCTGACGCGCGCGACAGACGCGGAACAGGAAATCCCACTCTAAACCAGTCATACTGACTGACATAAATGATTGATTTAACGGGAAGCGATTGTTTGTGTTTTCCTATTAGCAACCGGCCAAAACAATCATTTTCCGTTAAAGCTGGGATTTCCTATACGCGTCTGACACGCATCAGATGCACCCTGACAGGTTTAACGGAAAGCGCATGCTTTTGTTTTCCTATTAGTGACCGGCCAAAACAATCGTTTTTCCTTTAGCCAGTCATGTTGCATCAGACGCGCGCGACAGACGCGGAACAGGAAATCCCACTCTAAACCAGTCATACTGACTGACATAAATGATTGATTTAACGGGAAGCGATTGTTTGTGTTTTCCTATTAGCGACCGGCCAAAACAATCATTTTCCATTAAAGCTGGGATTTCCTATACGCGTCTGACACGCATCAGATGCAACATGACAGGTTTAACGGAAAGCGCATGCTTTTGTTTTCCTATTAGTGACCGGCCAAAACAATCGTTTTTCCTTTAGCCAGTCATGTTGCATCAGACGCGCGCGACAGACGCGGAACAGGAAATCCCACTCTAAACCAGTCATACTGACTGACATAAATGATTGATTTAACGGGAAGCGATTGTTTGTGTTTTCCTATTAGCGACCGGCCAAAACAATCATTTTCCATTAAAGCTGGGATTTCCTATACGCGTCTGACACGCATCAGATGCAACATGACAGGTTTAACGGAAAGCGCATGCTTTTGTTTTCCTATTAGTGACCGGCCAAAACAATCGTTTTTCCTTTAGCCAGTCATGTTGCATCAGACGCGCGCGACAGACGCGGAACAGGAAATCCCACTCTAAACCAGTCATACTGACTGACATAAATGATTGATTTAACGGGAAGCGAAACAATCATTTTCCGTTAAACTAGTCATGGTGCGTCTGACGCTAGCATCAGACGCGGTATTATGTACAGATTTAAATAATTTTCACAAAAATATCAAACGCCATGTCAATTTTAAATATTTTTGTTGGATCGCTTCCCCCTTTATAATTGTCACCTTACGCCACTGGCCTTCTATCGACTTTTGGACTTAACAAGCTAGGCTAAACCAGGATGCCACTGGTGCTCTACGTCCGATTACTTTTGAACGTATTTTACATAGATAAATACTAATGAATTATATTTTTTATCTGTTGTTGCTGCCATAGAAATTAGTAATTATTATTGATAAGAAGTATGCAAAATCATTTCGTTATCATTTTTATTATTAGAAAAACCCCAAAAAAACCTACTGATACTTAATGCTTGTTCGTTTATCATCAGCAAACAAAAAATAAAGCTGGTACCGAGTTCAGTGCCTACCTTTATCGGTCCGTCCAACCGACAATTTGATCAGCTTTAAATTTGAAAGGATTTCCGTTAGCTGTCACGGTTCACGTGGTACCCGGTCTTTTACCTGGTGGGTCACATCTGCCGAAATTTAAATAAGACGATAGTTTTATAATTATAACATAAAAACTATCAAACCCAAACAGAATTTAACTTTCTAACGGCATCTTTTAATGTTTTAACAAGGAGGATTCATACAGGGTACTCAATAAAGGCTGCAACACAATTTGTTCAGTAATGTAATGAATAAGTCAGACACTTCCGATCCTGAGTTTCGTAGGCTATATACAGGGTGAATCAGAAGTTCCGCATAAAAAAACGCATTAAATTTCTTTAATACGTTATTTTTGAGTAAAACGCTAAAGCACGTGAATTAATTGAACTGTTTATTCATTTTTTCACGTGGTACCCGGTCTTTTACCTGGTGGGTCACATCTACCGAAATTTAAATAAGACGATAGTTTTATAATTATAACATAAAAACGGGTGTTCCTAAACTCCGCCGGACTAATTGACCAGCCATATTTACTATACATAAACTCCGCCGGCAGCTTCAAGAATCTCATACATAAACTCCGTCGCATCATAATTATGCATAATATTGTAAATAAAACCATAAAACTTCATTTAAAATTTTTTATTAAACCCTGTCTAAAACTATACACTTGATATTAATTTTAAACTATCTTAATAACATAAAGCTTATAATTTAAACATTATTTCTTTAAATAATAGGAAAATAATTTTACAAACTCAAATTTCGTTATCGTTTTGGAACTTTACAAGGTTATTTTGTCTTTAAAAAATAATTTCTTCCTTAAATATAATTTATTTTTTATTTCGTGGGGTGTTTTAACACTATTCATTTTTACGCATGTATCTATCTGAAGATTTTTTAAAACATCAATAAAAAGAAAAATGTTTGGATGGGCATTATAAAAATATGAGTTGAATTTACTATGAAAGGACTCACAAGCATTTGTAGTGCGTTCAGTTTCTGTAGCACTTGCCCAGATAGATGGAGGAAATAAACTATACTCATCAATGTAATTGTCCGTCAGATAGTCAGCAAACTTAATTAGTTTGTGGTTAGTAGGAATCACAGACATAAGACTAAACACAAAACAGTCACTAACATCACTTGGTTCGAGCATTGCTAAACCAAAGGTCCACCGTAGCCATTCACCAACTTTAGATGATTTATTTTTATAGTCACTCACTAATCCCAACTTTTGAATTCTTCTCCAGAAACTTTGGCACAAATGGAATCGGCATCCTGTAATCCGGACATGTGGAACAATGTTCCTTGCTGCATCATGGATGGCTTTTTCAAAGTCGGCAACGATTTCCTTGGGTTGGAAAATTAAGTTTAAACTCTGACACCTTGCGGCAATTGCTTTGAATGCTTGCATATACGTTGTCAACTTTTTATCAGGCAATAAACAAAACACCAATGGAGTATAGTGAGAGTTTTGTAAGCCGTGTATACTGAAGAACTGAAGAAAAAGTTTTGGGCAGTAATCAAAAGTTCCATCTACGAAGATTTTTTCTGAGTTACTCAAATATGGAGATTAGTTGCACATGAGAATATCACAATCTTGTTAACTTCGTCGTTCTCCATTAAAAATGGTTCGTTTTTTATCGTTGATATATTAGCATTTTTCAAATATTCTTGGATTTTTTCAACAGATTTTGGCAGAGCAGGGAAGACAGATTTTCGAGCATTATATATATTATTTCTTATATATGTGAAATCCCTTGTTGTCAATTCATCAATGTTATCCGACGTTATTTCCATTCTAATTAGTTTGAGTGGCCTCTCGCTTATGTTTTCCACAGCTTTTCTTTTAATGCTGTTGGATATATGTTGCCTACTTCGATGTTTAGGCGGCGGGTGGTTATGAGACCCATCCTTTTTGAATATGGTTGTAAGCTCGCCGTCGACATAAATTTTAGAATTGCACTTTTTTTGGACGCACTTCCATTTCACTCCAAACGAAGTCTCTTCGGCTCTATGAAACTTGTATTCATCTTCTACTATTAACTTATTTCCACGTTGACCGGTGATCACTTCCATTCTTTTCACTTTTTCAAAAATAGACCTTCCTACTTCACTAAAACGAAACGACTTTATGAATTAGGCTATTTTACCTGTTTGGGAATATAACTACCTAATACTAATATAAATAAATATATAAAATCTAATTACCTACATCAACGAACCTGATCGATTTGTACAATTACCTGGAACAACCCCTAATTACCACTACGGCGGAGTTTATGGGTAGTCCATACAGGCCAATTTTCGAAATATACCTGTGACTGTCTTAATCCGGCGGAGTTCGTGAGCAGCCATAAAAACTATCAAACCCAAACAGAATTTAACTTTCTAACGGCATCTTTTAATGTTTTAACAAGGAGGATTCATACAGGGTACTCAATAAAGGCTGCAACACAATTTGTTCAGTAATGTAATGAATAAGTCAGACACTTCCGATCCTGAGTTTCGTAGGCTCTATACAGGGTGAATCAGAAGTTCCGCATAAAAAAACGCATTAAATTTCTTTAATACGTTATTTTTGAGTAAAACGCTAAACCACGTGAATTAATTGAACTGTTTATTCATTTTTCTGTAATATTTTCAACAGTCTTCCTTTAACCCTCTAAGCCCCAGCCACTCAACTCTTTTTTCAATGGCAACCTATGTCAAATGAGGGCTCGTGGAGAAGCTAACTAAAAACTGACTGTAACATTATCTTTAAAATGTAATTTAATTTTTTTAATAGTTTTTTTAGAGTTTCTTAAAAATGCTATAAAAATTTATAAAAGGCAAATCCGGTGTTTTGTATCGGAAAAACAACAAGAATGTGTAGAATTTTTTTTGCATATTATTGTTTACGTGGTATTTAAATTAAATAGCATTCTTATTTATTTTTATTTATATACTTTTTTATTCTTAATTTCTTTGGCTAGTTAGATAAAATTCCAATAAATTTGGTACTTTGCTTATTAAGTTTTTAAGCGGTTCTATGTATTTTTAATAAAAGTGGTGTTGTCAGAAAGACAACGTATTAAAATTTTGATGATGTGGGGTTGCGGGAACAAAATACGGAGCCAAAATAAAGTTTGCGTGTGATTTAATGCAAAGTATCCCTAAAATCTAATTACGCAGTCAACTGTAAGTAGGATAATTCATTAATTTGAGGAACAAGTAGGTACAGTAAGGGATTTAACTAGAAGTGGTCGATCCGATCACCTACCTTAAATGAAGACAAAAAATTTGATTCTCATTTTTCAATTGAAACATTAGCCCTAAATAAATCCTATCAAATCAACCGTTTTAAGATTTGTAAAAAGCCAAAATTATCACCAATATAAGGTGTACCTTGTACAGCAGTTTTTGGAGGATGATTATCATAGAAGAGTACTAGAAATGATGGAAAGATGTGACGAAAGTAATGTATTTCCACAAAACATTATTTCTTCCGATGAGGCTACATATATTCTATTTAAATGGAGTGTTATATTTTTTGGACGAAAATCTTACTGCTGAACGCTATTTAAATTTCCTTACATTCGAGCTAATACCCGCATTAGTTGTTATTTCTCCTAACGAAGTTGATCCAGATATTTCACATGCAAGAATATGGATTTAACAAGATGGCGCACCACCTCATTTTGGTACTAATGTTTGGAGGTATGGAATTTTTTCAAACCGCTGTGCTTGCAGTGAAATGGCTACCAAGATCTCCAGACCTTACACCGTTAGACTATTTTCTTTGGGGATATTTGAAGGAGCGGGTGTACCAGAATAAACCACAAAACATCGACGATCTAACTAAAAGATAGAATTTCAATTATTGAGATCAATAACTTAGAGCCCCAAACTATTCGTAATTCAATAGATATCTTTACCATCGACTTAGTACTTACTTGTAATATAATTTTAAATAAACCCGATCGTTATTTCATTATTTTTACAGTAACATTACTCCGACTATTAGTCCTACAAAACCTAGTAATTACTAAATTGTTAGAGCTCTTTAGTGAACCCCAGGCAAAAGTTAATGTGCGGATTTGTATGGAGTTTTTTTGGTACTTTTTTTAAAAGATCTTTTGTATGAATTTGTAGCCGTTCTTGAATATTAATTAATTAATAATATTTTAAGTACCTTTAAATAAAATGACGCATCATCTTTTTGGTATACGATAGAATTATAGTTCATAATAAATGTTGTAGTTTATTTACTTATACTTATCTGTATTTTACTATGTACTTTGACCCTCACTTGACCAAACATTCAGATAGCAAGAATATAAGAGCTGTGCAGTTGCGAGCGATTCCAGTGGCGTTCCGTTCTATTTATTGGGCTGTAATAATATAAATCAGATAAGTGTATAATATATAAGGACTTACCTATTAGTTCGCATTTAATAAGGGCTAATGATGTGCCTCTGCGTACATTTGCATTATATAATAACTATTTTAATGTATCTGCCGATAAATACCTTCCACAATTTCAAAGGATTCTGTTAGACCAACAACTATCTTGCAGTTTTTCTATCGAAGATAACATCTTTGTACCGTCATAATTTAAATTCGGGAAAAAATAAACTAACGTAACGAGCAAATGGAAGGTTACGTCGTCGATTTATGTTCAGCATAAAACTTAAAAGAGGGTTTATGTTTAGTGCTATGCTAACTGTAAACTGAGACATCGTCGATCCATGGCCGAAGCGTACGACCTGTCGATAAAGCTGCCTCAAAACATATGTAATACTTAGTGGGTAAAAAGATGTCTTTCGGAAAAATCCAGACTGTATGATGCGTTATATTAGTGAGTGCATCCGTTATGGACGATCAACTAGATTATTTAGAAAATTTGGCGTATGCGGATATTTCAGCAATTGTTCTAAAAAAATCCGCTCCAGAACTTGCACCCATCTGAACTCGTCTTTTCCATATCTCCTATGACAAGGGTATCTTCTTAGACAGCAGAAAGCCTACTCGTGTGCAGCTTCTCTCGAAGAATGGTTCCAAGTCCCTTCCATCCAATTATAGCCCTATCTCTTTTCTCTCTGTTGGCAGCAAAGTCATAAAGCAAGTCATCAACTTGCAAATTCTAAAATGTTTAGAAAAATACAAAATCATCCATGACAGCCGTATGGATTTCGTCACCAAAGATCCACAGCTGATCTCCTTACCCTTGTCACATATAACTGGAACAAGTCTCTAGAATTTCATGGCGAATCCCAGATTGTTGCTCTTGATATTTCCAAGGCCAAACCAAGTATGGTATGCCGCACTCCTCAACAAACTAACTTCTTACGGTCTTCGTTCCAAACCTTGTACCTGAATCGGTAACTTTCTCTCTAATCGGCGCATGTCGTGGTGAACGGTCACTAGTCTAACTTCCATCCAATTCTAGCGTACCTCAAGGTTTAGTCCTAGCACAAACTCTATTTCTTGTTCACCTTAATGATCTTTTCTCTTTAATTACCAATCCCATCCACAGTAACGCTGATGATAGTACTCTTCACTCCAACATTCATTTTTTTCCAGACAAGTCTTGAATTAAGAGGTGAAGTAGCAGATCTATAAGCACATATCTCTTTTCCAAGATCTTCAATTAATTTTAGGCTGGGCTGCCAAATACCTTGTTTAGTTTAATGAGAGGGGTGTCTCACTAAGGCGGTCGGTGCACAAATGTCTAGGCAGTCACGAGCAGTCATTAGCAATCACTGGAATCACTGGCAGTCATTAGCAATCACTGGCAGTCACAGGCAATCACTGGCAATCATCCGTCATCTAGAGGCAGTCATTAGCCAGTAAGTTTATGTGACCTTGGATCAGACCAATAAGAATGATTATTTTCCGACACAGCCCTCGCGTCCATTGCGTTGAACAGGGAATGGTGGCGATTGGAGCGCCTCAGGTGGCAAAATGACGAATTTATTTACGCGCCATTTAGGTTTAGCCAGTTTTATAGTTCATTTGTAGGTATTTCCCCAAGGTATTCTCATTCGGCGTCCTGTTTATGAAAACCGAGCGAGTTTTGCAGTGAAAGTGCTCAAAATTCTCGTAAAATTGAATACCAAAATATCGGTACGAATGATGTATTAATCGAATAACGTATATTTTATTATATTGTAATTGTAGGTACTATTGTAATTATTTCCCGAGTTATGCCCCTTTATTAGAGGACTGTTTCTTCGTCAACAAATATAAAATTCAGTTCGAGGATCAGTTAATTAATTAATCCTTTAATGTCAACAAATCACTTGAGAAATCATATGACATAAACATGCTATTTATGCAGCTATTTATATTTTGACAGATAAATAAAGAAACAAACTTTATTCGTTGGCAAAGAAACCGGGACCCGATTTGACACGATTTTCCCGAGGATTTTCCGAATCCAAAAGTTGAAAACATTCTGGAAAAGGTTGTTTTTCGAGTTGTTTTTGTTCGCTTCATATGAAAAAAAAAAATTTTAAAAATGTATTTGGGCCCTTCTCTAGAAATTGATAAAAAAATTGTCCTATTGGGTCATTCTAAAAAAAAATCAAAGCTGACAAAATGTTGTAAAAATTACGTGAGAAGCGAGGTGAGAAAGTATAAAAAAACAGTTTAAAGCATTGTTCAGCGTTTCGGTGAGCCTTTCAAGCGTTTTCGGTGACTTTCAGCTCAAAACCACCTACTCTTGCTTAACTTACTTTCGAGCTTACTTTAGGTGCGGAAAATATTCCTTTTTAAATTTCTGCAACAGATTGTTAAAAATGGTGGTTAGGTATAATAAAAAAAAGGTTCAACCCTTTCGGGGGCTGGAAAATACCTTCTTTGCTTGACCCTTTTACCCGTTTTTTTTTATTTGTTAAATTTCTACAACAGGTTGCTAAAAATTGTAGTTTTAGGTGCTTTTAAATTCAACCGACGGGATTCAAAAAGTGCCAGTATTATTTTCATCCTTGATTCCAAAAGAGAGTCATTCGACCAGTGGCGTAGCGACGTTTTGGGGGCGGGGAGGGCATATAGATCAAAAGGGCGTTTTTAAGGGTATAATTTAAATTAATCTGTAACTTATTGTGAATTGTGAAGCTTGTATGGACGGCGGGCTTTGTGGGCGGGAGGGGGGGGGGGGCATATGCCCCCTTTCTTTCGCCCCCTCGGCTACACTACTGCATTCGACTCATTAATGACCCAGTTCTTACAAGAAAACGCCTTTCTCTCGCTCATCGTCATGCTGCACGCTGGGATTTATCACTTTCCTACCGATACGTTCACGGATTTTGCTTTGAAGAACTAGCCGCTCTAGTTCCACCCTTGACTGTTCCTAACAGAACAAAACGAGGAACGTTACCGTCCAGCTACAAAAGCCTAGAACATCCCACCTCTCGCTAGGGTCTGCAGATTATGGAACAAATTGCCCGCAGATGTTTTCCCTTTTCCTCCGAACCTCTAATTCTTTAAATCCCATGTCAATAGATTATATTTCCCTTCACTTAAGATGCACACGTTACGTTAGTACTTAAGCTTGAAGTATACATATATTATGCTGTTTCAGATAAAAAAAATTAGGTCGTAAATAGGTATAACGTAAAGTTTGCTGTAACGTGATGATCTTGATCGACAGAAACAATCTCGGAAACAACAGAAGGGTTAGAAATACCTAATCGAGTATAAAATTTCGGTACCTATTACTTATATTAATCAAGAATAGAATTTCTGTAAGATTCCCTAGATGTTAATAATATTACGTAAATATTAGGGATCAATAGTATTATCATCTTTCGTATTAGTGCATCTCAGATCTGATCTATATTGAATAAACCTAAAATTCAATTTCATTTCTAATATTTTCTGTTTATTATTCAATTAAAACAACATTGCCAGATAAAACCTAAATAATATTTAAATAATGATTAACATTTAGGACCTCGAACTTTAGTAATCTTTAGTATCCACCAATTCTTTAGATACAAATTTAATTTTCATCAGGGTCGCCTCCTGTTTTTGAATTTTTACATTCTTTATGATTTATGTTGATTCAGCTCACTTTACATCTGTGTTTTTAAAGACCTATCCGCACTAGCATTTTTTGGTGCGTTTTTAACTCAGCAACAGCACGACTGCAGTATTTCTATTTGTCCTCAATATGAAAAATGCTGATTAGCGAGCCGATTAGTTCATCAATGTTTTGTTCATTCTAGAAAATTTTAGAGGTAAGAGTTGCCTGCTCCCACCTTTTAAAAATTCGAAATTGTTTCAAGACCATAGAAAATCGAAACGTCTAGTTTGGAGATTTTTCTAAAATTCAAGACTCAAGTGACCAGACGTCCATCAACCGTCATTCGAACTCTTGGTCCGTCATCCAAGCTTGTCCAACGAAATGTTCGTCATTTTGATAAGCATCTTGTAAGAAAAGGTCGACAATTTTTCAGAAAAGTAACGGTCGCCACGCCTCTTTTGTAAAAAAGGACGTCTTTCAGGACATGTTGTGTTAATATAATTTTGTAAGTAAATTATCAAAAGTTTTTACTTTTCAAAAGTTGAAAACAAGCAGCTGTTTTTACTTAAATTACCATAAGTTTCTAAGATCTTAAGTATTTGGTCAAAACTGCACTTCTTAACATGCAACCGAGCATGCAACGCAAGGCTTGCACCTAATTCTATCGGTAATTTCTGCGCATATGAGAGCGAACAAGAATGCTAAAATCAAGAGTGCTGCAATTTTGTTGCAGAGTTAAAAATAGGTAGTGCGCTATGGCTTTAAAACCAGCCGATTTGCCAGACGTCAAAATTGCAGAGTGCGATCAGTTTAAAACTCCACAGACCAATCTGCATTTTTAATGCACATTCAGATGTTTGGTAAATAAATTTTAAAAGTTTTTACCGAGGTTTTTACTTTTAAAAAGTTTTAAACAAGCAGCTGTCGTTACTTAAATTACCCTCGAAATTACCATAAGTTTCTAGGACCTTATTTGGCCAAAACTGCACTTCTTCTATGGCATGCACCTCAAGGCTTGCACCTTTGTATCGGTAATTTATGGCGCATATTGGGAGCGAACAAGAATGCTAAAATTTGCCTAGGTTCCTAGAATCAAGAGTGCTGCAATTTTGTTGCCGAGTTAAAAATGTGAAGGTAGTGCGTATCGGCTTTAAAAATTAGCTGATTTGCCAGACGTTAAAACTGCACAGTGCGGATCGGTAGAAATATGGTCATTTTATTTAAGGCGTGTCAATGGAAAACTCTACAGACCAATTCGCATTTTTAATGCACAATTCTGATGTCTGGTGAGTAAATCAGAAAAAGTTTGTAATTTTAAAAAGTCAAAAACAAGCAACTGCCGTTACTTAAATTACCGTAAATATAGGACCTTATTGGGCCAAAACTGCACTTCTTCTGTACTATGCAGCGCAAGGTTGCACCTAATTCTATCGGTAATTTCTGGCGTATATTGGGAGAGAACACGAATGCTAAAATTTGCCTAGGTTCCTAGAATCAAGAGTCCTGCAATTTTGTTGCCGACTTAAAAATGTGTAGGAAGTGCGGATCGGCTTTAAAAATTATCTGATTTGCCAGACGTCAAAATTGCACAGTGAAATATGGTCACTTTATTTAAGGCGTGTCAATGTAAAACTCTACAGACTAATTTGCATTTTTAATGCACAATTCTGATGTCTGGTAAAAAATCAGAAAAAGTGTTAAATTTTAAAAAGTCGAAAACAAGCAACTAGGTTACTAAATTTACCATAAATGTCTAGGACTTTATTTGGTCAAACCTACACTTCCTTTATACCATGCAATGCAATGCTTGCATCTTAAACTATTGGTAGTATTTTTAATGCGTATTGAGGGCGAACAAGAATGATACAATTTTGTTGCAGAGTTAAAAATGCGCAGTGCGGATCGGCTTTAAAACCAGCCGATTTGCCAGTCGTCAAAATTGCAGAGTGCGGATCGGTAGAAATATGATCACTTTATTCAATGAATTTAAAATTCTAAGACCAATCCGCATTTTAATGCACTATTTTGATGTCTGGTACTTCAGTAAATTAAAAACTTTTTTAATTGTAAAAAGTCGAAAACAAGCAACTGCCATAAGTTTATAAGACCTGAGCTAATACCTTACTTGGTCAAAACTGCACTTCTATTCCATGCAATGCAATGCTTGCACCTTATTGTATCGGTAATTTGTGACTCCTATTTGAGGACCGAGTTGACGGCGAACAAGAATGCTAAAATTTTGCTAAGGTTTGCCTAGGTTTCTGAACTCAAGAGTGCTGCAATTTTGTTACAGAGTTAAAAATTTGTAGTGCGGATTGGCTTTAAAAACCAGTCGATTTGCCAGACGTCAAAATTACAGAGTGCGGATCGGTATTAAAATGTTTCTTTAGTGAAAAGTAAAAAATTCTCGGGCATATTGGCTATCGTAATTTGATAAGGGTTTAGTTAAACTGACCAATGTAAGAATAAGATCATTAAGGTTTGGTGTAGACTTATTTTTGGGTTCCTAGGTACCCAAATTAATACTATAAAGTGTTTAAATCTGTTTTCTTCACACTCATACAATTAAAACTATTTCTGCAAAATGCAATATTAAAATTCATCTGGAAAACCCAATCAAACAAATAAAATAAAAGACATGTTTTAAACATCAATAAGCATTCCACAAGCAAAATTTCTGACAATTTAACTGGTCGACTATAAGGACCCAATCTGTAAAACATTTGTGAATCAAGTGGTTTATGCTTGGCGCGATATTTTGGTTCTAATTTTTACAATAAAACTTTTATAAATAGTTTTAATAAAATCTACAAAACCTTACCTATAATAATGAAGCACCAAAATCTCCATGTCAATTTGTTCGTGATTGAATTTTAATATTTATTTCAATAAAGAAATACCTACATACATATTTCAAAAAAGGAAATATCTATGTCCTAAGCATTAATTATTAAAATATTGTTTTTTGAGTATGATTTCTCTTCTGAAAATTCAAATTTTAAATAACAGGTAGGTATGCAAATATCCACGAAAGTTTCAGCAGTGTACTAATAACAACGTTTAAACACTTACTTTAAAGAAAGAAGTAATCCAATTTCGTTCTTAAAAAGACCACTTTATATTTCCACTTTGAATTTCCTTCACATTATCACAAACAACACTTTTTCTATTCAAAACAACATAAAATTCACTCATAAACGTATTTTTACAACGGGTCCGTTCCAAGTAATTCAAAAGAAAAACTGAAATCTGAAACAACTGCTACCACCACACACGGAGATTATTAAATTTCCAAGAACGAAATATTTACGACCGAAAAACAATCGAACTCAAGCCGCCGTCATACCCCATCCACAGCCAACTGTAGACTGACTGAACGAACAAACTAAATACTCGTACTCGATCGTTGTGGACCAAGTTAATACGTTGGGCTTATTTCGCTGGACGGCAAATACATTACGACCGAGAATACGATAACTTCTCTGTCTAGCAATACGAGATAGAAAGGGACGGATGATTAGGTTGATAGACATTCTTCAAATTGTCGAATGCAGTCATCAGTCGACGCTTGACCGCTTTCGAACAGTTGAAGAACGTCTTCGGTTCTTCAGAGTTCAAGAAAGAGGTAAAGGCGCCGTCGAAGAGCAACCTTAGCAAGGTCACGCGAAGAAAGATTGGTTGGCGTGAAGTTTGCAGTGAAGAAAGAAAATGAGAGAATTTTTTATTTAGTGAACATTGTGAAGAACGAATAAAAACTCTGGGCAACTGTTAAAAATTGGGGTTTAATGCTGTTTTATATGTATTTAGTTGGTATACCCGCACGAACGAAGTGAAAAAATATATTTTCCACAAAAAGAATATATTATGGTCCTCCCAGCCGGATATATGAACCAGCAACTTATTAAATATTAAATAATACACACTTTTTATTTCTCCCTCTTTGTCTTTTTCCAACTTTATATGGGCCGATTCTTGGTTAATCGTCCTCACAATGCCCGAACCTAAGCATAATCTCCTGTTAAGCCCTTTCCCTTTAAATCATTCTTGACTTTATCTTTTGGCATCATCTTTCTTCTAGTCTTTCTTCACCTCTCCTCTCACTTAGGTTTCTATCCATTCCCTTTACCCGTCGGCCGATATAATCAGTAGGTATTTCTTCTTATCAGATGCCCGTATCACTGTAGTCTCCTTCCTTGCATCTTCTTAGATATTCCCACAACTTCGTTGTTCCTCTCATTCTTTTATTTCTGACCTTGTCCCTCCTTGTTACCCCACATCTTCACATTCCCTTTCCTGTTACATATTTACCTTTCTGTAGCATTTTATTTATTGGACGTGCGTCCGCTCCAGAAATCATTGCAAGTCTGACCAGTGTTTTATAAACCACTTCCCTCATTCTTTCGCTGATCCTACGGCCACGCAATACATTGGAAACTTTCCCCCAATAGGGAAGATGCATGTATTTTTTATTCCATAAATCGTTTAAGCAAGTCATTACAAAACTAAAAAATATTGTTTTTAAGATTAGGTACCAGGAGAATTTAACTAAAAAAATTGTTTTCGGTATAATTTATTAAAATTTACAAAGCCGCCTTTTTCGTGCGCCGTCTAGTGACGTCAGATGATATCAACCCCCGCTTCGTCTTTTGTTTTGTCTTTTGTTCTTAAATTCAGTCTTTTTTATCTTTTTGCTCGACATTTTCGACAGGCACGTGATCGATCGTATTGTTTACAACAATCATGCACGTGCCTGTCAAAAATTTAGAGCCAAAAAATTGAATGTAAGAACCTGTGAACGAATGTATATTAAGTTGCCTGTACTCACCATACATTACCGGAATCGTTTATCTACGACGCAAAGTATTGTATTGTGCCGATATGCAAAAATACCACTATAAGTGCCCTGAATGCCCGCATAGTCTCTTTTCGTCCTGTGCCAAGACTAGTTGAAGTCAGACAGAAAGATCGAAATTTAATTAAAAATTTAACGCAAATATCATGTCAGTATTGCCAAAATTAAATAAGCTAATTTTGCTATACATTTATTTTTATGGTATTATTTACCACTGTCGAAGTATAACGTGCGATAAATGAAAAAAACTTATTTGAAACTTATTAGCACATCTTACGTGCTAATAAGTGTGCTATACATTTCTTAAACAAATACTCAAATCAAATAATAATCAAGAAAATAAATTAACGACACTCAAATTTACGGTACACCAGCTATAATAGCAATTTTATTTACATGTCATGTGACGTCTTGCAAGTTTTTAGTTTTGTATAAAAATTTGTAATATATATTTTTTATTTCTTAAAAGAAACAATTTAAATGTGTAAAAGCAACCACCATTTTATGTGTACATGTAATTTTATTTATGTAGCGTTATGTAGATGTGTGATTTTTAACGGGGAAGAAGGACTCATTAGATGACAAAATTGACAAAGATGCCAAATAACACGCTAATGGAATGGTTATTTTATGGTATTATATGTTGTAAAATTAATTACATTGGAATTTTTCCGATGTTGACTATCGGTAAAATCAAACGACATTGGTAAATAATAATCCAAATAATGGTTATAAATATGTTATGCGTAATTCTTCTGGATTATGAACTAAATATGCAAAAATTGAGAATAAATTCTCTAACCACCTAACAACCACATACAGTACAATTCGCAGTGGCGTGCCTTGCCTTTAGGGCCGGATGGGGCCCAATGATTTGGAGGCGCCAGATCACTGTCCTTTTATTGGAGAGTATGTGGTCTCCAAGGGGCGTGGGGGCGCCGTTAAGACGAGGGCATGCCTCTGGCCCCTTGTCATATTACTGAAATCTAAGTATTCGTCTTATAATTTTTCGACCATTACTCATTAAGGAATCAACCGAATTCAATTTTTTAAAACCAGTTATATTAGGATCTTCACGGCCTTTAAAACGATGTGTCACAAGGTGGGGGTGTTATTTGAAAGTTCAAAGTAGGGGTAGCCGGAGGTGAGGGAATGAAGTGTAAAATTAAATATGTATTGGCTTTAAACTTCCTCTTCGGGGATTGAAGTGTTTTTTGTTTAGAGGGAATTTCCTTCAAATACTTTCCTCATGTTCCTACTCATGATTCAAACTCAGTAGATTTTTTCTTATCATCTATCCTGAGCCATTCTTAACATCTGTATGGTCGTTCCCCATTATCGTCATTTGTCCATGCATACATCCTGAGTTCGTTGGAAACATGCCGGAACGCACTCTCTGGTACTACATTTCTGCCGACTGGGATGGTCTTCGAAATTTCTATTCTGCTTTCCCTTGGAACCGTGTCTGTTTTTCACTTCCGATTCCTCCGTAATTTGTTTTCAGATCACAGATATCACTCAAGTACGCATTGCCAGTTTCATTCCACATACCCGCAAAAAATCTAAATTCCACCATCACAAGCCTTGGTTCACCAAAGTCTGTGAAAAAGGTGGGCTTAAAAAACTCCAGACCCATAAAAGGTTTCTTCAAAATCCCACACCCGAAAATCGTTAGCTTTTCAAAGAGGCAAGTAATCAATACAATCAAACTATTTTGGAGTCTAAAATGCTTTTAATATCCGCGTAAAAGATAATGTGCATTCCTGTTCCAACGCCAACGGCAACTAGCAAATCTTTCACCTAATTATAGGCCTATCTCTCTTCTCTCTGTTGCCTGCAAAGTAATGGAGAACGTCATCAACTGGTAAATTCTAAAATATCTAGAAAAATATGAACTTATCCATGATAGACAGTTTCCCTCTTCCAACCCTTACGTCTATACCCCAAAAATGCCCGACATAATATTTAAGGTCATGCAAAAACTCTTCTCTCACTTGAGACCAAAAAAATCCTCAGGTCTGGATGGAATACCAGCAATTGTTCTAAAAAATGCTTTCCAGAACTCGCACCCATCTTAACTAGTCTATTTCGAATCTTCTATATGACAAGGGTATTTTCCCAGACAGCTGGAAGACAGCTCGTGTACAACCCGTCCCCAAAAAGGTCCCAAGTCCCTTCCATCCAATTATAGGCCTATCTCTCCTCTCTCTGTTCCCTCCAGAGTTATGAAGAAAGTCATCAACTTGTAAATTCTAAAATATCTAGAAAAATACGAACTTATCCACGACAGACAGTATGGATTTCGTCACCGAAGATCTCTGCTGATCTCCTTACCTTTGTCACACAACTGGAACAAATCCTTCGATCTTTATGGCGAATCCCAGATTGTAACATCTTCAAGGCCTTTGACCAAGTATGGCATTCTGCACTCCTCAACAAACTACCTTCTTACGATCTTCCTCCCAAAATATGTATCTAGATCACTAGCTTTCTCTCTAATCGGAGCATATCTGTCCTGGTTGGACGGCCACTCATACAACTTCCATCCTATCAATGCTAGCTTACCTCAAAGTTTAGTCCGAGCACCAACCCTATTGTTTCTTCACATTTATGACCTGCTCTCTTTAATGATTAATCGAATCCACAGTTACGCTGACGATAGTACTCTTCACTCCAATATTCATTTTTCCAAACAAGTCGTGATAACAGATTTTTCTCTTCCATACCCAAACTATGTGCCTGTATCCCATAGCCCTGTTTCCAAAAAGATTTCCTAACAGTACATACATACATATCTTGTGGTAGACAGTCACGTATCTAACTTCCGTCCAGTGTCCAGTCAGTGCTGATTTGCTATGAGAGTTAATTTGAAGGCTGAGGAGGCTAATTAATTGGAGAAAAGGCGAGCTTAGCTCACATAGCACCCCTCCCCCTTAATTTTGTCCATGGTTGTATTCCTTGCACTTCACTGAATTCTATTTCTTAAATGATGAAGATACGAAAAACACTTAGCCTTCAAATGCATAATTTTAATACCATAATTCACAATGTAATAATTTATTATTAGTCTATAAAATAAAGAAATGTACATTAAAGTTGCCTAATAAAATTATTAAAAATCTTTTCTCTTAAAGCAGAGTTATTAGATTAATTTTTAGATAATGAGGCGGCACGATGAAAGAGGATTTGACATAATTCCACATATTATATTTAAATTGCCTTTATACGTTCGTCACCTGTTACTCTAGATATTTTCCTTTAATTTTTTCGGTAGAAAGTAAAATTACGAGTTTTAACAGTAAAATTCCCCACAGAGTTTTTTTAATAGTAAACAGTGGCGAGCAGTGAAATTTCAGAGTTGTATGGAAAAAAAAACATTTTGTAATTTGCGAAAAAAGTTGAATTTTTGCTTTGCCTACCCTGGGAAAAAATGAACACGTTTAGGTATTTTATTTATTATTTTTTTATACAAAGTTTACATCATTTTGTCGAGAATTTTTAAATTTTAAGAGAAAAGAATGTGTTAGTAGAAAGTTATAGTCATTTGATTTTTTTTTTAAATTATATTTTAGGTTTAAAAAAATTCAAATGACTATAACGTTCTACAAATAGGTACATTTTACATTTACAAAATGATGTAAAATTTGTGTAGAAAAATTATAAAAATAAAACACCTAAATGTGTTCATTTTTTTTTTCCAGGGTAGGCAAATCAAAAATTCAACTTTTTTCGCAAATTACCAAATGTCTTTTTTCTTTACCAAAACATTCCCAGTAGGCTCACTGGTAAAACCCCTAAATTTGGTACGGTTCCTGTAAGTAGGAACAGAGATATACAACTTTGAAATTTCACTGCACGCCG
Source organism: Philopedon plagiatum (assembly GCA_963971165.1). Classification (NCBI taxonomy): domain Eukaryota; kingdom Metazoa; phylum Arthropoda; class Insecta; order Coleoptera; family Curculionidae; genus Philopedon; species Philopedon plagiatum. The sequence goes on from OZ020193.1 coordinate 81,411,018, forward strand.
CTGATAGTAAGGCTTTCACAGTGTCGAAATAACGGACATTTTTAATATATTACACAGCCCCACAAAAAAAAAATGTTCGGACCTGTGGGTCGGACATATGTATTCCCATGTATTTTTCGACGCTGAATCCGATCCCGAGCTCAGAAATGGCCCTCCACCACGTCTAGAATTGGCCCCAGGGTCCAAAAATGGCCTCTATAGGGTGTCACTATTGCTATCTCCGAAACGGTAAAAGATACGAGGTCAGTTAAATTAGAAAAAATGTGCCTTTTTTAGTCCGTATTCATATCCCGTTTACGGAGTTACCAAATTCTCTATAGTTTCTTGTCTACAGGGGATTTTTTAAAAATAGTCAAAAATTTTCTTCTTAAATATCTCGAAAACCCTTATAGTTGGATAAAAATTGTTTTAACAAAAATCACAAGATTTTTTACCTTCGATAAAGTAACGTTATCGTTTTGTTTATATCACTTGTTTTTATTGAGTTACTGATACTAAGTTGTTTTTTTCAAATACGGACCTGGACTTTTTGCTGTATTTTTTAAAGAATACTTCATACCCTTTACATCTGTGTATCACTTGATTATTTTTTTCGGCGTTTTGGTGAAGAATAGCATCATCAGGATATTCTACCAGTACAGACCTGGCCTTTTTCAGGTAAATGCGCCATTTCAGAACCACAAAAACTACAAACTATAGTGATAGGTTGTGAATTGTGCCTTAACATGGAAGATCCCAGGTCCGTATTGTTAGAAGATCCTGATGATGTTGCTATTTTTGATCAAAACGTCGGAAAATATTTTCAAGTTATGGACAGTTGTAAAGGGTATAAAGTATTCTTTGAAAAAATGGAGCAAAAAGTCCAGGTCCGTATTTGAAAAAAAAAAGTTAGTATCAGTAACTCAATAAAAACAAATGGTATGAACAAAACAATAACGTTACTTTATAGAAGGTAAAAAATCTTGTGATTTTTGTTAAAACAATTTTTATCCAACTATAAGGGTTTTCGAGATATTTAAGAAGTAAATTTTTGACTATTTTTAAAAAATCCCCTGTAGACAAGAAACTATAGAGAATTTGGCAACTCCGTAAACGGGACTAAAAAAGGCACATTTTTGCTAATTTAACTGACCTCGCATCTTTTACCGTTTCGGAGATAGTAATAGTGACCCCCTATAGAGGCCATTTTTGGCCCCTGGGGCCAATTCCAGACGTGGAGGGCCATTTCTGAGCTCGGGATCGGATTCAGCGTCGAAAAATACATGGGAATACATATGTCCGACCCACAGGTCCGAAGATTTTTATTTGTGGGGCTGTGTTATTTGTTTGTTACTCGTTTTAAGAGGAGTAATCAGCTACCACCATCACTATCTTTATTTTTTAACATTGTCGCTCCGTGTGTTCAGGGTTGCTTAGTTCTTTGCTATAATAATTTAATTTTTCAAAAAAGTGAACCAACTTCATAAAAGGATAAGCACTGAAAAGTACGAAATAATATTTTTACGTATTTATAATTGAGGTACGATGGTAAACTTAATTTTGTTCAAATTTGGGTAACTTATACACCGAAGTTCTAAACTTTGAAGTCGGCACAGTTTTAAAGTATACTAGGAATCCTTAATGATAATACATATATTAATACATTGTTAATAAAGAGTAATATTATTAATTACTGAGCCCCTTAAAATACTAAAATAGACATCTGCCTGATCTCAGAAACTCACTTTACAAGTAAAAGTTATATCAAAATAAGAGTTTATTGGGTAGGTATATCACACAATACATCCTTCCAATGCAGCTAGAGATGGAAGTGCAGTGATAGTAAAACAAGGTATCAAGCATTATGAAGATATTAAAATAAAAACAGAACAGATTGTTACACCAGTAACAATCAATTGTAAAACGTAAACCATAAAAATGGCTTCCATTATTGTCCACCAAGATACAATCTCAAAAAGGAACACTACACTACTACAAAATCTTGGAGAAAGATTCATATCAGGAGGAGACTTCAATGCGAAACATACCTATTGGGGATTAAGCGTAATCACTACAAAAGGTAGAGAACTGTTTGCTGCGGCCAGAGATCTAAACTGTATTTTCCACTCTACTACCCAACCAACATACTGGCCGACAGACGTGCAGAAACTCCCAGATTTGCTGGACTTTTTTATAACCAGGAAAATCTCACAAAATTACATCAACGTAGAAGAAAGCTTAGATCTGGCAAAAGATCATTCTGCGGTCACGTAATAACAAAAGAAGATAATCCTAGATTAGCTAATAAAACTACAGATTGGATAAGTTTCAGGAGAGATTTAGATGACAGAATTCAACTTAATGTCAGCTAGAAAACAACGGAAGAACAAGAAACAGAAGCAAAAATACTAAATAACGATATCTAGCAAGCAATTTGGATAAAGACTAAACAAATTGCAACAAAAGTAACTGGAAATAACTATACAGCTGAAATTAGAGACCTGATAGCTGAAAAAAGAAGCTGGACAGCTGGCAGCGAAACAGGACGCCCATCAACAAAAATAGACTAAACGACATTACACAAACACTAAGATGAGAAATCAAGAAAATTAAGAATGAATCTATAAATTCCTACCTCAGAGAGCTTACATATGAGAAAGACACAGACTATTCGTTGTGGAAAGCAACTAAAATAAATAAAAGACCAATAGTTCAAAACCCTCCTCTAAGAAAATCTGATGGAGCATGGGTCAGAAGCAACCAAGAAAAAGCTCTGCTAATGGCCACTCATCTAGAAGGTGCATTCCAACCAGATGACGAAGCAATAGGAGAAAACTTGCCAATAATAACAGAAGAAACCTCAAGGAAAATAGAGCTTGTAACACGGAAAGAAATTATGGAAGAGATTAAAACAAATATAAATCCACAATCCTACAATCCCGTAGGCAAACACAGCTAAGTACGTAGGGATAAACTTAGATGCTAAGCTGAGATGGAAAGAGCACATAAAAAAGAAAAGGGAAGAAACTCCGAGCTGTCAGTACATAATAAGTTAGTTATGTATAAACAGGTCTTGAATCCTGTTTGGACATGCGGCATCAAACTCTGTGGCTTTGCTAGTTCTAGCAATCGAAACAATTCAACGGTTCCAAAACAAGGTACTAAGAGGCATTGCCAGTGCCCCTTGGTATGTAAGAAATAGCGACCTCCATTGTGACCTGGGTGTGGAAATGGTTGCAGACGAGATAAGACGATTTGCAGAAAAACATGAAGAACAAACATCGAGGCAATCCAGCTGCACGACCAAGGGTAAAAAGACAATAGGACCAAGACTCACAAGGGTCAAACCTTTTGAATTGGTGAAGTGGGTGCAAGAAGCACAGCAAAGTGTGCGTGTTTTGTGTAAATATTGAGAAATATCTGAGGAACACTAGTGGGTATCCTTAGCTTAAGTTCTTAGTTTTAAGATTTTAACACAACAATATTACTCGTTAATCTTAGGATCAAGATTAGTTCTAATCATATAAATACCGAATAGGTGTTGACACTTAAAAAAAAATAGCGAACCTATAATGGTAAGCCTAATTGTATTCGACTTTAGGTAATTTGTACCCCAAAGTTTTATTCTTTAAAGTAAGCGTAACTGCTTATTAATTGTTTATGAATTATCACTGCGGATCCCTATGAGGTGAAATTGTGCCGACTTCAAAGGTTAGAACTTCGGTGTAAAAGTTACCTAAATTTGAACAAAATTAAGTTTACAATTTCACCTCAGTTATAAATACGTAAAAATATTATATCATACTTTTCAGTGCTTTTCCTTTTGTGAAGTTGGGATATTTTTTTTGGTAAAAAAATTTCTTTCGTGTTAGTGAACATATTTTCCCTCCACTCTTAATATTATCTCTCCCTCTTTAAATTTATAAAGTCCATGTAATATTATATTCTTTTGACCTCAACAACCCCGAAAATTACGAATCTATTTTAGAGAAATACCCAGCCGCTTTTTTATCTCCTCTCCTGGCCCCCACCGCGCCTTTATTTAACCCCAAAAATGACATATCTGTTAACATTTTTGGAGAAATTCTCAGCAGCTCCTTTTTATCCCTCTCCTCCCCGGTAATTTCTTTAACATCCACTAGACAAAATTAGATTTTCTGACCTCACTAACCCCTAGAATGACAAATTGGTTAGCATTTTTGGACAAATTCCAAGCTTCTTCTTTTTATCCTCTCCCCCCCCCCCCCCCCGGCAATTTTCTTAATTTTGCTAGTAAAAATTAGATTTTCTGTAACCGCAAAAATGACATATTAGTCAACATTGAAGTCAGAAATTTTTATTTTGTGTAACAGATTTTGTGGGGGCGCGGAATAAAGAGCGACTGGCAATTCCTCCAAAAATGTTAAGTAATGGGTAATTTTCGGGCTTATTGAGGTCGGAAAGGCTAATGTTGTGTAGCAGATGTAAAAAAATTAACGGCAGGGGGTGGGGGCAAAAGGAGAGGGTGGGAAATTCTTTAAAAATATTAACTACGTCATTTTTGGGGATATTGAGGTCAGAGAGTCTAATATTACAAGGACATTACAACTTTAAGGAGGGAGCAGAAGGGAGAACAGGTGCACAAAAAATGAACCAACTTCACAGAAGGAAAAACACTAAAAAGAATGAAACATTATTTTTACGTATTTATTTGTTGTTATTATTTGTGGTATTGTGGTTAATGGTAAACTTAGTTTTGGTCACATTTAGGTAACTTATACACTGTTATACAAGTTCTAAACTTTGAAGTCGGCGCCATTTCACAATGTAAGGATCCGTAATGATAATTCATAATCAGTTAATAAGGAGTTGCGCTTACTTTAAAGTTTATACCTTAAAGTCGACCTCAATTAGGCTTACCATTAAGCTACCATTGAGCTTAGTAGTAATAAATAACTAAAAATATTACTCTGTATTAACAATTTATTAATGTATTATCGTTAAGGATTCCTTCCCACTATACTTTAAAATTGCACCGACTTCAAAGTTTAGAACTTCGGTGTACAAGTTACTAAATTTGAACAAAATTACCCATTAACCAAAGTTATAAATAGTTAAAAATATTATTTCATACTTTAACTTTTTTTCTTTGGTGAAGTTGATTAATTTTTATGAAAAAAAAATCACAAAATACAATATTTACAGAATATCAACAAAAAATGTCTGCAACTCATACGCACATGATGCAAGGCAGTAATTAGAAGCAGAACCGATTATAAATCAATGGAGCCAATAGATACCATATTTTATTTCATCGTCACAGTTTTCAATAAAGAAAAACACCAATTAAAATGTATATCAGCTCGGCAATTAGAGGAAGGCTTATTATTCTTATTAAGGCAGATAGGCGCACGTACATTAATTAGAGTTGGCCTTGGATATTTTAGCTGTAATAGGTACTGCCGAGGAAACTAATGCGAATATATTAAATATTAACTAATAAAAAGGTTTTCAAGGTTCCACTGAAATAATATCAATATTGGCTTAGGTTTGCTTAACGAATTTAACTCTTTGTTATTGGATAATAAAACTTATGATGCGCATCACGTAATATTTCAAGAATACTAGTCATATAAAGTCGAAATTACAGGCATTTGCTATTTTTTAATATACAGGATGTAACAAAACTCTGCAGACAAAATTTTCTAAATGCTTTTTGGCAAAAAATAAGAAAATCGCTGTTTGAGTTTTATGTTATGTCTTACTTATTCTACACGTTTTTACAAGCTTTTATTTAACGTCACCTATTAGTTTGTCTGTATGTTAGTACGTTTAGGTCAAATAATATGGCAATCAAAATTTCTACTATTTCTTATTAAGCTAAAGCTTTGAAATTTTGCACACGTGTATAAGTCCGATGACAATGCAATATAGTACATTTAATATTGTTATAAATCCAATATGGCGGACGCCCCCCAAGATGGCGGATTACCGTTTTCTTCACAATCCTCTTGATATGGGTATCAAATGAGGTTTGATGAGTAGAATACGATAAGCTATTTGACGTCATTCTAAACCGAATATGACGGACGCCACAAGTTGGCGGATTACCTTTTCTTGCACAATCCCCTTGATAAGGGTATCAAATGACAGGGCTTGACGAGAAGAATGCGATGAGCTATGTGACGTCATTTTAAACCCAACTTTTTAGATCCTGCTCTCCAGAGGGATTATTGTTAATTCGCTTAAGCCTTTCTGTCTGTTCTGTTTCTGTTTTCCGCATTGCATTCACATTCCGTGGGCGTGGGAACATCCATTTATCCGGTTTTTTTTTTCGAAAACCGACGGCGACGTCTTGCGGGAGCAAAGGGTAAAAACACAAATTATCATGAATAATTAATTTCGTTTATTTAGATTTTAGATCTATGATCTATCATTCACTAATGTTGCCAAAAAATAAAAGTCAATTATGTGAATTATGATATATAAGGAGGTTTTTCTATATATAAATATATAGAAAATGGGGAATTTTCTTCGGTCGATATATTGAATACAATATGTCGGAAAATGCAAAAGCTTTAATTCTTTCGCTAGTGCAAAACACAAGACCGTAAAATGACAAATAAAATAAAGTAGGACTATTCTTATTGATTCTGGCCTGGGTGTCATCCTGCCATTGGATCGTTTTAGTTAGGGGCGTACCGAAAGCACTATATATCCAATATCCAACCATGCGAAGATAAAAATTAAAATTGTCGACCGTCTTTTTTGCAAATTCCCTCCGAGAAAAACTGTTTATAACCGGTCGTCGAACTTTTTACGTTTGCTGGAATTACACTGTCGACCTTTTTGCAAATTTTGCCAAAGCTCAACTGTCGACGTTTTTTTGGTACGAGGTTCTAACTAATAGCCAACTCGAGCATCCAAGGGGGAGCGCCCCCTCCCCCCATGAGTACGCCCGGTCATCGGTCATCAATATTAATATATTGAAGTTAGTTAATAACAGAAAATCGATGCGTTGCCAATAATGCCAATTGGATACTCTGCTATGCGCCAATATGATACTCTTCACCATAAACATTGATTGTTGATTGGATTAATTAATGAATTAATTAAGTATGGAATATCCCATTTTGAGCGATAATTTCACTTTTCCCTTTGGACCTTCAATTTTCCCACGAATCGGGAAAGCTTCCACGAGTTAGCAACACTGGTTACGCTGATGATAGTAGTAGATAGTACTCCAACATTCATTTTTCCAGACAAGTATCCAATCTATGCACCTATCCTTTTCCCAAGATCTTCAATTGATTCTAGACTGGGCTGCCAAGAACCTTGTTCAGTTCAACGCCTCCAAAACTCAGTATTGCTCCCTGTCACGCAAAAAATTCGGAGACACATCTCCCATCCACATGAATGGCCAACCCTACAGAACAATGTTCGATCTGGTTGGCATCGCGTTCGAACATGATCTCAGCTGGCACCAACACATTACTTCAATAGCCACATCAGTAACTAAAAAGCTTGGTTTTCTCTTTCGAGCCAGAAAATATTTCGCCCCTTCTAACTACTACCCACATCTGGGGAGTGGCATCATGTTTCTTGATTCTGTCCAAAAGAGAGCCATTCGACTCATCAATGACCCAGTCCCCGTTAAGAAAACTCCCTTCTTTCGCTCATCGCCATGCTGTTAGGGATTTATTCCTTTTCTACCGATACTTCCGCGGATTTTGCTCTGAAGAACTAGCCGCTATAATTCCCCCCTTGGCTGTTCCTAACAGAACAAAAAGAAGCGCGTTAAGTATGCATCCCTTTACTGTCCAGCTACAAAAGCCTATATGGAACATCTCACTTATATAGCTCATACATAACCAGGGTCTCCAGATTAGGGAACAAATTGCCTGCAGATGTTTTCCCTTCTCCTCCAAACCCCTAATCCTTTAAATTCCTTATCAACAGATTAAATTTCCGTTCTCTTCAGACGTGTTTGTTAGTACTTGGGCTTGAAGTCTGCGTGGGCTGCCACAGATAAAAAAAAACAATTACCCTGTACAAATTAGGCCTAGAAAAATAAAAATCAATCATTTTCAGCACTTAATAAAATGATTGTCGTGTTTGCTTTTAATTTTGTAAGAAATAATGAAATTTTTAATCAAAAAAACTGAATTTAATTTTCTAAAGAAAGTATGCACATTATGTCAAAAACTGAAAAAATAGAGAATTGACAGACCTTTCAAATGCGGGGTTATTCGACACTCATTCTCGTGTGAATGAAAATGTGTCCCCCCTAGCAACCAAAGTGACTGTGTGATGTTTCAGGATTTTTTAAAACACAGAATAATAACAGACTTGTACTGGGTGGCTCGTTTTAAGAGGAATGTCCTTCCGAAATGCATCTTAAGTAATTCAAAAGTTGTAATTCGCGAGAAGGGGAACGGGTAATAACGTATTTTCCAATTCCTGGTAACATCATGTCAAAAAATATCATAATAATTTTTTATCATTTATCTGGGGATTAAAGCAACAAAATTTGATGGATCTAAGTAGTATTTAAGCGTTTAGATTAATAGTTTTTAGGCATTAACGTATGCCGGGGATTATATGCTATAGACGACAGACGATTATAATAAACTCTGATTAGTAAGACAAGAATTTATTGCTTTTGTTTTATGATTTATCATTTTTAGACACAAGCAATAATATTGTTTATTAAGTAGGAACTTGCTTCTAATTCGATTTCATTTAATTTGAAGAATAAATGGAAATAAAAAAGTTACTAGAAGGCGCTAAGGGGTCTATGGGGCTGCTTACTCCCCATTCTTTAAGACCGAGATGTTTTTACTTTATTTACAGAGATTATTGGATTATTACACAATCTTATAAACACCAAATTTAAACAGTCGAAATCGATATTTTACGAAGCGCGGTTTAAAAAAAGAACAAACTACAGTATTAAAGAAATCGGCCAAGTGCAAGCTGTACTTGCACAATTAGTGTTCCGTGCTATCAGTTAACCTTAACCTGAGCAAACCTCGCCCGCTCGATATTCGCCCATGTGCCGCGCTAACCACCGCCGCCGATGGTACCAACGCCGTATCACAACGAGTATGCGCCGAACTGAGTGGGGAGCGTTTCGACTGAACTTTTTCTGTAAAACCGATGGTTCAGCAGTTATAAGTAAATAAAGAATTAAATTGTTTATAACAATTGATCGCGCTAGAATTTTTTAATGTTGATAATTTTCGCACAATCTACACCTAATTCTTTGTTCATGATTTTTTTTCACATTTTTCTGAGCGATCCTTATGGTGGTAGGGGTGGGGAACAGCTATTTTTAAGCGTTTCCCCCTAAAAATGTTAGGGGGAGTTAGTCCAGAGAGAGAAAAAAAAGAAAAACTTCAAATGATATAATTATATGTGTAGATTTATTAATATCAATACACACAACGTGTTGACACAAGTCAAAATATAAAATTACAAAATACTTTGAATATTAAGTTTTAATATACAGTGTGTACATAATGTATGGAACAAATTCATTATTTATCAATCCAAAACATTTTCGGAAAAATCCTCGGACACGTATATAATAATTTTTAATTGCGCATTTTTTGAAATAAAAATTAAATGTACAGGGTGATTGATGTAGTAGATATGACATCATCGACGATTTTTTTAAATGGAAACCCCTATATTTTAGTTCAGATTTCTAATGTCCAAGACGAGCTGATTCCAAAAACATAAAATACTTGTGGCCTAAAGTTGATAGTTTCGAAGCTACAAGGTTTTAAAATATATATATTTTTTTAAATTTAAGGTATATTTTATTTTAACATTTAACAATATATAAAATAAATTATTTAATTAAGTGTTGAAACTGTTGTCCTTCTTGTGCCTGACAGTAACTCAAGCGATCAATAAACTCTTGTTGTACTCCCCGTATTGTTTCTTCTGAAATATTCCTGCATTCCGTTGTTATTCGATTTTTTAATTCTTCAATATTGGCAGGTCTGCTTTTATAAACAACATTTTTCAGGTGACCCCATAAGAAGAAGTCCAATGGTGTTAGGTCGGGAGACCTAGGCGGCCATTCAATAGGCCCACGTCTCCCGATCCATCTGTTTGGAAAAACATGGTTGACATACTGGCGCACTTCTGCTGCATAGTGAGGCGGTGCGCCGTCTTGTTGGTACCACAAATTTTCATCCAGAACCGCAGGATTATTTATACTAGGGTAAAAGTTAAGTAGCGTAGGGATAAGAAAGTCTTGAAGAAAAGTAAGGTAATTTTGCCCGTTTACATTGTTGTCAAAAAAATATGGCCCGATAATTTTGTTTTTAACTATGCCCGCCCAAACGTTAATTTTCTGAGGATATTGAGTATGATTCTCACGCATCCACCTAGGATTTTCTTTAGCCCAATATCTGCAATTTTGTCGGTTTACTTCACCATTTAATTTAAAAGTAGATTCATCCGAAAATAGTATATTTTCAACAAAAAAAGGATCCTCGTTACATCTTTCCATTAAAATTTGACAGAACTCCATCCTGCGATCTGGATCATCGTCATTCAACTCGTGAACCAGATTGATTTTAAACGGGTGCCATTTTTCTATTGTTAATATGTTGTGAATGGTCATAGCAGAAGCCCCTTGATCTAGACCATCCTGGCGGACGCTGTTGTGGGGATTTTCTTCCATAGCTAATAAAATATCTAGTTTTTTATCCTCCTGAAGAGCTGGACGGCCTTTCTTGGGGAGATCTTCTACAGAACCCGTTTCTCGAAATTTTTTTTCAATTTTACTAACAGTTGATCTCGTGATTGGCCTTTCTGGGTACTTAGCATTGAACAAAATGCAAACTTCTTGTTGTGTACGAACCCTATTACCATATCCAATCATCATAAGGATTTCTATCCTTTGTGTAGAAGATAAACGCATAGGAATTAAATATTATAAATCAACTTTACTACTTAAAAAAATTATTCAATATTATGACAGCAAAATGTCATTATCTGCCAATCGAAATACCATAGTTACACAGCAGAAATAAAGAGAAATTTCATGATTACTGTTATTCTACCTTAAAAAACTGATTTATTTTAACACCTTGTAGCTTCGAAACTATCAACTTTAGGCCACAAGTATTTTATGTTTTTGGAATCAGCTCGTCTTGGACATTAGAAATCTGAACTAAAATATAGGGGTTTCCATTTAAAAAAATCATCGATGATGTCATATCTACTACATCAATCACCCTGTACATTTAATTTTTATTTCAAAAAATTCGCAATTAAAAATTATTATATACGTGTCCGAGGATTTTTCCGAAAATGTTTTGGATTGATAAATAATGAATTTGTTCCATACATTATGTACACACTGTATAAGCTTTTTATTACATTTGTAAATCTACTTCGTACATAAACATTTAATTCACAATGTCAAAATCTGGGAACTCGTGAATGTTGTAAAATGCATTATGAATTAGAACCTTCCTCACACGACCTTTAAATTGCTCCAGCGGTAAACTCCTTACGCTCATTGGTAGCTTATTAACAAACTTAATGGCATAATACCACTGCCCATCCTGGGATCTTTTTAAGCGGTAGTCACGTACATATTTCGCGTATTATACCCATGAACATCCCCATGGGTGACGTACAGGTCCTCATATCTTTTTATGTGCATAAGGCTTTCAAGAATATAAACTGAAGGCAGGATCAAGATCCCCAGACACCCAAAAGCGTGGCGACAATCTTCCCTGTAGCCAAGTCCCGCAATTAGTCTCACAGCTCTGTAGCCCAAAAATCGTCCGAGCCTAATCAGCATGCCGCCACGCAAGTATTGCATACGACAAGCATCCGTGAAATAAACTGAAATAGGCCGTTCTCAAAGTTGCCCGAAAGAAACAGCCAGCAAGGCTAAATCAAATCAAATCAAATCAATAAAGCTTTATTGTCGAAAGAAAATCTTATTGACAAAGCATGCTTAAAATTATATAAAAAAAATGTCATTATATGGACACTCTACATAAGTATACACCAATAAGCCCACATTATAAAATTCACTTGTAGGATCCTAAAACTATCTTTCGCTTTTACAACTAAACCACCAATTAATTTAAAAAAATATGTATAATAATTAATAGTAAATTAAAAGCTACGCATCATAAACAGGGTACTAGTCAATTTTTTAGCAACCGACTCGATATGGGCATCCCAAAGCAGGCCCGGATCAAGATCGACTCCCAAAAACTTCACCCTCTCCTCCCCAGCATTGACTGCGCCAATGTCTCGTAATGAAAACACCACTATGCTGGTTTTGTTCGTATTAAGGAGCAGCCGATTAGCATTAAACCATTCTTCTACTTTCTCTTGCAATATTATATACTTGCCCATTGCATCCCTCAGTGTCTCAGCAGCTGTAGAGACGGTCGTGTCATCTGCAAAGAGTGTGAACTTGGAATGGACCACACCAGATCGCGATGTCAAACTTTCCCCCTGAAATTAACCCCCAGAATTAAAATTTAACTTTTCATACTTCACGTCTATAATTGGGCCACCACACTTTATCCCTGTGCTAAATTTCAAATTTCTACGTCGAACAGTTTCAGAGAAAATCGCCTGTGACAGGCATATAAACGTAGGGATGAACGGCCACCGAAGTGATTCCAAAAAGCAAGAAACGCGAAACTGACCAATTTTCATTCCTGCCAATCAGTAGTTTCATAAAGATTGTTTAAGATAGGTACGTAAAAAGGAAAAAATTAATGAATTGAACAAAAAAAAGTTGCTGGCCAACTGCATAGGCCCCCACATACTTTTTGAGAACGGCTGTTGCCAGACTTTCAGTTATGAGGCATAATTTCACAATGATAGACTATACTAAAACAACGCAATTGCTGTCGGTTAATATGGCTTGGCACACTTCATTATGCCATATAGAGAAACTAGTGAACTTACTAAGTGTAGGTACTTTTCACAACATTAAATCCGTTCTAGGTTTGGACCTTTTTAAAACTTCTGGGAATTCGGTGACGCTTCTTGTATTTTGTATTTCATCATATATGTGTACTACACAGTAAAACTCTTTGTAATCTTTATCTTTGTATTGTAAGACGATACATTTATACGTAAATGTACATGTAATTACAGTGAATACACAAACTTCTTAAGTCTGGACCGGCCGGCATTCTACTTTTTAAGGTAAACTTTTACTTTAAATGATACTCCCCCAACACACATATGAAGTCAAATTCATTTTTAGCCAATGACCTTCCTTTAACCCTTCTAAATTCGTTGCATTGAATACCTAACTGTGTAGAACATTGACCTTCAACAAGAGGCGACGCAACCGTGCAGCCCGTTTAGCCTTTTGTTTGTTTCATACATGATGCGGGTGTGGGACAAAGACGATAGCTGCAACTCCGCGCGCCCACCTAATGCCTTTCCGTAATTCACCGAGCAAACCTGTGAAAAGACGGTTCCGGATAAAAAGCATCCATTTTTACACGCACTTGGCACTGACTCACCATTTCTCAAAGTTTATGGTTACAGTTCATACAGTAAAAAATCAAAAATCACTTAAAATTTGACTACCCCTATATTCCGACCTGCCTGAAACATTACACACAAAACGTTACGCCTTGACAAATCTTTAAATCATCAACGAATAACGGAAAGGCACCTGTTCGGACGAGACAGCGTCGTTGCCACTCTCACTCTAAATTTCGTCACCATGCAATGAAAATAAATTACTAAAAACTTATGACGACGAAAAATAATGGTATATTAATAATTCTTAGTCATATGCTTTAGCCTGTGGTATTTAGAATTGTAGTTATTAACACAGTAACTTCGTTATTTTAGTATAGTTCATCAATCTGCAAATATGCTACGTAGCTGAAAGCTTGGCAACGGCCACTCTAAAGAAGTATGTAGGGGACCATATAGTTGGCCAGATTAACGGGAACCCTGGAATCTCTGATTGCTCTAAAATGCAAATAATCCTTTTTATTTCTAAATCTATATGAAATACCCTAGAATTTATATTACACGCGCTCAGACGCGCCGAGAGCGTTCGTATATTATATAAATGTCTTCAGCGTTAATTTCATTTCTCTAATGAATTGTATGTCATTTTTATTACGTCTACATTGAAGGATATTGTTTTTATATCAAATAACTGGCCAACAATAATGTTAAGACCACATCATAAAGAAATGATATCTATTAAGGGTTTCATACCAAGAACAGCTGAAATGGAACAGTTAGACTTTAGTGGATCAATAGGGTACTCATTACTCATATATTGTCTGTCTCTCACTTAATTTAAACAGTGGGTGATTAGAAGTTTATATTGTGGTTTAATTAATATTATTTACATGTTATCCTTATCATACTGTTATCAGTAAATGCGCAATTTTAGTCTAAAAGCCACATCTGCACCGGAAGTTCTTTTTCCATTTCCTGGAATTTGCCATCTCACCACAACCGCGATTATCACTAAGTAAACCTAATCATATTACAGTTTTTACACATTGAAAATAAATACGGCGTTGTTGGGACCGTTAACCAGGTACGTCGACCCCTTATCAAGTTTAGAAAGAACAGAAGGCCGTGTCAAAGAAGAAAAAGAAGAATAAGAAGAGGAAGAATATCATAAGTTCAAGAACAAAATTCAAATGCTCAAGGAATGTTAAAAATATATCAAACTGTTCTGCTTAAATCTGCTAAAGGTGGTATGGAAGTAATACTGCTTCCTGGATACTACATAAGAAGATGGAGTAATTCTGATGTCAAATTCGTGTTCAACAGCTTAAAATGCATAGGGGTAGGGGGGTCTAGTCTACGGAACATGAAACTTTTTGGTGTGCCTGTTATCGGCTGAATAATGGCAATGTTATAGCAAAAAATACGATTGGGAGGTGGCAAATGTAAATAGAAAATTGTTTTAAACAACCCTAATGCTTCTTATGGAAAATTGAACCCTTGTTGCCCTATCCTTTCCTAACAACGCCTCTAGGAATATTACACAAATGGCGAAGCACAATATAATAAGCTTAAACGTACAGGGGACTCTATGCCTGTCACCACACAATAAGCCATGAATCGTTAGTTTCTACAGCGTTCTAAAAATCTTTTGTGCCCTGTACAAATAAATACGGGAACGAAATGAAAGAAATCAATAAACCTGTCAGGTGTTGTTAATAATTTAACGCATGGTGTAGATAAATTATATTTCATACAGGTGTATTGTCCCTGTTTTTCATGAGTGGTTTAGTTTGATCGATATCTAGTTTCTTTTTGTTTCGCTATAATATTTTCAAAGCCTGGTAAGTCAGCCATATAAAACCTATATAAAGGGCGTCCTAATAGGTACTTCGGGATTTACTTTTTAAATAAAATCAACTTTAAATAAAATTAACAATTTTACAAGCATTAACTTTCAGCAAATTATCCGATTGTCCTTGCACAAATTCTGTCCCGATCATTTTCAAACATTCCCTTTATTCAGTGTTATGTTTCTTATCCACGAAATCTCATAATCTCGGGGAAATAATCAATAAAATAAATTAACATTGGAATTTACGATGTACTAGCCATTATAACACATTCATTTACATGACATGTGACGTCACAACCAATAGTATCACGTTTTGCAAGTTTCGAAGATTGTATGAATATTATTTGTAGCAGAAAATGTTTTCTTTTGGTAATAAAGACCAAAATAAATATAAAAACAACCACCATAAATATTTAATTTATGTATAGTAAGAATCAAGCAAGGAAAAGCCACGAGCGTCATAGGCATGAAGACATCACGCGTGCTCAGTCTCTTTTTGAATATTCCTGGCTTTGTTGCTGGAAATCGGCATACCAGTGGCGTAATCCATTTAAACAAGGCCTTTTTAAATTAAATAATTATTGGATCAAAAAAGAATTGCAAAAATTAAAACTAATGATTCAATGATTGTATGGATTTGGGTCATTCCACGCCAACGCGAACCCAAATGACAGTCACCCCCTCCGATTTTGTTCATATTTGGTCAAAACGTTGTACTTGATGATATAGAAAAGTACACCAAATCGTTTTTCGAGGAAAATTTTTGTTTTTAAAATATACCCCAAAAACGTTTTTACAGAATTTTCGATTATTTATGTTATTTAATTGGTTTTTGTGCTATCACTTCAGTAATTTTCAGCCGATTTGGTTCAAAATCATCACGTTCTCTTCAGCGGCGATCAATAGAAAAGTAAAAACCCCAAAAAGTCAAAATTTAAGATTGGTGGATTTTTAGTCGATTTAAAGGTAAAAAAATTTTCAAAAAATAATTTCTCAGTTGTCGCCTAGTCAATTTGGCCGTTTGCGATCTTAATTTCTTCACTAGAGCCTCAATAATGATCCCTCACAAATTCATTATGATGTTTTTTGTTTTAAATGAGAAACGGCGGATTTAAACCGCGAGCGCATGAACTATCGCATATATGATAACATTAAATTGTTGTTTAAAAATTTTGTTTTATATTATTTTCAATGAAATGATTATTACACAATAATTACAATATTTGTATTATAAAAACAATAATTTTAAACAACAATTAATTGTTATTATACATGTCAATTTAAAAATTTCGCGCACTGTCTCACGTTGTACGTCGTATGTCACGCATGCGGATTCAAGCCGCGAGCGCATGAACCGTCGACCAGTGCCAGTTAAAAAAATTATTGATGCTCTCTTTCCCTTTTTCAAACTTGCATTAATACTTTAGACGTGAGAAATTTTGTTTAAAATTATTCTTATCTTAACATATTTGTTTGAAATAGTTTATTTTACTCTGGCAATAAATGAACAATGGTTGAAAATCTCAAAAAAATTTAATCAAAATTAATACAACTTATAAAACTATTGCTTTGACTGCGTTCGCCTTCTCTTCCTTGATCTGAAACAAAAATAAACATATGATCATCTGAATATAGTAAGGCTTAGTTACTTAGTAATCGAGATAAATTTAATACTTATATTACGCTTACCTAGTTTCAACAGGCTCTTCACCGCTTGTTTTCAAGTCTCCGAATGCAATATTACAGCTGTAGGCATCGTCTTTACTGGAGGAAAAGTACTTGAAAACGATGCGGTGCTGTTGTGGAAGGACCGCGTGGAAGGATCTTATCCCAGTCACTGCAGGAGCGGCATTGAACCGATTTTGAAGAATTTTCTTTGTCGTTGATATCTCCGTTGCCGATACGTAAGCGACGTTCATACCGGACAGTTTAGACTTCGCCCACTCGTACAGCTGAGTTGGCGTCTGAATTTGCTTTTCAAGGGGCAGGATGAGGCTGGCCCTGGCACAAGCGTCTACGGATCCCACACTAAAAATTTTGCTTTCAGGTTTTTAGCTTTACTATCGCGCTGGTGCATCTAAGTTGCATACGTTTCTATTTTGGTTTGGTTAGGTGCAATTATTGCATAGTGAAAAAACATTGTAAAAGCTAGAGCTATTATTTATTTATTTAAAGGTACTTTTCATGAAATATGTAAATGTTGTTGTCTAACTGTGGTAGCAGGTTGTCTAGTTGTTTATTTAATTAATTATTAAACCAACTGTAGTTGTAGCAGATATTTTGAAGTATAATCTGTATGATATTAAAATGTTTTAGGGAATTATTACATTATACAAGGCCGTCCCTATACGGCGTGCAGCGTGTGCCCCGCACAAAAGCAGCAATGGATAGGGGCGGTAAAATCAGTTAATAAGGATTTTTTTTAACTTTAGAATAATAGTTTATTATGCAATGAGCACTTAATGTTAGCTATTAATATTGAATTGAAATATCCACCCAACATTATTACGTCAATTTTATTGTCAGCTTCTTATTTTTCTTAATGCCAATGTCATAATCAGAGCTAGGCAAACTACTTGAAAAAAGTAGTGGAGTATTACTACTAACTACTTTATCAAAAAAGTAGTTTAACTACTTAGTAGTTAAACTACTTCTTCAAAAAAGTAGTTAGAATACTAACTTACTAAGTAGTTAGACTACTAACTACCTACTAAGTAGTTAGAAGTTCAATATTTAACTACAAACCAAACCAGACATGTACCGTTGTGGCTCAAAAAACCAGTGCCGTAGCTGTACTTACAAAAATGATTAAAAAAAGGACTTGAATCATGAACCTATAACAAATAAAAAAATTTAAAATAAAATATATTTTTTTATTATTTAAACTTTATTGTAAAGTTAACTGCCCACTGACTTAAATTTGAACATCAATTATTAACACAGTTCCTTTTTGGTACAAAAATACAAAACTAAATCATATTAGGTAAAAGGAATACGAGGTATTTAAAAATCAAAAATTTAGATTTTTTGAAAACTTTTAAAACCTGAAAATTATATATTAGGATTGCTTATCGCTTACTGGACTGGAAACGTCAGACGAGAAATTTCCGAGAACTTGTTCTAACGAGATTTTTGGCACGCGTCAACGTACACGTCATGTAATGACGTAATATAGAGGGATGTAGTTAAATATTTTTAAAAGTAGTTAAATTACACCAAAATAGTTAAAATATCTTAAGTAGTTAGCACTGAGTCGTTAACTACTTTTTGCGAATATTTTATGCAGACTTAAAATAATCGAGTATAACTACTAGGAGAAAAAAGTAGTAAGAATACGACTACTTTTACAGAAAAAGTAGTTAACTACTGCCTAGCTGTGGTCATAATAAGGAGATTTAGACATTTTATTATTTTTTAATTCTTTTAAGTCCAAAATTCGGTCTACTATAGTACTAACAGTTTATATATCTAGGTCGTAATGGAGGCATTTACTGTAGTAAACTAAAGATTTTTTAAAATAGAACATTGGAAAAATTTATATACTGGTTTTATTTCTTTTTTTTCTTATTATAAAACAGCAATACTAAATTGTCAAACAGTTTGTGACTTCAAATGTCCAGACTGCTATGTAAAGCAAAAAATACATATTACATTATCTACTTTTTTAAATGCCCTTGTATTACAAAACTAGTAATTTTCAACGCTCGCCCGTATAATGTGACAACGAAAACGCCAAAACAGAAGCGTATGCAACCACAGATGCACAAAGCAAAATTTTTAGTGTGGGATCTGTAGACGCTTGTGGCCCTGGCTGCTTCACGTTTTAAGGTCCCACCCAATCCATCGGAGGGGCCTTTGCCATGGGAGGTGGCAAAAAAGTGCCACTCCGCTTTTAAGCCAAAATCAATTTCATGATGCGCTACATTAGACACGCTAAATCGATTTTTGTACTGTGACGCCGCCCCGTCTGAGAAATAAAGGACTTGCTTCACACCTGAAACCTGTAACAAGCAAGTTTAGACATTTACATTATAGAACGATATGGCAAAAATGATGAAATGTCACGTACATACCATTTCTTTCAAGAATGGGATTAAACGTTTTTGGAAAGTGTACACTGCAGCAGTGTCGTGCTCCAAGCAATCCGAAATTATCACAAAATTTAAAGAGCAGACATTGAGGGTGCCATCAGGATTTTCCTTAGCGTAATAGCCGGCGAATGGATGGATGGTCGCTTGTCGATTATTCCAATGTACGCCTTGCACGGCGTCTTGTAAGACAAAAGCGTAATTTTCTGAGAAATCAGCGATGATAATGACAGTATCCAGAGCTAAGCCGATTTTAGCATTTCTTAAAAACTCGCTCTGTTTCTTTGATACAAAGTCGTGCTTCAGGATTTTCGGTACCATTTCGAGAAAGGATTCCAAAAAGGCGTCCGCACTCTTCTCGACTGTTTCTAGAGAGCACCGATCTACGGTCAGCCACTGCTTGTATTTTACTTTCTCAACGACATCTGCATCGAACATTGCTTCAATACGTTCACGTAGCACCTGAACTCCTGGACATTTGTTGCATTCACTAAAGAAGCATTTTTCCGTTGGGCTTGCACATATAACGAGGTTAAGACAATCCCTGTAATTGTTCAAGTCAGGTTCTGTCTCGCCTCCAGAAGGTACTTTTTTTATGGCTCCTTCAAACGACAGTTTAAAGTTTTGATGTATCGCGCACACGCACACACTGTGGGTGCCCGAAGATCCCGCAAAAACGCAGTGTTTAGGCCTTAAGTCCGCGAATTTCGAGAATCCCACTTCAACATCAGGGTGTTGTGCCTTAAATTCTTCAAAGATCTCCTTCAAATTTCCAAGAATCAACTTTTTTTGACGTTTTACTCGAACACCATCTTCTCGCACACTCACACAGTCTTTAGCACCTGGCATTTCTCTGCTTATGCCTTCGCTTTCGTAGAACTCAACTACTTTATTAACGACATCCTGTGACAGTGGGCGTCCAGGTTTTCGATTTGGGCTTGATAAAATTCCCTTTTTCTCCACCAAAGTTTTACTCTTGCGCGCCATATATTTAGATACGCCAAAAAAGTTCTGAATCATCTGTAAACTCCAGGATTTTGGGACAAGTGACAACACCTGCAGTTTCTCACTATAAGAATCACAAGAGTCGAATTTTCCTCTAAGCTGAGACATCACTTCTTTGCCCACACTCGCGTAGTCAATAGAAGTGTCTTCGCTTTCGGAAGATTCTGAGTTCTGTGTTAACAGTTTATTCAAAGTTTTTCGAATCGTAGATTGCACTTTTCTCTTCTTTGCGGAAGCAGTGGTAGCTGTTCTCAGCTTGTAAAGTTGCACTGGTGATTCTCCAGCACATGCCAACGTCTCATTTAATTTTTCAACGATAATATCTTTTTCTGCAGACGCTAAACTTTGGCTGACACCCCTACCACCCATTGTAAGTGTAACATCGTCGCTTGAGCTACTTATCAAATTCTCCGTCTCTGGTTGATCGGGTATGGTTGACAAGGATTCGCTCGTACTTTCCGTCCCGCCCTCATCTTCCGTGACTTCTTGATTTTTGCACTGCTCGGCAACTAATTTCATGCACGTCGGACATAATTTGTGTCCCGGGGCAAGCGACGGAAATTCCTTTCGGTAACGCAGGTGAAACTCTTCGGAAACAATCCTGAGGCTTTTCTTCACCACTTTTTTGTGAATTTGCAAAGGGTCACGACACGATCTTTGAGACGACGAAAAAGATTCCAAAAAATAGTGTTCGTGTGCTTGACAGCATGTTTTTATGTCGGCAACACCACTTCGAACTTTCAGCTGATAACGCTCATGTTTTGAATAAGTCTTTAAATCCTTAAAAGAAGATTCACTGAAGCACGACCGATTTAAGGACAACCCGAGAGAGCAACGAGATGCACCGGCCGCCATACTGGCAAACGATTTCAATGCACGTATATTGGGGATTAGTACATGACAAGAGAAGAAACAGAATGACAAGAAAACGCAGCTGAACGTCAAACTAACCTCAACTCAACTATAGAAAATGACATGTCACGAAAGACGCTGCGCAATGAGTTCGGAGGTAATCTTGAACACTGTGCATGCGTGACATGCTAAGTACGACGTGAGACAGCGCGCGAAATTTTTAAAGTGATATGTACAGGGTCATTCTTTATATTTGCGTGGCCTTTTACATAGGTTTAGGTAACTGCTAGAAAAAAACTTCAAATACAAAAGTTGTATAATTTTTTGCTTATTATCTTTTGGACTATGTCAGAAATGTCAAATGTCATTACTTATGTCAAATTTTGACAGCAACTTTCTTAACTCAAATAAAACACCCTGTATATTTTCCGCTAAAACGAAAGACCAAATTTCCCTGATTTCAAAAATATATACAGTTGTTATATTTGGATAAGCCGTTTTGGAGTTATTTTAGTTCAAAATTTAAAAAAATTAACCAATGATAATAATGAAGTGGGCCAGGCATTTGACATAATTGTTGTTAATATGACATTGACAAAATGACAAACATTCTTTATTACAAAAATGGGGTATTCGGAAGATGAAAAGCTTGAAGTGGTTCGACTTTTTTATTCAAATAACAATAGTTTTGTGGCAGTTCGACATCAATATCGGTTAAATAATCCTGGACGACGCGCACCATCCATCGACACAATTAAGCGTATTATACGAAAATTTAACGAGAACAGAAATCTTTGTCGGAAAAAAAGAACAGTCAGTAGGAATGAAACGGAGGACCTAAATATTTTACTGTCCTTTGAAGGTAACTATTTTCTTTTGCGTTAAAATAAAACCTTCTTATTAAACTCTTGTAGAAAATCCCGAAATTTCCATTTCACACGTTTCCCGACAATTTGGAAAATCGACGCACAAAATTCAGTCCACCTTAAAACATTACAAATATCACCCCTATTCATTTATGCCAGTACAACATTTATCGGAGGCAAACAAACTTCAAAGGCTAGAATACTGCCAACAAATGTTGGGACATTTGGAAGAAGATCCGGCGTTTTTCGAAAAAATTGTTTTCACTGACGAAGCAAGCTTCTCGACGGCAGGGATGTTCAATCGGAAAAATAAACACCATTGGGCAACTCAAAATCCACATAAGATTCAATCTATTAAAATACAGGGACGAAGATCCGTCCATGTGTGGTGTGGAATGCTAGGTAACCGCGTCATTGGACCCATTATTTTTGATGGGTACCTTACAGGCCATCGATACTTAGATTTACTTCAGGATCAAATAGAAAACTATTTGGAAGGCCTTCCACTCGAACAATATAACAACCTTGTTTGGCATCAAGATGGTGCACCACCCCATAATATTCTTCAAGTCACTGAATACCTTAATGACAGATATCGGCATTGGATAGGCAGACATGGCACTATTCAATGGCCGGCGAATAGCCCAGATCTAAATCCCTTGGATATTTTCCTGTGGGGGTTTTTAAAAAACCGTATTAATTATGACGGACCTCACAATATAAATGTTTTAAGACCAAAAATTGAAAACGAAATTTTTATACTGAATAGAGATCATCGAGAATTTATTTATAATGCAATATTTCATAAGATGACGGAAAACATTAGAAAATGTGTCCAAAATAATGGTGGATATATAGAGAATATGTAACTGTTGGTATTTCTAGTTATTTAAATATAGGTAGTTAATATTAGTCTCTAAATCAGTTTTGTTTTGTTTTAATTATCATTAATTATTAGGTAACTGAAACAAAAATAAATTCTTATATTTTCTATTTAATAATAATATTAATATAATTGATAATATACAAAAGTCATTTTTTCTGTCAATAAAAAAAACCCTTTGTCATGCTATGTCAATGTCAAATTAACGATTATGTCGAAAGCCCAGCCAACTTGATCATCATTATTAGTTCATTTTATTACATTTTTGAACTAAAATAACTCCAAAACGGCTTATCCAAATATAACAACTGTATATATTTTTGAAATCAGGGAAATTTGGTCTTTCGTTTTAGCGGAAAATATACAGGGTGTTTTATTTGAGTTAAGAAAGTTGCTGTCAAAATTTGACATAAGTAATGACATTTGACATTTCTGACATAGTCCAAAAGATAATAAGCAAAAAATTATACAACTTTTGTATTTGAAGTTTTTTTCTAGCAGTTACCTAAACCTATGTAAAAGGCCACGCAAATATAAAGAATGACCCTGTACAATAACAATTAGTTGTTGTTTAAAATTATTGTTTTTATAATACAAATGTTGTTATTATCGTGTAATAAACATTTCATTGAAAATAATATAAAACAAAATTTTTAAACAACAATTTAATGTTATCATACATACGATAGATCATGCGATCGCGGTTTAAATCCGCCGTTTCTCACTTAAAACAAAAAACATCATAGTGAATTTTTGAGGGATCATTATAGAGGCTCTAGTGAAGAAATTAAGACCACAAACGGCCAAATCGACTAGGCGACAACTGAGAAATTATTTTTTGAAAATTTTTTTACCTTTAAATCGACTAAAAATCCACCAATCTTAAATTTTGACTTTTTGGGGTTTTTACTTTTCTATTGATCGCCGCTGAAGAGAACGTGATGATTTTGAACCAAATCGGCTGAAAATTACTGAAGTGATAGCACAAAAACCAATTAAATAACATAAATAATCGAAAATTCTGAAAAAACGTTTTTGGGGTATATTTTAAAAACAAAAATTTTCATCGAAAAACGATTTGGTGTACTTTTCTATATCATCAAGTAGAACGTTTTGACCAAATATGAACAAAATCGGAGGGGGTGACTGTCATTCGGGTTCGCGTTGGCGTGGAATGACCCATTTATTATTTATTACTTTATATGTACAGCGGCATCCATAAAGTTCAGCGTCAGACGAAAAAAAAATCATTTCCTATTTTTTTAAAGAAAATTTTGGGTAGTCTTGGTAAAAGTTTTTGTACGCATAAAAAACGTTTTTAACGGCAACACAGTTGAAATCAAATATACAAAGTGTCAAAAAATAAAAATAATTTGTGATTCGTCTACTCGTATATTTAGA
This sequence comes from Philopedon plagiatum, assembly GCA_963971165.1. Taxonomy (NCBI): domain Eukaryota; kingdom Metazoa; phylum Arthropoda; class Insecta; order Coleoptera; family Curculionidae; genus Philopedon; species Philopedon plagiatum. The sequence continues at coordinate 81,435,417 of OZ020193.1, forward strand.
ATGAATATTTTTGAAACATATTGTAGGATGCATAGTTTGGATAAAATTAAAGTAGGACATTGAAAAAAACCCGGATTTGATCGGTTTGTGCGAAATCTACACCTAATTTTGTCATAAACTATTCACATCACTCTCATTTTCCATAGCTTCTGATTTGTGTTCTTCCAGATTTTCGTTTTGAATGTTGTTATCCAGAAATGTAATTTATACATGCAGAAACTTTTATCAAAAATAGAATTTTCTGAGAAATCAGAAATAAAAAGGTTTTCTATTTTAGTGCCAACTTTATGTATGGCACTGTATAAACTAGACTATTATATCATATTACATTATATATATTCGTATACTTTAACAGGCATGTTAATTTTCTTATTACCTTCTCGAAAATTATTTTACAGCTAATTCGAAATTTCCACCCTATATCTGGGCTGATGCCTCGCTGCGTTAAAGAAAACTATCAATGCTTGCGAATCGTTCCATTCATATTTTAATGCATCCATGTACCAAACGCATTCTGCTTTATTTATTTTTGTAAATGCACTTTGTAATGTACAAACCAAAATCTATATCAAATGCAATTGAATTAACCAAATTCATAAATTTAAAACTGTAGCCATTAAGAAACGTCATGATTTTATTAATATTAAGATTACAAAATATAAAAATAATAATTTGTGAAAACTACAAAATGTCTAAATAACATAGGCGCGACCCGTGAGTTTCTTACAGGTGGGGCAAATTTTAAGGGCAACTAGTGATATCAACGTAACAAGCAAAATACACTTTTTTAATTTAATTACATTCAGTTTATCTGGAACATAAATTATTTACTGCATAATAGAAATGTAGCACCTGGATGTTTCCTTTTACCGTGTGCTCTCAAGTTAGATGGTTTACAGAAATCCAATTTACATTTCCCCCAATGTGTCATTTTAGATTCTCATCCTCAATACTTCTTGTGGATTACAGTACTCCCATATACACAAATGAAAGTATTTTATAAATAACACAATACACCAAAGCAAAATTATTCAGTATTTTCGGTACCTCTTTGTTTGGGAACAAATCAACATAAAAATTCAAATCAAATCTATATTCTGTGGTTATGTACGCAATGTATTTTGACGTATCAACAAGAAAGCAAAAACACAACCTAGAGCGCATGCTCGCGGCTTTAAATCGATAGACGAGTCGGATGCTGCGTTGTCAAGTGTTGTCAAAATCGTAATTACTGTAGGTTCTAATGTTTAAAGGCACAATTACAATTATTATTATTATTAGTAATTACCTAAATATCTTAAAATAAAATTAGGGAAGCTTATATTAAATGTATAAATATATCGCGAATATTTTGTTCTAATAATAAATTGGTCAGATTTAAATTAGTGAGCCAGAATTTGGGACAACCGGCGCGTGGCGGCGTTGACGGCCACGCGCACCCCAAGGCGATTTTATTGTTGGGCCGTCGACAAATTTTGTCTCTTTTTAACTTCCTAGAGCGAGCGCGTATGTTTGTTTCTCTCTTAGCTTTAATGCATTTTCTGTAGTCCATATACACCTATGAGGTCAATTTAAAATACGGCGAGTCCGGGGCAAGCTTGACTCGATTCTTTCTTGGGGGGTTTTTCCATGGAACTTGCACTTTTTTGAAAGAAAAGATAATATTATTTTTTGGTTTTAACAAATAAATTATTAGTTAGCCGCGCCTGCTCAATAATATCCCATAATTATGTTTGTCATCAATTAAAATTATAATTTGTAATATGTTTTTCTTATGTATTTGTATGTATTATAACTGAAAAAATAAGATTTGTTATCAGATTACACAACTGTATTTGTTGCAAAAAGAAGCATAACAAATTATTCACGTGCCGAATTTAACCATTTTAAAAGGGTACCATTATACTCTGTGCCGAATTTCACTATTTCTCTTTTGTATCCATGAGGCATGTGCCGAGTAGTGATTGCAATCCCGCAGTGTTTTAAATCCCGCGGGGCATTTGCGGGATTTGTTATAATCCCGCGGGATTCCGCGGGATCCCTCATAAGCTTTTTAATTTAATAAAATTCTAGCATCTCTTAACTATACTATTATGACTATAAATCAATCAAATTTCTTATCAATTAAAGTAACAAGTAACTTTGGGCAAATGAACGTCAAATATTTATACGCAGGATCCCGCATAGGTTTTTGAATTTTATAAAATTCGATAAATTAACGTTTACTTAATTAATTATTGAACCAACTTTAATTTTTTAATATAAAAATCAACATATAACCGTATTTCAGTTAAAAAAAATATATAATTTTAAGTCTAGCATCTCTTAATAATACTACAATGACTATAAATCAATCAATTTTCTTCTTAATTAAAGTATCAAGTAACTTTGGGCAAATGAACTTCAAATGTTTATACGCGGGATTCCGCATAGGTTTTTTAATTTTATAAACTTCGATAAATTAATGTTTATTTAATTAATTATTAAACCAACTAATTTTTTAATATAAATATCAAAAATTAATAGTATTTCAGTCAACAAAATTATGTAATTTAAAGTCTAGCCTCTCTTATCTATACTAGGTACTATGACTATAAATCAGTCAACTTTCTGATCAATTAAATTAACACGTTACTTTGTTCAAATGAACTTTAAATGATTATTATTTTTCTACCTGAGATAATAAGTCTTGCTAGTTTTTATAGTAAATCACATTAGTTTGATTGTAAGGTAGGTAAGATACTTATAATACCTAAGTAGTCTCATTAATTTTTATATAATAACACCACGGATATTTGGCAGATACACGTTTTCGCGATTTTTTTAAGAGTTTACGGCTTTTTCATGGCTATGCGCATCCGCATAGCTGGTGCGGGATCCCGCAGGCCGCCGAATGATGCGGGATCCCGCGGGATTGCGGGATCCCACTTTGCGGGATTGCAATCCCTAGTGCCGAGTTTGTACTACCCCAAGTCATATTATTATACAATCTCTAAATCAAATCTCTAAAATTCGATACATTTAACATGCTACAAGCAAGAGTTGATGATAAAGAGAAGATCATACTATACCAGGATGAGCTAATAAAAAATTTAAAAGCAGAACTAGAAAAATGTAAGTTAGTGGAAAATGTAGAACCAAGTAGACCCAACTCATACAGTGAAGTTGTTAAAAATCAAGCCGAAAAAATTGTCATTATAAAACCAAAAATAAAAGTCAATCATGTGCAGTAACAAAACAAACAGTAGAAGATAGCATTGATCCATCGGCCTTAGGAATGGGGGTATCTAGGATAAAATATCTACGAGAGGGAGGTATTGCAATAACTTGTAACACCAAGAATGAGTCTGAACGTATTCAACCAAATATTGAACAACAAATGGTTCAAGATTACGAGGTGAGTGAACCTGAAAAGAAGAAACCAAGGATTAAGGTGTTAAATATAGAAAAGAACTTGTTAGAAGATGAAGAAGATTTAATAGAAAAAATAATAAGGCAAAATAACGTTTCCACAGAAGATAATAAATTGGTTATACGAGTAGTATTTAAATACGAAGCTAAAGGAAAAACAAATTTAATACTAGAACTTGATCCAATTACATACAAACAATTAAATTACAGGAAGACACTTAATATAGGGTGGAGAACCTACCGATTTGTAGACCATGTAAATATAGTACAATGTTATAATTGTTGGAAATTTGGGCATATGGCTAAAGACTGTACAATGGAAAAATCTGTATGTGGAAAGTGCACAGGGGATCATAAAACAGTAGATTGCACAACAAAGGAGGAAGAGTGTGTAAACTGTAAGCATGCCATCCAGAAGCTTGGTGTAACAAATTTAAAATGTAACCATGCCTCATATAGTAAGAAATGTGATTCTTATAAAAAAGTCTTCCAAGAACTCCAAAAAAGATTTAACTACCCAGAAATATTTGGACAAAACATATAGCAACCACAGAAGTCTGAATTAATGTATCTCAATATACAAAGCCTAATTGCACACAAAACAGAACTTAACTGGATCGTAAACAAGGATATGCCGGATATACTTTGTCTCTCAGAAACACGAATTACAGAAGACATACTGGAGAATGAAAAGCAGATAAATGGGTATAAATATTTTAGCGCATACGCACACAATCGTCATACTGGCGGTAGTATGATATATATAAAAACACATTTCAAAAGTAAAGAAATAAAAAATGTAGTTGTAGACAAAAACATGTGGTTGATTGCCTTAGAGGCTGTTGTGGGAGGTACAAAATACATTATTGTATGTTTATATCATTCTCCTAGTTCAAGTGACGCCCAATTTATTGAAACACTGGAGGAAATTTTACCAGATTTACTATTAAAAGAAGGAAATTTTATCTTAATCGGGGACTTTAATATCAATATAGCACTTAACAGCTTCTATTCAAATAAACTCACTAAAATGATAAAAGAGCTAGGTATCTTACCAACAGATAAACAAATTTACAAGAATTACTAATGAAGGTGCAACAATTATTGATTTGTTACTGACTAGTTCCAAACAAGTAAACTTTAAAACACATTTAATGCCTAAAATAACTGATCATGTAATTATAACGCTAGAGCTAGGGACGAGATCACAAGATAAAAGTAACGATACAAAAATTATAAGGGATTTTCATGCATTTAATGATCTTGCATACCAGTTGAACTTAATGGATACAGTTTGGAATCCCAACTTATCTCTTGAAGAGATATCAAAGTTGCTAGTAACCAACCTCACAGATACCTTAAACCAACATGCCCCACATAAGGAAATTAAAATAAGACAAGAAAGTGGTAGTAAGCAATGGTGGTCCGAAGAAATAGGACAGGAAATCAGGCAACGTGATATATCTTATAAAAGAGCAGTAATAACCCAAAATGGAGAAGACTGGAACAATTACAGACAAAGAAGAAATTCTATTGTAACAAAGATAAGAGAACGAAAACAGCAATACTACTTTGGGAAGATAGATGAGGCAAAAAATGACAGCAAGGAAATGTGGAAAGTTTTAAAGGAAATCACAAGTGATGAGGCAAGATCAATTAAGAAAACTGGTATTATGTTTGGTGAAGTACTGGAGTCTGGCCCCAGGAATATAGCAGAAAATTTTAATACTTACTTTGTCGCTAGCATCCAGGATATCACAAAAGACTTACCATGCAATGAAACAACGCACTTAGAGGTTATATCAAAAATGGAACAAACACCAAATAGACTGGGTAATTTCGAACAGGTAGAATTATCACAATTAAAACAGGTTGTAAAAAATTTAAAAAATAAAAAAGTAGTATAGATGGAATTAACACACATATATTACAATTATCATTTGAGGCCATAGGACATCAATTCCTAGAAGTAATTAACAGAAGCATACAAACCGGTACCTTTCCTGACACATGGAAAACAACGTTCGTTACACCGATCGAAAAGAAGAGAAACTCCAATTGATGTGAAGATTTCCGACCTATAAATATGGTGCCCTTATACGAAAAATTATTGGAGATAGTTATTAACAAACAAATAATTGAGTACATAGAAAATAATAAACTATTGACAATATACCAAGCTGGATTCAGGAAAAACAACTCGTGTGAGTCAGCTCTTCAAAATGTGATAGCAAGCTGGAAGACTGCATTAAAGGAATACTTTATTATAGGGGCTGTGTTCCTTGATTTTCGTAGAGCATTTGAAACCATAAGCAGACCATTGCTTATTAAAAAATTATCAAAATTAGGATTAAATGAAACAGCATTACAGTGGTTTAAAAATTATTTACATAACAGAACACAAAAAACACGATACGGTGATTGTGAATCAGCTAGCAGAGAGTGTACCTTAGGTGTACCTCAGGGGACTGTATTAGGGCCAAACCTATTTGTGATATATATAAATGACATTGTGAAATGGATTACCAAGTGCAACATACAACTGTTTGCTGATGATACCCTACTGTACTATGTTGGCAAGAATGTGAGTGAGATAACAGAAATCCTTAATGAAGACTTAAGTAAAATTTTAAAGTGGTTGCAATTTAATAGTATGAAGTTAAACATCGAAAAGACTAAATTTATGGTGATAAAAAATAAGTACACTCAACAAGACGTTTTTTCACACAATGGTGTGGAAATAGATAGTGTTAAAATAGAACAAGTAACAGCCTTTAAATATCTGGGAGTAATTATTGATGAACATTTGTCTTTTGGCAACCATGCCTCTTACGTGATGGGAAAAATGGCTAAAAAGGTGTATGCACTAGGTCGAGTAAGGAATATACTAAGCGTGTGGGCAAAAACTTTAATATACAAAACTATAATCCAACCTCATTTATATTATTGCCCAACAGTGCTGTTTACCTTGAATAACTTTGAAATTGGGAAAATACAAAGGAAGCAGAATCAAGCTTTACGGGTGATACTGAACTGCAACAGGCGCACAAATATTAAAGCCATGCTCCAAGCAGTGGGAGTTTTAAGTGTTAAACAAACAGTTTGCCTACAGACATGTGTATTTTTATATAAAATCTTAAATGGATCTCTGCCCAGAAATTTACAACAGTACTGTGTGCCGGTCCGCAGCGTCCATAGTCGAGATACCAGAAATGCTGGAAACTTTTATATTGAAACAGTACGTAGGACATTTGATCAAAAAAATATATTTCATAATGGATTAAAAATGTACAATAAATTGCCTAATTCTATAAAAAATTCCAACTCTCTGGAGGACTTCAAAAGAAAATGTCGGATATACGTGAAAGAAAATATAGCAATCTAACTGTGATAATACTCAAGCTGATCAGATCCACTCTTATTGTACCTAATAATTGAAATTGTATTTATTTATTTTTATTTTTTGTAATGCTAGCTAAAGCTATTAATAAAGGATATTTATTTATTTATCTGACCATATTCTACATTCGGTAACATCGGAGAGGTACTCGCAATGATAAGAGATGCATGTTGATGGGACGGATTTGATTTAGATTCTGATTTGGCCAAAGCGAAAATCGTGCAGCGTTGCCAGTTCATTCAGCATTATTTTTATCATAAGAACAAAGAATAATCCATAACACGCCTCTGATACCCACTTGCAAAAGATGAGAGAGAATGAAATAATTGCGGTTTCTGTCAGTTATGACACTCGTGGCCTTTTCTGGTTTGATTCTTACTTTAGAGAATAAAAAAAAGTTAGGTTTATTTGGATTATATACATATTTCCCATTGTGTTATTTTAGTATAGTGTATCAGTCTGAAAATATGCCAAATAACTGAAAAAATTGCAACAGTCATTCTCAAAAAGTAGGTGCGGTACCATAGTTGGGCAGCTTAAGAGTAATCCTGGAATTTCTGATTGTTCTAAAATGTAGATAATGGTATTTCCTCCTTGTTTCTAAACTTATGGTCTTACTAAAAATAATGGTGTAGGTTCCTTGAGAAACGCTAAATAGTAAAATTCTAGTTTTCAAGTGTAACCAAACTAAAGGTGGATTTATAAACTCAGTTCGCTGCTTTCATTTCATTGGTCCGGGGTAAAGTGACATTAATGACAACTGACATCATAAACAGATTTAGAAAAAATAAAAAGCACACAATCCACAATCGCGATATTTGGAAAAAAATATGGATACACACAGGCACGCCGAACGGCTAAACAATTGTTTTGCAAAGAAAATAAAAGGGTAACTTGTTTTGTTTACAAAATGATCGGCAAAAATCGGGTGCCTTCGCCATTACGTATATTAATTCTGCGTTTTGATTGGTGGGAGCCCAACTGCACCAACTGCGAACATAAAATTTGGTTATCTCGAACTTTACGCCAGCGTAATGGAAACTTCTGAACTGAGCTCAACTTAGTTTATAAACGCTAGTACGCGTTTGCGTTTATTTATCTTGAACGTCAACTTCAACTGAACCTCAACTGAACCTCAACTGAGTTTATAAATCCAGTGTAAAAGTAAATCACTGTCTCAGTTTCCTCTTCACAAGCGGTCTGGGTTTCATATTACACAATTTACATTAGCTTTGAATAAGAGGATGCTAAATTTAATAACAAATATTATCTACGGAAACATCGCGGTGTATTCTTGCTAAAAATAGTTTTGAAACGGGTGACTGCCCCAAGGTAAAGACTCGCTAAATATGTTTACTTCGTTAACATTATAATTCATCTGAGTAGATTTTTTTAAACGTGTTTTATTTTAAGATGACCTGAAATTGGGGCAGAAAAACATTATACCGTTCAAAAATTCGGATATTCGCACGTGTCTATAAGAGAAACAAGGAATAGGTACTTCTTTTAAATCAATAACACAGTCAATAATATCAATTTGAGACAATTTTAGCTTTGTATACAGGCTGTTATGGAAATGGTTTAATATATTGGAATGTGTGATTCCTGGGGTAGTGTAGATACACACTCAATACATTTTTTGGTTTAATGAAACAACTTAACAATTTTCTCCAACACCCGAAAACCTGACAATACGCGCGCCCGCACATGAGTTATGTCACATAACAACTATCAAACCTGCTGTATAGATATTTATTGAATTGCAACCAAAGCATCATTTTTGCTTTTGTTTTTGTTGCTGTGATAGTGTTTTACAGTTCAGTCACAGTTTTGCATTCGTAACGTAAATACAGCTCTAAAGCACTAATTTACGTATTTTGTAAACTTCAGAAACAAAAACGTTTTTTAAAGACAGTTTTTCTGGTTTCGATGCGACGTTGCCAAAATTTTATTTTGCAGGAGAAATTTGTTTTACTAAAAAATGAATAAATTAAGCTAGAATTGTCCAACAATAACTACGCATTATACTTTAAAAAATTACTTACGTGAAATACGATATTACTTTCCTATGTATTTGAAAATGTATTAGGGATAGGATGTATTTTTGCAAAAAATATAATTTCTGTATTCTTTTTTAATATCCTTCACTGCTTAACATTTTAAAGAATAATAAATCCAAAACCGAGTTCAAAACAAACTTCGTGAATGTTCTTTCAGCGACGCTTCAAAATTTGACTGCACCGCATAAAAACAGTAAAATCACCCATTTATTACTTTTTTTGTAGGTTTCTACCTTCGGTATGATTATTCGAATACAAAAACGGTTGTTGTCACTATCATAACTAAACTATTATAAATTGTGAACAATTTCCGACATCAATAGACTGATTTCTGTCCTGCCGATACTATCAAAAATATTCGAGAGGTGTATGGCCAACAGAATAGCGCACTTCTTTGAGGCTCACAAATTGTTTACCAACAGTCAGTTTGGTTTCAGAAGGGAATTAGGAATATTGGATCTGGTCTCGGGCATTCACGAAGCTTTTGATGAGTCCACATACACAAGTACCCTCTTCTGTGACCTAAGCAAGGCATGTGACTGTGTCTCTCACGATTTTCTATTAAGAAAACTATATCGATATAACTTCCATGACTCTGATTTGTCCTTGATCGAGAGTTATCTGAGGGGTAGGACCCAGAAAGTCCGTTTTAATGGAGTTGAGTCGGCGGGGCGTGGTGTGACTGTGGGTGTGCCTCAGGGGTCAGTCTTGGGACCACTCCTCTTTTTGATCTATATTAATGATCTTCCTGGGTACGATCCTTCATCACGTTACACTTTGTTTGCCGATGATACTACCATAACTAACACTCATACTGATTTAGAGAAGGTGAAGGCAAGATCGGGTGAGGCACAGGAAAGAGCGGAGGCTTGGTTCAGTTCTAACTTACTCCTTCTACATGTGGACAAAACTCAGTCAATGATTTTTTCAACCCGTGACATGCCGGAGACAGACTCGATGACCACAGCAAAATTTCTGGGTGTTCACTTGGACTACAGGCTCCTTTGGGACACACACACGGATCAGCTCACTAAAAAACTTAGCAAGAACATCTATGTGCTACGTAATATGAACAAGTGTGTGTCTCGGACCGTCCTTCGGCAGGCGTATTTCTCTCTCTGTCACTCGCACCTAACTTATGCGATAGTCGCTTGGGTACATGCTGCGGGGGCAGGGAGGGTTTTTCGCTTCCAGAGGAGGGCAGTAAGGATGGTGGCAGGTTTGGGATATAGGGATGACTGTAGGGAACCCCTTAAACAAAATAAAATATTGACATTACCATCGCTTTTCATCCTGGAAACTCTGCGTTACATTAAAACTAACATCGCACTGTATACAATACACGACTCCACACACAACCATGATACACATAATAAACACAATCTCATGCTTAACTGTTGGAGGCTGAAAAGCTGCCAAAATGGCCCTGGTCATTTGGGTATTCATTTTTATAACAAATTGCCAAATGGGATAAAGGAACTGCCTATAGCTGCTTCTAGAACGAGGGTCAAATCTTTTCTCATCAGTGGCGCATTTTTCTCAGTGAATGAGTTTTTAAATAGTGTTTGGTAGCGCCATAAATTGTATCTGTATTGCTTTTAGAAACTTTTAAATGCTATTGTCTCGTAATGTATATCTATTTGACATCTTAAGACTTAGGACTGTTTTTAATGATCGGACTGAGATCTGGATGTTTTTTATTTAACTATAATGTTCTGACTAGATCTAGACTTGTATTTAAATGTAATTATCTGTGACGTGTGTAAGTACTTGTTTGTATATTGACATCAATAAAGAATTTGAATTTGAGTTTTAATTTGAATCAAATAAATAAAATATAATATGTTTATACTGATATACTTCTTTCGCATATGGTTTCTGAAACCTACAAAATACATTTATATGGTTTAAAAGTTTTTTGTCTGCCATTATATAAATATGTATACTATGTATCTACATGTATATACACATATATAATAGTGGACAAACTTTTAAACCATAAACCAGTAAACCCACCAAATGTCTCAAGGGAAACCGGCTTTTCGGTTTATTTTTTTTTATCTTCTGATAGCCCACGAAGACCGAAGTCTAAGTACTATGTACCGTGGGTGTACTGGGGAATCGACTCACACATCCAGAGCTGGAAACATCCGTTGGGCTTTCACCAGCCCTTTAAGAGGATATCTGGGGTGGTACCACCTCGGTCGAGGAAGAATTCCTCTACCACCTTCCAACAAGTATTCGAGTGTCTGTCTATATTCTTTATAGTCTCTGCCTATACTCACGAGCTAAGCCCGGAGAAGGCTGGGTTTCGCTGTTTAACATGTGAACATTTGGCACTGCATCATGTGCTGATAAACGCAAGAAATCTAACGTATTTATTTGTTAGTTATGCATTTAAAATATACATTATGTCATCTTGTCCGTATAGAATGGACAAAATGATTTTTGTAGGTCTCTCTTTAAGTAATCACAACAATGTAGTTTTTATTTTTTCTAATAAGAAGACACTATTCACAGCCCCACAAAAAAAAATTGAAATTATTTTCTCCGATATCTGAGGAGGTGCACTTTATGTTTTTGGGGTTGCTGAATCCGAATCCGGGGTCCGTTTAACCCCATCACGTCAGGGTCAAGGGCATCTGAAGGTCAAATTGCGGAATGACTCTTAAAACATCTGGAAAAATTTATGTGTGTGTTATCGGGGTCGCTACATCTGAACCTGGGGTTCTCTTGACCTTGAAGTGTCAGAATCAAGGTCAAATAAAGGTCAAAACCCTAAAATTTGATGATATGATATTTGTGACCCCGGATTCAGAAAGAGCAGAAAATTTTACATCCGAATACGTATTTACCTTTTTTTTCATCTTTTAATACGTCTATGTCTTCCTTGCCTTCTATTTCTGCAATGGTATCCTTGAACTTACCCCTATGCTTCAAAATCAAAACAGGTGGAACTACTTTATCGGTATAAATATACTTGATTTTTGATTTACTTTTCCTATTGAATCCATGAGTAATAATTGTCCTACAAAAGAAACAGTCTTGTTTTGATTCCGGCATAGTCCATTTTCCAGGTGCAGAGTATTTCAAATTTGAACGATCTTTATTGTTGTAACATGTACTCAACATCTTATGACAATTCAGAAAAACGATATGTGGAACCCAATTCTTCCCAATTCTTCTTGATTTAATATGTTAAGTGAGAAACAATACTTGTATGCAGCATTAACAACATGAGTAATATTTTTCCGGCCATGTGGTGGTGTGTACGAACCACAAACAACAGAAGTGATATGGGGTTTTTGGGTTGTCATGCTCATGTCTATGGGTTCTACTACTTGTAGCTTTATACTCTGGTGAGGCCAAGGTAGCCACCTCAACAGAGCTGCGGTCACTGGATGACGACGCGTGCGGGCCCGCTTTCCCACCCTGACCAGCCGCCGATACTGGGGTTCCATCCCCCTGCATCGTACATTTTTCCGTTGTGTTTGCCATGACGGCATACGCGTCCTGTTCCAGGGACTTTGCCGGATAGCGGGACAACTCCGTTGCCCGCCGTCACCACGGGGAGGTGCCCTGGATGCCAACACACGGATGAAATTTTTCGCTCTTTCAGAATCCGGAGTAAGAAAATATTATATCGTTATATTACGACGTGATTGGCTCAAATGAATACCAGAATCGTGATCAACGACCCGAAAAATATCAACTCATCAAAGACCCAAGATCTCAATTTACAGCCAAAAGCTCGCAAATGGATTTGCTTTTGGATGACCATCACGTGACCTACAAAGGTCTGTTCTAAACAAAAAGTCAATACATATTCGGACGTAAAATTTTCTGCTCTTCAAGAATCCGGGGTCAAAATGATCAAATCATCAAATTTTAGGGTTTTGACCATTATTTGACCTTGATTCTGACACTTCAAGGTCAAGAGAACCCCAGATTCAGATTTAGCGACCCCGAAAACATCTATATACATTTTTCCAGATTTTTTAATAGTCATTCCGCACTTTGACCTTCAGATGCCCTTCACCCTGACGTGATGGGGTTAAACGGACCCCGGATTCGGATTCAGCAACCCCAAAAACATAAAGTGCACCTCCTCAGATATTGGAGAAAATACTTTCAATTTCTTTTGTGGGGCTGTGTTATAGTTCGTAGAAGATAACAAAGAATTGTAAGTTGGATTTTTATGTATCCGGCTTTCTGTATTAAAAAATAATGTTTAAAAATCAAAACCGTATTTCATTTTGTCCATGTCTCCCCTACATTAAGTCATTAATCAATTTTTTCTCTCTTTCTACCATTGTAATTAGCGGAAACAATGTTACTAGTTTGCTAATTTAAACGATGTTGTAGCACCAATAATAAAAAAGCTAGCATAGTGCATATTTAATCATCCCAAGCAAACCCAAGCACCTTGTAATTTATTGAACGAAAAAATATTAAAAGGAATTAAAAAACTGCCCATATTTTGCACTAATAAAACATGTATCTATTAGCGTTGTACTTGCATGTTGCCATAATTTTCACATTCTATAACAAAGTCGATGTGTTATAAAAAAAACTGTTCCAAGAGAGATTTCGTGATTTTCGCGAAACTTAAAGAAAGTCATAATTATGGAATATCAAACATTTATTTATTAAATCGTATTTCTATATTTTAATAAATTGTTAATCCAAATAAACATGCACACCTACTTTTGGTTTCTTTTAAGAACTTTCCTTAGTTTATTTTTTTAATAACATAACTTATACATTATAAATAAACAATAATTTACTTGAAATTACAGACCAGAAAATCCATTGTCCTTAGCTGTCTTTAAGGTCATGGTCTTGTGAAAGAGACAGCCTGTTTTTCACTATCTAAGGAAATTTTAAAAATACCGCGATTTTTAATATAAATTTGCGTTGATTTTAAAGACTAATTAACAAAGAATAAAATAAAGCAATTTAGGCCATATATTAGTAATATCTTAACAGTTTTTAGTAAATGTTATTGTCGAACAACACTATATTCTGTCCAATTTGAGAATGATGTCAAAAAAAAATTGAACAAGAATTCACCCTTTTGGTCAGTTTCATGGACAGTGTACACCAGAACATATTTTAGCAATCAAAATATTCATCTTTTCTGACAATCACGGGGGAATTATATTTCTTTCTACCCGTTTTGGCGAAAGTGCATTAGAAAAAGACAAATTAAAAAAGAATATGTTCAAATTTTTATGGTTCCTTCTTCGCTTGTGGAAGTATTGCTTGTTAAGGTTTGGAAGATTAGCCATCACAAAATTCTTTTCTTTCCTTATAAAAGGCCTAACGAAATCTGACTTCTTTCTATCCTAGTTGGTAAAAGGCGCATTAGTAAAAGACAAATAAAAACAATGTGCCAATGAAAAAGAATATGTTCAAATATTTTATCACAGCTGTTTGCTTGTGCAAGTATTTCTGGTTGTCTACTTTGAAAGATTTATCGGAATCATGTCAAAAAATAAACTTTCAATCTCGCAATATACACGGAAGAAGCTTTTGACTTTGGTGAGTTTTATGATTTTATAGCAGATCCCATGTTTTTGCTGTTACCGAACACAAACAGTACTTGTAAAAATTTCGTTTTTATTTGGCAAAAGATTAATAGTGTCAACATATCCACATCGGCCTTCTCATTTTATACTACTAAAAATTGTTTCCTAAACTCTAAGAAACAATACTCACCACTTGCTGCCCAACTAACGAATAACTGGCAATAATAGGATTGGAGAAGTTTTTAAATTAATAAAGAAAAGTTAGCAAAAATGAGTAAATATTTTTATTAGGATAAACAATATAATAATGTGATTTAAAAAATCCCTTTTCTTCCGTATACCTACCTATTATAATGCAAAATGGATCTAAAATACAGTCTACCTGCAAACAGTGGCGCTTGTGAGAGTTAGAGGCGTTACAAATTGTTTTTGTTAATATTTCTAAATAATGATGTAACATTTCAATAAAATGTTTCGCAGTTATTTTTTACATTATTTTTTATTGGTTTGGCCTGAAATATTAATATAAATTTTGTTTTTCATAGTTGCAATTATCTAGGTTAAACTAATACAAAATATGTATAAAAAACTTGTAGTGTATGGCGACTTCTTGAACTGACTGTATGTTAGACATTCATAAGTGGCCAGAACGAAGCACTTTAACAAGAAGTTGCTCAGCCACAGACAAATTAAACCGCTTTAAATACACCGAGTGTTCACGCATTTCACGCCAATTAGCATATCCTGCGATTATCAGCAGCATCGACAACCTATGATTACACCATGAAATCTAATTTACTGCTGTTCCTGCAACGACTTGAGATGTTGCTGCATGCTGAGAATAATCCTCCTGTAGTCTTCCTGTTTCTAGGTTGGAGAACCATAAAAAGTTAAGAAACTATTCTTGATTTAAAATACATCATGCCTCCACATATTAGTGATCCCCGGCTATCTCTGAATAGCTCTATAACGTTGAAATTACCGACATTTACTAATTTTTGATGTAGAGTGCGGTTCAAGAAGTTTGCAATATATCGACAAATTTTTGGTAATGCTTTATCGAAATGTAAGTTACGAAAATTTGACCACCTAAGGACCTAAGGACAAAATTAACCGTTATCACAACGGTAAAAAGTTAAGTACCATATAGGAGAGAAACAAAAATTTCAATATCGCCCAAGAATACAGTATCCTTATTGTTAATAATTAGATCATTAAAAACAAGAAACCCATCTGCGAAATACAAAAGTTGAACTAAAAAGAAATAAATCAGATTTCATAAATTTTCATGTTATACAATTTTAACACCCTATATTTTTACAAGAAACTCCTTTAATTTCTGCAGACGTAGGTAAAGTCAGGATGATTAAAAAAAATAAGCAACCATCATAAATGCATTTACTGTGGGCAACAAAGAAAATAGAGTAGCCATAATAGCGCTTTTCGCATGTGTATACATATGTGTATACATTTTTTTTAATAGAAAATCTTTTTCCTCCCAACCAAAATAAATTGGTAAAGACAACCGCCATAAATCTTTTAGATAGAAAAATATTTTACGAGTAGATTTATTTGGATTACATATTTATGTTACATCTTGGCTAGTGACATTTTTCACACGAGTGGGAATGTTGTCGCACGAGTTGACAGCCGAGTGCGATAATCCTACGAGTGTGCGAAAATTACTTTCACACGAGTAATGTATGTACAATAGTTTTCCTACGACCACAAAAATATTTACAAAGAAACTTCAATTTCAATCTTTTAAAACTCTCACTTTCAACACTAATATTTTCATCAAGTGTGCTGAAAATAAAACAAATGAAATTGGCACCATCTATTTAAATGTCATGTTGACAAGTACTTTTATGAAATTGGCACCATCTATTTAAATGTCATGTTGACAAGTACTTTTCAACACACGTGTTGTAAAGTACTTTTCAACACGCGTGTGATATAAGGCACTTTCTCGCCAAGTTAACCGTGCCTTTTTACTCACTTTCATAGGTGGTCGTAGGAAAAGTAAATAACGGGCTAAGAGCCAAAAACATAATTCAGAGATATTCGATTTTTTTTTGGTGTAGTAATTGTTTTAATGAAAACCTATTAATCTA
This sequence comes from Philopedon plagiatum, assembly GCA_963971165.1. Classification (NCBI taxonomy): domain Eukaryota; kingdom Metazoa; phylum Arthropoda; class Insecta; order Coleoptera; family Curculionidae; genus Philopedon; species Philopedon plagiatum. Next base: position 81,451,933 of record OZ020193.1, read on the forward strand.
TTTTATTTTCAAGCTATTATAAATCAAGGCATTTATACTTAGACCATCATGTACGTTCAAGGCGATGTCACATATGTACCTCACTTTAATCTAATAGAATCAAGTTTCATGTTTTTGGCACTTAACCTGATATTTACTTCAACTCTTCGATTATTATTATTATTATTATTATTATTATTATTATTATTATTATTATTATTATTATTATTATTATTATTATTATTATTATTATTATTATTATTATTATTATTATTATTATTATTATTATTATTATTATTATTATTATTATTATTATTATTATTATTATTAAAATCTACGAAGATTTTCGTCTTATTCTTTATCAAGTTTTGAAGAAAAAAACATACATTTATTTTTCGTAGATTTTACACTCTTAGAAATCCAAGGCTGCGTTACTCAACATCCATGGTGGTTAAATTTAGTAAGTTAATTTTAACATACATATATTTTAATTTATTTTTACTATTTCGTGTTCACTTCAATCAAATTTTAAATAAGATTTTTGATTTACGAACTACTGTATTTTAATTTTCTGAATATATTACCTCTATATACACAAAACATGTTTATTTACCATTATATCACGTTGTTATATCGTATTTTTGCTTAATAAAAATGTCAAATTATTGGTCGACGTTCATTTATATTTAAATTTACTATTTAAGTAAGCCGTGTAAAGTACTTAAACTTAAAGTTCCAAAAATAAAAAGAGTGGGTCTTCTAAGACATTAAAAATATAGGAAATTTAGCACCTTTTTTTTAACAATAGAATTTGAAATAAGGACATTTTTGAGCGATCAGAGATTCCAGAGTTGCTCTTAATCTAGCCAACTATATGGCCCTCCATTCATTTTTTGAGAATGGCTGTTGCCAGGCTTTCAGTAATGTGGCATATGTCAAGCAATTTCAAAAACTTCTCTTATCCCCTGACACCAAAAAGTCGTCCGTTGTGGATGGCATACTGCAATTGCTCTAAAAAAAATGCGTTCAGAACTTGCTCGTCTGTTCCAGATCTCCTATGACAAGGGTATCTTTCCAGACAGCTGTCCCGAAGAAAGGCTCCAAGTCCCTTCCATCCAATTACTATATAGACCTATCTCTGTTCTCTCTGTTGTTAACAATGTTATGGAGAAAGCCATCAACTTGCAAATTCTAAAATATCTAGAAAAACAAAATCATCCATAACAGAATACGGATTTCGTCACCAAAGACCCATTGCTGATATCCGTACCTTTGTCACACATAATTGGAACAAGTCTCTCAAATTTCATGGCGAATCGCAGATTGTTGCTCTTGATATTTCCAAGAACTTTGACAAAGTTTGGCATGCTGCATTCTTCAACAAACTACCTTATTACAATCTTCCTCCCAAACTATGTACCTGGATCGGTAGCTTTCTCTCTGATCGGCGCATATCTGTCATGGTGGACGGTCACTCATCTATCTTCCATCCTATCAATGCGGGCGTACCCCAAGGTTCATCAAACCTATTTCTTCTTCACATTAATGACCTACTCTCTTCAACTAGCAATCCAATCCACAGTTTCGCTGACGATGGTATTCTTCACTCCAACATTCATTTCTCCAGACAAATCTCAACTCAAGAGTCGGATACTAGACCCGGACCTATCCCTTTACCAAGATCTTCAATTAATCTAGACTGAGGTGCCAGAAACCTTGTTTAGTTCAATGCCTCCAAAATGCAGTCTTGCTTCCTGTCACGAAAAAAATCCGGCAACACGTACCCTCATCCACATGAATGACCAAGCCCTACAGAACAATAAAACGTTCGATCTTGTTGTCATTGCTTTCAAACATAATCTTAGCTGGCACAAACAGACTGCTTACTTCACTAGCTACATCAGCAGCTAAAAAGCATGGTTTTCTCTTTCGAGCCAGAAAATATTTCTCCCCTCCCAACTTACATATTCTCTATGGTTCCCAAATAAGACCTAACCTAGAGTAGGTACTGCTCCCATATCTGGGGAGAGACATTACCTTCGACCAGCGGCGGCTGGTGAAATTTCAAAGTTGTATATCTCTGTTCCTGCTTACAGGACATGTACCAAATTTACACTGAAAAAAGCTATACTAGAGTCAAGAGTAATAGTCTTCAGTGAAGGATAGCTTAGTCTTGTATATCCGCAAGAGCAAGTATACTCCTTCCAAAAGGCATGTTATTCTTAAAACAATACGCACATCTATACTTCTTTCAATACTAAATAAGAGTAAAATAAGTATTGTAATTTTTGAAACAAGAGCTTTCTTAGCTTGAGAGAAAAGCAACTAAACTTGAAATAAGTATAACAATTCTTAAACAACCTGCAATACGGTCGTAATGTAAAAGTAGGTAACCTCAACCTAAGTATAGTAATCCTTCTTTCAACTTTTTCGCAACTTAAAAGAAAAGTAAGTAAATTTAAAACAAAACCAGCTATCCTTAAAGAACTTACTAGTTAAACTTGAGTTACCCGAAACTAAACTTGAAATAAGTATAGTTATCCTCAAATCAACCGTTTCTTGCCCTTGACTTAAGAGGAAGTAAACTTAAAATAAATAAGGATAGCAATTCTTTGAAACAATAGTATCTGTAAGATAAGCCAAGAATTAAAAAAAAAAAAAAAAAAAAAAAAAAATAAATAAAAAAAAAAATAAAATAAAATAAAAAAAAAAAAAATAAAATTATTTAATAAATTATTAAGGAATGTTGTTGAGTACACAGAAAGTGCAAAATTAAATAAAATTTTTCATAAACATATAAATTACAGTTGTGTCCGAAGGAAGAAAGAAAGAAAGAAAGAAACAATTATTAACTGTAATGAAAGTATCCTATAAAATATTACGATACTCACAACAAGGTAAACTTCGTGAGTTTCCTTAAATTTAAATTTCTTAGTTTATTCATAAAATGGATATTTTATATATATATATATATATATATATATATATATGTATCTTATATTTGAATAAACATTATTATTATTATTATTATTATTATTATTTATTATTACAAAATAAAGTACAATTTCACAACAGCTTACAAAAGATGCATAAGTACAAGTATAAGGTACAAAATACAAATATATGACAAAAAAGGGCACGCAAAGCGTAGATACAACCGCCTCCTCTGCGTGGAAAAGCCGGCAGTGCCGGGGTGGGGGCCCTGGGGAAGCCATTTCAAGTGCAGCTTCTGAAAAACAAAAATTAATCTGAAAAAAAAATCATGAACATTGAGAATGAGGTGTAGATTGAACGAAAATTATCAGGATTAAAAAATTCCAGCGCGATCAATTGTTATAATAATAATAATAATAATAATAATAATAATAATAATAATAGTAATAATAGTAATAATAATAATAATAATAATAATAATAATAATAATAATAATGTTTTGGTGGTAAGTATACAATAAGCATTTACACACGTAAACACACAATAGAATAAAATAAAATCTTTACTACAAAATATATGTTAGATTAAAGAAAATATCAAACAAACTTTATTAACATTCGAACAAACAACATATTAAAAATGACAGACTACAACCGTATTTTAAGAAATAATCCACTGTGTAAAAGGATTCCCCCACTAGGAACCTCCTCACTCGATCTTTAAAATTTGTTATTAAAAGCAATCTTATTGCAATCGGTATTTTGTGTATTTTTGTGCCTATGATAGATGGACATGCAGATAATATTGTGAAATGAATCACTATGTTGACAAAAGCAAGTGTAAACTGGGACAAAGCCCTACCACTTCCTTTAAGGTCGCGATACTGCAATGTTAAATAACCTAAACCTGTATCCCTCATCTCGAAAGTTTCGTGAATGGTTCGTAAAAAAGTTAAGAAAATTAGGCATACAACCACGCAGTAAGGATAGATCGTTAACATGGCGCAATATTATTAAAAAACTAAATAACTACGAAAAGTCTAGGTATATTTCAATTAAAAATCTAATATAAATGGTTACGATTAAATAAAGGACTTACTTCCTCAAGTTTCCATGTCTTGAGTAACTCATCCATACTTCTGCCCACTTTTGCCACAAAAATTCACCTCTCCAGGCAGATCAGAATATACATGTGTAGTGATATTTTACATGATTTTGTTTTTTCCTGACAGATCTTTATCCATAAACTTTGCGGAATGATACGCCAGTGCCAACTGTATGGAAAAATGGATTCCTTTCATCCGGAACTGTTTTTCAGAGGTTTGCTTGGTGGAATACAGAATATAGGAATAAGGAATATGCACGTATTTTTTTTGTTGCATAAATCGTTTAAGGAAGTCATTACAAACCCAAAAAAAAATTTTATAGAAAATTATTAGGATAATTTAGCTAGATTTTTTTTTATTCTTTGCGGTATAATTTATTACAATTTACAATTTAAAAAGCAGCCATTTGCCCTCAGTGCAAAGTGATGTCAGGAGATCAGCAAAAATATCGTAAAGCTTAACCCAAAGTCGAACAGGTTTGTTTTTCTCGGAAACAGTCGGAGGGGTAGCAATCGAATTTTCTGGACTTATAGAGGAATGACGCAACTAGCTTCGGTAAAAAATTCAGTTATACAGGATGTGTCGTTTTGGAGATATTAAACGTCAAAGTCGAAATTTCCGCTATTTATTCCGTTGAAATCGGGTACAGCCCGCAAAAGTGAATTAAATCGATTTAAATTTTCGGAGGTTGTAGAGGACCCGGAGCTTCAGATCCCCATTGAAACCGTCAGGAAAATGGCAAGTAATTTTTCGAATTTTTTTAGGTTGAAAAATGCTATTTGCACCAATCTTTTGTACCTAATAACTCGAATACGAAACGTCGCGTCGGGTCGAGAAACGGATTGATGAGTAAAACTTTAAAATCTCAAATAATTTATTTTTACAATACATTTACCTAAACCTAAAACCACTGGAAAATGGGTCTATTTGGGAAAAACTGGAAATTTCGATTTTTGACCAAAATTCTTCACGGTCTTTATTTTTATTTTGGGTCAAAATGGATCCAAATTAAAATCCAATATACGTCATTGGAAAGAGCTCGTCGAAATACATAATCTCCATATTTTTTAGTTTCTTCATTCTTTTTAGGAAGGGAGCAATCGCCGATTAAATTTCGATTTTTTGACTTTTTTTGCACTCGACATAGGTAACTTTAAATCACTCCGTATTTTTTCATAGTTATTTTTTTCCAATTTTTCAACGGTATCTTGTAAAGTATAGAGGGATAATAAGACTTTAAAATGAATACAGAATGGGTCATCCAGGAGCGTATTTAAGGGGTAAGAACTGAATTTTCTTGATTTTTTCCAACAAATCCTATTTTTAACCGACATTATTCTACACTATTTTTTCTATTTAGTGACTCTTTTTGGGTTTATTTTATCCGTTAATTATAATAATACCTTCCACTAATTTAAATCGCTTATTTTTTCGTTTAAGTTATAAATAAATAGGTTTATTTGCATCTGGGAGATGCAAAATTTGAAATTTTCGAATATTTTTGCCTTGCCATGAAAACAAAGAATTGCAGTTTATTTAAGTCGAAATTTTTAAAATATGATGTGTCAAAATTTCGCAAAAATGCCAGTTTTTGTTGCAAGATTGCAAGGTTCCTGTACTAATTTCGGCTTGAAATATACACGAACAAGATTTTAGGAACATTCTACTTTAAGTGCAGGGATATTTCACTGGATAATTTACACATTTAATGCCATATTTATTGATTTTTCGATGACCCTACACAATACTGGAATTCGCCATGTTCTTATTATAACACTCTTGACGTCACAGCCAATAGAAAATTCGCGCCGAAATTTGCAGTGTAATTTTTTTTTGTTAATAAAAACCAAAATAAATTGATAAAAACAGGCACCCCAAATTTTTAATTTATGTAGGGAATGTAAAAAAATATTTCAGATTTATTTGGGTTATATGCATACTCCCTATTACAGCGGTTGGTCTTTGTTCTACACATGCACAATGTAGGTATAAAGCAAACAAGAGGCTAGTTGTGTATGAAAGCTGTTGTCTCCTCTTGCAAAAGATCAATGGTATGTACCAACTTTTCGTAAAGCTCGAATTTCGATAAAGTCATTAATAAAAAGCTTTTCCATTTGTTGAACATTTTTTGGACCACATTGTATACGCTTGAATTCTATATTTATAATAGCCCCGTATATACGCTGATGGTAACTGAAAATAAGGATAATAACCTCTATTATTTTAAGTAGTATTTCATTATCTTGCATTAGCAATATTCCATTAAGTTACCCGCTAAATTAGAATTCATTTGCTAATATTTTAAAATAAATAAATGGTAATTGGAGATAATAAAATAATTATACTTCGTTGCATAACATGTTTCGTGACATTTGCTATTCTAAAACCCTCTAAATGTTTGTATTCCTTGTCTATTATGTCACGAGTGATTAACGTTAAATATTTTAGAGCTCAAATCAGTATAACCTGAAAGCTTGTCATTTTGACTAATGCCAAGGGTGACAGACTGATTTCAAGCAAATAATCTTTCGAAATACTGTAGATTTCAGGACCTAACATTCTTTTTTAATTTTCTGTATAAATTTTTAGTTCATTTTATTTTTATTTTGTAATTAATAAAGGTTAGCTAGTTAATTCGAATTTATTAGGCTAAAAATCTGCAAAAGTCTTTGCGCTAAACTTCCTTTGCAAAATGAAGTAAAAGGTGTACCAGTAGGTACTTATTTCGGTTTTACTTTTTAAATAAAACCAACAATTTTAGGAAAATAACATGCTTGTTTATTTTATCAAAAAGTAGAGACATGGCAGTTGTTTTAAAAATAATATTCTCCAAATGTCCCCCTCGGCTGTTTCTATAGATGACCATTTCCTACGTAAAATTTTCAATACCATTTTGGAACAATTGTGGTTCAATTTCACCAATAACTTGACGAATGTTTTGCTTCAGGTCATTAATCGTCTGCTGATTAATAGAATAGACTCTTTCCTTGAGGAAGCCCACAAGAAAAAATCGAGGAGGGTTAGATCGCATGATGTTGCGATCTGACTGAATATCACCATTTCGGGAAATGACGCGTCCAGGAACACGTGTCCGTAACAAATCCAAAGTTTTCCTCTCCGTGTGACACGTGGCGTCATCTTGTTGAAAAAACATTGTTAAACTGCTTATTATTTAATTGGCTCGTAAAAAGTTTCTTAACAAATTGCGGTAGCGTTCGCCATTAACATAAACCGTTTCACCATCGCCATTATCATGAAAAAAATTGCCCTTTAATACATCCAACCCACAATGTAGGTACACCACATGGTTACTCGGAAAGGATATAAGGGTTTTTCTTCAATTACTCGAGGATTTTCACTCCCTCAATTCCTAAAATTTTGCTTGTTCACATATCCTCCTAGGTGGAAAGGGGTCATCCATAAATTACGTCACACAAATTTCATCGTTTTCTGACCTCCCCCCCCCCCCTCGTCCTTGTCTCAAGTAATCACATTCGTGTGACTAACCCCCCCCCCCCCCCTGGTGTGACGTCACTTATTTTGCAATTTGAAATTTAGAACTTGATTAAAACAGCACTTCCAATATTATTATTAATTTTTAATATTTTCAAATAAAGTAACAATTTGCACGTTCTCAAACAATAGATGGGTAGATACTCAAAATCGATAGAAAAAAAAAAAACAAAAATATTCTTTTCGGTGTATATTATCAAAGGCAAACAATTTTAAACTTAAACATATCATACTTGGTGCAAAAGGTTGGGGAGTCTTGAAACTTGACGGGATTCTAGACTTGGTGGCCTTAAGTACCACCCTAAGTTTGCGACCTCGAACGACAGCCGCTCGCGCCGCTCAAAATCAGTTTTTGGCATGTAACTCCGTTCATGTAGGTTTAAGAGAAAAAGATAGAAACTAATAGTTTTCGAATTAATTTATTTTCTGTAACTTTTAATATCTCATGTCCCCACGAGACTATAAAAAATGCAAGTACATACGAAAAGGAGCTATTTTTTTTTTAATAATAAAAATAATGTATGTAAATAAGTTTTAAAGCTTGTGGTAGCATCAATAGGAACGAATCGATACAAATTCGGCCCTTGAATACAAAGATTCACATCTCCGTCACTCGTCCCTATCATTTTTTTAAAACTTTATTTTGTTACTAAACCGTACTTAGAACAATTAAGATGTTTATATCATCATATTTTAAAAGTGTAATGTTTAAAGTTTACTATTTTTAAACGGAAAGCACGTTCAGATTAATTTCAATCGAATTTGAATATGTATGTGAAAACCTTAATATGAACCAAATTATTGAAGATTTTGCAACAATGAAAGCAAGGCAAGCTCCTTGTCAAAGAAAAATATTGTTTGTGTGTGTATGAAGGATTTTATTATTAATTTTTTTAATCAAATGTTTTTTTTTAGTTTGTTACTATAAAGCTGCTGGAATGTTTCTTTTTAGTGTTCCGTGAAAATGGAACACTAAACGGAATCACTTCACGTCCGTCTGTCTGTCACAGGCGATTCTCTTTGAAAAAGTTGAAATTTGGCACAAAGATAGTGTGGTGGTGGATATAGTGTGGAGACGTGAAGTATAAAAGTTGAATTTTGATTCTGGGGGCCAATTTCAGATGAACTTCTAGACGAACAGCTTTTACAAATTTAAAATTTTGTCTTCAACATTTTTTAATACGTTTATTTAACAATAAATATATGCTATAATACATAAGTATTTATTTTTTAAACCCTTTTGTGCCTTACTATGCTTATATAGAAATATTGTTAAAATTTACTGTAGTAAACAACAACAAATTAGCCTAGTAATGAGAAAATATGATCAAAAATAAAAGTTATTCAAGCGATAATAAATCACACCAAATTTTCTGGTCACTATTTCTTCCTCAATTTATTTTTCTCTAAAACAGATGCGTATGTGAAATAGTAATAATAATTGACGGTGTCCCATTTAGCCGATATTAAACCGACGCATAACATAACTTCGGCTTGACCTATTTCTATAGTAATAAAGATAATATGTGTGTCACATTCTATGTACTCGTTACGATGCCGAACAAATCAATGAAGCTTAATTTTTGTTCGCAGCTCATGTAACCTTTGCAAATTGAATAAAAATATTTTAAATCCTGCCTTGGGTCGTTATCAATCATCATCATCGGTATATAGGATTAGTACTATATTTTGAATGGATCGTAATATACATGGAGACTAAATTTTATCTACAAGGGTTGCAGTTAAAGATTAGATCTACGTTTTAGGATTTGAGAGAGACAGCTTCAATTTTTTTTTATTGATAAAGCCTGCGGCGTTTACTATTATTAAAACTGGTCTGCAAGACCAACCATTAATTTTTCTCTAGATTCTTAAAAACTAAAATCCTTCATATACTAAAGTTCACCCAATGGAGTCCTAATGGTTTATCTGTTGTGACTCATGGCCATGGCACTTAGCACTCACACACTTGCGTACTGTACTCGGTCTTTAAAAGTCTATACTAGTTCCTCTTCAGCCTTCTAACTAGGTCCTGATTGTCAAGAAGCCTGATGGCTTCGACGTTTACGTGTTGATGGAGTCGAGACTCGCGCTTGATGGCAAATCTTTTAATTTCACTAGCGACATACGGGATACCAAGATCGCGATGTAAGTCACTATTACGTATGTACCGCGGTGCATTAACTATGTTCCGTAGTACTTTATTTTGGAAGGTTTGGATGCCTTTGATGTGGCTCTCCTTGGCACAGCCTCACAGCTTTAATGAAACTGTATACAATTACGGGGATAACTACTTTCTGTGTCACCCGGTATGTTCTGACCACATAAAGAACAATCAGATTGGCAGTATTTCTTATTATTGACATAATTACTGTTCCTGTGAGGACAAATACTGATGGAGTCAGACTCAGATGATCAGTATTAATTATGGATTTTCAGGAGTCCCAGTTTGCAAAGATGATGATAAGACCAATGACTTGGCCGAGATAAAATTAGAAACACTAAAGTCTGGCACTCTGGCTAAAGCAAATGCTAAAAGAATTATTGATCGTGTGACGTCTGTCACGAGTATACTGACAGTCTACTGATGAACCGAAATACTGACAGTATACTGATCATTTGAGGGCCGCTTTAAACTAGCCAGCAGACCATAACGAACAAACGAATGAGCCATACCTTAGCAGCATACCTGGCTCAGTTTGGATCGATTTAAGATATCTTAGTACAAAAGTTGATAATATCAGAGATTGCCATAGTTAAAATCTTATTTTTTCATTTTTATCGATGTTTTGAAAGATACCTACTAAATAAGTTCGCAAAATTTGGTAGGCGGGTTTTTTTGGGATGGTGGAAGCAAATCCGGTCTCAAATTTACTGTATTTTGTAGGGGGCGCTACATACGGCATTATAGCGGTTTGTCTTTGTCCTACATGCACAATGCATGAAGCAAACAAAGGGATAGTTCTGAATGAATGCCTCTTCTCTGGATGAAGGTCAATGTGATACATATTTGTATCAACTTGTTGACCCAAAATCAGTCTTTAAATTACACGTTACCTTACAGTGTTAAGAATGTTTATTCTGAGTCTAGTTAATATCTAAATATCGTAGTATTTGTCATCATAATATTAAAAATGATTTACACAAAAATTTTTCATTTTGAAATTCCTTATATCCCTTGTAATAAAATAACTCCCTATGATTGATATTACGAATGATGTTAGTTTTGCAAAAATATATTTTTTTTAATAATATTGCATAATAAAAGGTGCATTTATTATCCACAAGACCCGGTTTTTTACAAAATTACTAAAAATATTGCAAAAAACTGTTTATTCAAAGTGCTTGTTTATACAAGTTACTTTTATATTTTTGGCTGTTATATTATTTCAAGGTAACCAATACACGGCAAACAATAATACAGATAAAAAGAAATTAAAAAATTAAGGAACTCTATGATTTTTAAACAAGTTTATAATTATTCCCACAATAACTGGTTCGTCCTGTACATGACATGCTGCAGATTTACTGACGAAGAATTAGGAGCATCCATTATGAGAGATTCGTAAATTTGAAAGTAGTTTAAGTCCTTGCATTCTACACATACAATACTCTGACATTTGCGTCAATGCAATGATGGCATTACATAAATTAATCTGGTTTTGCAATTTAGGCAGCTCAGATGATAAATTAATAATTAGATTGTTTTTGATTCTTGTACGTTTTTGCAGTCGGTAATATACATGGATTTATTAAGAATGGATACGTGATGATTTAACATTCTCTGAAGCCAAAACAAACCATTCTAAGCGACACTGTAAACATAATTTGTAAACATTGGCAACATCTTATTTTACCTTGTATTTTTGTACAAAAAATACGTGAGAAGCATCACAAGATTTACTAAAAGTAATAAAAGGCCTAAAATATTTTATTTTTCTGCTAAATAATAACAAATTTAAGTTAAAAAGGTTTTCTTATTTATAGGATATATTATTTCTAAAGGTTTATTTAAAGTCGCTCCGAGTCATTTATAAATCTATAAGTCGCACTTTTTCTTTTCTAGTTCATTAGACAAAGACGTAGGTGTAACCGAGTGTTCAGACGTATTTCCTAAGCAACCAGAAGAGACAGTAACACTTCTGAGCTCCAACACTCAAATGCTATTTTATCTCTTTCTACTACCATTCTTGATTCAATTTCATATTTCCTTAAAGTTCGTAAACTAGACATCTACGGTAAATGTTTTCATAACAAACAACAAATAAACAGGCTTCATGTTCGATACGCTCACAGTATGCGGAACACCGAATCCTTTCTAATAATTCATCCATGGTAATATAGCTATTTGTTTAAGGTGGCATTTTCCACGTGGGGTCCATGTTGACCAACTTAATTTCATTTTGATATGGTTTTGCGACTTTAAAATTTTTAACAATGACATTATAAGTATATTAAGTATAGATTCATACTCTGGAAGTAATTTTCAGTCAATTATTTAAAGTTTTAACGTGTATAATGATTTCATTCAGAAGATTAACATGTTAAAAGATCTATGGTGACCTTTTTCGGTCACTAGGACCTCAATATTGTGTTCACATATTATTTTCCTAAAATAAATCATAACATATCTTGAAACTCTTATTAATACGTTAAAAAATGCCTGTAGAATATGAATCTACAGTTAATATTGTAAATATAAAGCAAAAAATTGTACTAAAATGAAATTAAGCTGGGATGCTGTAATAAGAAAGATATCAGACTCCTTTGGACTGATGACTAAGAACACCAGACCGCACTCTGTATATACATACATCCATACATACAACCATACATACAAACATATACATGCATATATTCTTGTGTTAGATGATTACAAAATAAAATAAATCCAGAAGGAATTGGTAAATAGGAAAAATAGTGTACAGGGCGTTTAGTAAAGAATGGGCAATACCTTAGCAATGGCTTTTCTTGCTCAATTTAGATCAATAAAAGTGGATAATAATAGAGATACAGGGTGTTAAAGTTAAAATTTTATTTCACATTTTCATTGATTTTAGGATTTTAGTTTTTAAGGGGATATATACAGTTAGAATTTTCAAAAAATCGATTTTTTTTAATTTCATTTTCGTAATGTACATATATTCCAGTACACACACAGAAAATTTCAAGGCAATCAGGCGATTATTTTCGAAGTTACACGCATATTTGTAAAGACGTGTCAGAGCGATTGTACGCTATGTAAAGTGCTTTTGAAACTTTAAACGCGTTTTTCTCAAAACTGTGTTTGTACAGTCGGCGACCAAGATTTCTCGGAAACGGCTGAACCGATCAGTCTCAAATTTTAACACAGGCTTCTTAAGTATATTTGTTAGTAAGTAATCGAAGGTTTTATCTCACCGATAAATATTTTTTTTTGTATAAACAATTTAAGGCGAAGAGTTTGGTCACAAATCGATTATTTTTTTGAGAAGCCGCCATTTTGTCACACAATGTTATTTTGCTTGTTCCTTCGATTAATTAGAGGATTATACATTACTTTAACGAAATCCGTTTGGTTTTTTTCATTTTAGATGATCCAGTCCAGAGATATCGTGGTCACCACAAGATGCCTTTTTTGAGAGGACCTCCTGGAGATCAGCTATAGCAGCTTTCCAAATTATTATTTTTACAAATACAAAAATCTTAACATACAGTTAAACGTTACCATAATAAGTGTACAAATTTTTACATTCCTGAATTTAACCGTCTTCTCAGGAACAATTCTTGAAAAATCGCTTTTTTTAGGCCTCCTAACTGTATATAACCCCTTAAGAATTTAGAGAAACATTAATGGTTGGTCTAATAGAATAATTTTAACAGTGGTAAACGCCGCAGGCTTTACTGTGGATTTATAAACTCAGTTGAGGTTCAGTTGAGGTTCAGTTGAGGTTCAGTTGAGGTTCAGTTGAAGTTGAGGTTCAAGATAAATAAACGCAAACGCGTACTTGCGTTTATAAACTAAGTTCAGCTCAGTTCAGAAGTTTCCATTACGCTGGCGTAAAGTTCGAGATAACCAAATTTTATGTTCGCAGTTGGTGCAGTTGGGCTCCCACCAATCAAAACGCAGAATTAATATTCGTAATGGCGAAGCCACCCGACTTCTGCCGATCATTTTGTAAACAAAACAACAAACCCTTTTATTTTCTTTGCAAAACAATTGTTTGGCCGTTTGGATTGTCTGTGTGTTTCCATATTTTTTTCCAAATATCGCGATTGTGGATTGTGTGCTTTTTATTTTTATTAAATCTGTTTATGATGTCAGTTGTCATTAATGTCACTTTACCCCGGACCAATGAAATGAAAGCGGCGAACTGAGTTTATAAATGGCCCAAAAAGCTCAACTGCGAACTTCAGCTGCACGAACTGCGAACCTCAACCTCAACTGAACCTCAACTGAGTTTATAAATCCACCTTTAATAATAATAAAAAATTTATCGATATATTTTGAAAGATACTAACTCAATTCATAAAATTTGGTATGTGGGGGTTTTTTGAAATGGGAAAATCAAATCCGTTCTCAAATTTGTATTTTGTAGAGCGCGCCACATAGGTATGGATAGCACTAAATACCAGTTTGAAGCGTCCCAACTTCTTTGTGCTTTAGTGTATACCATTTCTGAATAGCAATTCTTATTCTTTTACCTTTTTTACTTAAAAAGGGTATACCTTATTAATGAATAATGACGCTAGAAGCAACTGTTTTTCAGAAAAATGCGTTTGAATTCGATGATGCACAGAATAAATAAGAAAAAAAAATGTTTTACTACTAACCTGAGAAATCGCCAGGTACTTGATATTTCTCTACTAGATAAATAATGATAATAAAAAATAACCTAGGTAAATAATGGAAGTGACATAAAATCGCATGCCATTATTAATTTTGGTTTGACAACTGTGCTTCTAGGCTACTTGATATTTCAAAATATTTCAAAACTAAGAGGAAACTGTAAAGATTTAAACGAATCAAATAAGTAATTTTTTATTATACTTCTTTGAAAACACCTTATTTTCATCTGTTTTAGTAATAATGTAAGATGGGCTTTTTCGGGCTAGCGCACGGAAAGAGCGCACGGAAAAAATTTTCCTGGTCTCCAGTTCTTTCAGTGTGCTGAATGAAGATACCGACTATTTTTTGGCTTTAAAATAGAAATATAGGTATAGGAAAATAAACTAAACTCAAGAAAGTCTATATGCTATCTGATATTTAATATGTACCTATTTTGTATTTTATTTCGTAAATATTTGAATATTTAGATGAATTTCTGAAATATTTTTTGACGTTTTGTCAATCTTATCTGACATAGACAAATTTAAATCACCTTTTAAATGATTTGAAAGTTACCATGAAAACGCATCATACCTGCCAAAGACCATATTGTCAGCGTTGTTAATTTTCTGTCAATTAAATTCATTCTAATAAAATGTTCTCAGAAGAAAGTATAATAAAAAATATCGTTCATTACACGTCCAGAAATGGATTTTCCGTGCTTGCTTGACTTCCCGTGTTCGGCTGCGCCTCACACGAGAATTTGTCAAGCGCGCACAGAAAAATCCTTTTTTCCGGACTGGTAATGAAATATACTATTTTATTATACTTCTTTGAAAACACCTTATTTTCATCTGTTTTAGTAATAATGTAAGATGGGCTTTTTCGGGCTAGCGCACGGAAGGAGCGCACGGAAAAAATTTTCCTGGTCTCCAGTTCTTTCAGTGTGCTGAATGAAGATACCAACTATTTTTTGGCTTTAAAATAGAAATATAGGTATAGGAAAATAAACTAAACTCAAGAAAGTCTATATGCTATCTGATATTTAATATGTACCTATTTTGTATTTTATTTCGTAAATATTTGAATATTTAGATGAATTTCTGAAATATTTTTTGACGTTTTGTCAATCTTATCTGACATAGACAAATTTAAATCACCTTTTAAATGATTTGAAAGTTACCATGAAAACGCATCATACCTGCCAAAGACCATATTGTCAGCGTTGTTAATTTTCTGTCAATTAAATTCATTCTAATAAAATGTTCTCTCAACCTGAAAAAGTGGCATCTTTCATTATTAATAGTTAATTTTTAATTACTCTAGTAGTTTTTTTTTTAAATTCCGATAACAGTTGTGAAAATAAAAATATTCCAAGTTTATTTTGTATGTATGTATTTTTTTATGTTATATTTTGTTTTATGTTATCGTTTTCAAAGAAGTATAATAAAAAATATCGTTCATTACACGTCCAGAAATGGACTTTCCGTGCTTGCTTGACTTCCCGTGTTCGGCTGCGCCTCACACGAGAATTTGTCAAGCGCGCACAGAAAAATCCTTTTTTCCGGACTGGTAATGAAATATACTATTTCAATGTGGTTAAAAAAAATTCTTTATATACCTCAGTTGAGAATACTATTAAAAACCTCGCGCATTACATTATCGCGTCTCGGTATATATTAGTTCACTTCTCAACCTAGTTATATTACATATTATGTATAATATTCAATTAAGCAAGTCTTCAAAATACCATGAGTTCATTATTTGCAGTTATTTTTTCATTGTCCATTTGTGTTTTATTAGGTTTTATTATTTTCACTTGATGCTTGCATTTCATTAATAAAAATATTAATTTTTTGCTGATACTATTTTTTTTTACATTTCACCTTTCCGTGTAGGAAATAGAAATTAGAGTGTTACTAATATGAGAGTTTTTGGCATCAAATCAAACGCCATCTAAAAAATAAATTGACGGTGTTTTAACAATGTAAACATACATAATTAATTGTCACGCATTGCTAGCATTTTAGAATAAAATTCATCTATAAAAAATGTGTTTATGGGTACAATGTTAGTTTTGTAGGTTGATGCTAATTATGCTAAACCAGTCGTATACGTACCCACGTCATTTTTGGTTATAGACAAGTAGAAATATACTATAATTAAGGGAATTAAATACAGACTCATTCAGTGAACATAAATTCATAAATAAACACTCGAAAATCAATTAAAAAAAAAATAATGTTCAAAAATACATTTTTTCGGAAGTAGAGTTGTACCTCCAACATCCTTGATTCTTCTATTCAAAAGAGAGTCATTCGACTCATCCATGACCCAGTCCTCACTCATCGCTGCGTTGTTGGGATCTATCTGCGCAGAAGAAGTAACCGCTGTGATCACCACTTTTACTGCTCCTAACAGAACAAGAAGAAGTGCGTCACTATGCATCCCTCTTGCAGCAGAAATTCTTTCAATCAAAGTTCTTAGCCAGTCAGAACTAGGGGTGGGCAAAATAATCGATTAAATGATTACAAAATTTTTTAAAATCGATTAATCGATTTTTGATTAATCGATTTTTCGATTATGTACAATGTTCGTCATTTCTGCCAAGCTTTTATTTAGATAAGTATATAGCTTCAAAACATTATTTATTTTGTTACATTCTGTATCCCAACCCCTAGATAGTTTTTCTTTTTAAAAGCTTTTTCTTTTTTTCAAGCGTGATTAGATTTTAAAAATTTCTTTTTAAAAAGTTGGTTGCGAAATGAATGTCATTTAAAAATTTTTCTATTTTACTTACCTCTAACTTCTATAGTTTCCCAGATAAAGAAATTGATATCATCTTTCGAGCACCCTGTACGCACACTAATAAAATAAATTTATTTGGGTCACTAAAAAAAATTGTAATGGGTATATAATTTGCGCATATGACTAAGTAAGTAGTTAAAATTTTAATTATCATTTTTTTAATTATTTACTATAATGTCAGGGATTCCCATATATTAAACAGAAGTTAATTTGCCAAATAATTAGACGCCATAAGTTAACCTTTTGCAAAATGTCATGCTACTGTAAAATAATATATTTATATTTCTTCGATATTCGATATTTTAATTTTTCGTGATTTTAATTTTGTTATTGGGCGCAATTAGGATTTTACCTTGAGAGGGGCTTAACTGTAAAATCCATTCAATTACATATGTGTACAATAATAATAGCAAAAGAAAATGTTAGTGGCAAACCGGACGAGAAAGACAGTGAGATGCTCTTGCATTAAAGTGCGGGAGTCCAAGATATAATGGACAGCCCCGGGTCTGGTAGAACAGTAAGCTTTCACCTTTGTTGGGGATCATCAGACTGACGTAACCATTAAGGCAGCTTCCCCCATAGCAATCTCGCATATTCAATCAATCTTTGTGACCAAAGATGGTACAGAATACGCGCGAGCGCCATCTATAGGAAGCCATTGTAATGCAAGAACAGATCTCACTAAAATAAAGCTGCTACTTTTTTTTATCTAATACATCCCACGTAGACTTCAAGCCTAAGTACTAACGTACCGTGGGTGTCTGAAGAGAAGGGAAATGTAGTCTATTGACACGGGATTTGAAGGATTGGAGGTTGGGACGGGAAGGGAAAACATCTGCAGGCAATTTGTTCCATAATCTGGAGACCCTAGGTATGAATGAGCGAGAGAAGTGGTCTGTTCTAGGCTTTTGCAGCTGGACAGTAAAGGGATGCTCACGTAACGCGCCTCTTGTTGTTCTGTTTGGGACATTCAAGGGGGGAATAATACCGGCTAGTTCTTCAGAGCAAAATCCGTGGAAGTAGCGGTAGAAAAGGGATAAATCCCCTACAGCACGGCGATGAGCGAGAGAAGGGAATTTTCTCGTGAGGGCTGGGTCACTGATAAGTCGAATGGCTCTCTTTTGGATAGAATCAAGGATCTTAAGTGTCGAAGGTGATGCCGCTCCCCAGATGTGGGAGCAGTACTCTAGGTTAGGTCTTATTTGGGAAACATAGAGAGTCTATAAGTTGGAAGGGGAGAAGTATTTTCTGGTTCGAAAGAGAAAACCAAGCTTTTTAGCTGCCGATGTGGCTACTGAAGTAATGTGTTTGTGCCAGCTGAGATCATGTTCGAAAGCGACGCCAACGAGATTGAAGGTTTCGTTGTTTTGTAGGGCTTGGCCATTCATGTGGATGGGGTAAGCGTTGCCAGATTTTGTGCGTGAGAGGGAGCAAGACTGGGTTTTGGAGGCGTTGAACTGAACAAGGTTCTTGGCACCCCAGTCTAAGATTAATTGAAGATCTTGGGAAAGGGATAGGTACATAGATCTGCGTCTCTGTTATATAGCCAGCCAGTAAAACAATAAAGTAGCGGAGACATGACACCCGGCACCGGAATTTTAAGCATCACTCCAGATCTCCACAGATTTGTGGTACGTACTAGGGGTCGCACATACAATCTCACCGGGAGCCGTGCAACTCCGTCCATCCCGGTGGGATTGTATGTGCGACCACTAGTGAGTACCACAAAACTGTGGAGATCTGGAGTGATGCTCAAAAATCGGTTCTGGTGCCGGGTGTCATGCTTCCGCTACGTTATTGTTTTACTGGCTGCCCATGTAACAGTAGCAACGATTGTGGAGACCTACCGGCATGTTGCAGATATTTAACCGAGCTCATCCGGATTTCTAATACTCACCGGGTAAGTGTTTCATACTATCATGCAAATTATAAATTATTCTACCAACACAGTTGGCTATTTATAAAATCGACATCTGAGTTGGATATCAAAAATTTTATCAGACGTAAGTTTAATCCTAGGCATATTGTAGAATCAGTTTAATTCAGAGTTAAGTCCTCTCTATGTTAAAAAAATAAATAAGAAAATAAACATCTCCAAGGGTTTTGTAGTGGCAATTGTCTGTTTAGTCATTAAAGAGCTGACATTTGGGGCAGTTTCAGTATACGAAACGCTATGGTGAACTTCTTTTGTTTTTAACACTGGATTAGGATTTAACACCGAATTAAACGTTTTGTGTACATTTGCAACGGCATATATTAAAAAAAAATAATGGCTAAGACGATAGTCTTGACCATTACGAATCAATAAAAAAATGAAAAAAAAACTTGCCTTCAACAAAGTATATTAATTTGAAATAGTATATAAGTAATAATATATATAGTGCTACCAACGTCGTGCTCTGGAATTGTTATTAATTATTTATATGCGTTCATAGGTAACAACGTGACTGGGACAAAAATTACTGGGTGCAATTAAATTTTATTACCGTTTTATTATTACTATTATTAATTCTTATTAGTTTTTACCTGTGTCTTCAATCTACTTGATTAGGTATTAGAAAATGAATCATAACGGACTTGATTATGGGAAAATGGTTCATTTTCTGATAATTAATGAGCACATTATGTTCCAGGTGGTTTGTGATTTTAATTGTTTATTTGTGTATTTAGAAAATAAAATCCGATGGCACCACCCAGTCTGAAAAGTAGATTACGAAATTTCCTGTGTCCTTGTATGCTTGTTTCTCTGCCTGTGAGTTTTATCAAAAAATGCAAAGGCCCTATCCAATGATGTATTGCTCATGTAGTACAGTCATTAATACAAGAGCGTTAGCTGATCCCTTCCCAAATTAATAGAGGGTGGGAAAAGCAGTAAAGAGCCGGTGGTAATCACTAGTTCTGTAATATGACTAGTGCGTTCTGTAAATGTTTCGAAACAGTCATTCTGTGTAACTAACTCACGGGGCCAAAATTAACTTTTTCAGCAGCGGTTCGTTATATAAAAAAATCAGATGAGTTCGTACTGAAGTGGGCCATGCGTTACAAACAAGTAAAAAACGTAGATGACTTTCAGGATATAACTGCATCAACCACAAAAAATTGTTAAGAATAAATTATATTTTAAAGAAACTAAAAACCACGCTGTACAAGTTAACAGAAAACCGGGATGTGCAGTGCGCGCAGCGTGCGGATAGTGAAGCAACTAACAAACTGTGCCTCCCTTTACTCCGCACACATGCATACCCCGGTTTTCTGTTGACTTGTACCTTGTACTTGGCACAGCTATAAAACATTTGGTATTTAAATAGGTAATAATTAAATTTAAAAGCGTGGGGCGCACTAATATAGCGGTCTAGGCATAATAACCAAAGTGTAATGTCTATGCTGTACCTAAAGGTAACTATTAAAATTCGCATTTTTTTAGAGCAATTTTCTGATAAAAACCTAAAAGGAAACATTTACAGCTAGATTCTCCAATGCTAGTCCGGTATAATTTGGCAACCAAAAGTTTTAAACTGTAAATGTAAGAACAAGACAACTAAGTTTTATACTATAAATTAATTTGTGAGCTTTTTCGCGAATTTATAAAGAAAAGGGCAATTTTAGTAGGTATGTACTTTTGACAATAAACTATGGTTTAAAAAACCAAAAAACACACTTTTATGAGTAATGCACTAAAAAGTTAAAAATAATTATTTTCCTTTTACAGCTGTACAAGGTAACAGAAAACTGAGACACCCTGTACATGAAATTGTTCCAAAATTTGTTAACAACCGTAACTTTTATTTAAAAAGAAGTTCTGCTCAAATTTTTCAAAAACTGGACAATAAAGGTAGTCTATTCTTAAGCCCTATTTAAATTTTAGACTTTCCCTCGTATATGGTAAAGACTTTTTGGAATCTCTTTGGTGATATTTTAGTTTGGCGACATGCGGAAGATTTCCCAGAACTTTTTTTACCAGGTCTAATAAATAAAAAAAATCCCATATGGGAAGAACTTTATGGGACACGCTGTATATAGCGGTCTAGGCATAATAAACAAAATGTAATGTAGTTACGTTCATCACATTTTTTTTTATTATGCCTAGACCGCTTTATAAGTGCGCCCCACGTTTTTAAATGTAATCACCCATTTAAAAAGCAAAGATTTTATAGCAGCTGTACAGCTGTACCTGCAAGTTGTACAAGTTAATAAGCGACAAAAAGATCGCTTCCTCGGCTATTAAATTTTCCCGGTTTCTCGCATAATGCTTGCCTGAAGCGGACTCAATAACCTACACGAAGGCGTAATATGCAAACTGCGGTCATTGCGAAACGCGCTTCCAGGCCCAGGCCACGACGGCGACGCGAGAGTAAATTGGTTGCGTTTACGCAGTAAAATATTTTACGATTGGTAAGAGGTCACAGATAATTTATAAGAAATTAAATCCATATTTTTATAAAATTTTAATAATTTTTTTATAAAAGCGGTGATACTACTAAGATATAAAGGTACTTTCTTACCACGAGGCTTGACTAATTTATTGGTATACAACTTTAATTACACACGAAGCACTTAAACTCCGCCAAAGTAGGTAATTTATCAAGACTTCGCAATTAGTGTCGCGGGCAGGATGGATAATCGATTAACATCAACAACATAACTTTTGTCATTGCTTCAAGAAATCCTCAAATGGCGTTTTTCTGTTAAAACAGGCGTGTAACAGGAAGAACGGTTTAGAAATAACGGAATATGTAATTTAAGACGAGTATTTATAGGGTATAAAACATGACATTTAACTTGTTACTGACATACCACAGTAACAAAATTACTTAGATTTATCGATGCGCCGATGTATGATTTAGAAACAGTGGCGGGGCAAGAACAAATATGGCAACATCAGCTTTGCGAGGCCCCTTTCATTATTTCTAAAAAAAAGTACTAGGTCAAATGAATTATACACAATGAAATACGTACAAGTATGAGTATATTGTTGCTCATGACTCAAACAGTTAGGTTAGATATAATATGTAAGTATTAACTTGCGAGTTTTTTGCGAGGCCTCTATGGTCGCGAGGCCGTCGGCGGTAGCGGCATCGCCGACGCCTAGTCTCGTCACTGTTTAGAAGCAAGAAGAAGGTATCATTATTTATATTTGAGAGCAATTAAAAGTTCGAGCAGTGGTGTGCGGTAAGAATTATAAAGGGGGAAGCGAACCGATACAAATAATTTTAAAAAACATTGTATCGACTAGAAAATCCTTTTTTTAATAAACTGCTTACGACATAACACAGTCAAAATTATTGTCCACACTCACAAAAGATGATCCCTCCATTGCGAAAAAAGAGAAATACACCCCGAAAAATCCGTAAATACACTTAAAATAAAATTCAAAACTTTCCAAGCGAGCTCGTCTGAACAAACTAAAACTCACGAAAGGCGGCAAAAAGATCGCTGCCCTGCCTATTAATTTTCCCGTATTCTCGCGTAACGCGCGCCGCGCAGTACAGCGACCCGTGTAATAGAAACACTGAGAAAATTAAAATGATTGGATCAACAGTTGCATGAATGTTAACTCCAAATTTGTTAATTCCACTAAAAACCTATTAAAAGAAAATATAATACAAATTTAAAAGCAACATTTTTAATTTCTTGATCTCTATTTGCTCGTTCAACAGTTAAAATGATTTAACATTAACTTGCTGCTTAAATTTAAATTCTGGAAGTGCTTTGATTCATAGACAAGAAATATGTGGGGGGGGGGGGGATAGATTGGAAACTGTCGTTCAAACTTCGGGGCCGAGAAACGCTCGCGGCACCTAGCGGTTGGACCCGGAACTAAGAAAGGCGCAGCGGGCTTTTGAATATACTTGAAAACAATAATTAGTTTGAGCGACTAATAATTTATTTGGGGAGATTTCGACAACAATTGAATAATCATGAAAGTCGAAATAACCCCAAATAAATGATTAAATGGATTGGAAATAAAACACAGAATTAATATAGTAACAGTTTATTTAAAATATAATAAAAGGTATGGTAATACATTTTTTTTGCTACCTACAAAGAATATTTTCAATTGACAGTTAAACCCTTAACACTTTGCATTTTTTTAAAATATTTTTGATGAGCTTCAAACTAATCCCTCTTGATATTTCGATACTTATTATTTGATTTGTATGCTGTCAAGTTTTGTAAATTATCACAAAAAACACTATTCTTTTATCATAACAAAAGGCAATATCACTAACTCAAAAGCCTGAATCTTACCTCACTATCTTTTAACTGTTTTTTGACAAAAAAGTATAATTTTCTGGAGAGAATGAATTATTATTACCCTTAAGTATATTTTTTATTTTGAAAATAAGATTATTATCACATTATTGAATACAAACGTGGGTATTACATTATATTGTGGATACATTTCAAAAAAGAATACTTCAAAGTTTTTTTATTCAAATAAAATAGGAAATAGTTGAGGTTAGGCATATTTTTCATTTACCTGCTGGTCACTGGGAAAACGATGCATCTGAAATCCTTTTTTTCCAGAGTTATTGCATCCGGGAACACAGCACACAAAACCCATTATTGTTAAAAGTTTTTAAAATTAATAAAAACAAAGTACGTAAAATCAAATTGAATAAAAGCACAAAAGTAATCACAACGATCACAGAGGACAGTAAACAGATTAATGAATTGAAGGGTGTGACAGATTTGACGTTCGGTAGCGGAGGCAGCGCCTCTTGCGGCTGGAACCTTGAACTAATGTGAGAGAACTGTCATTCACATAAATGATTCCTGGCTATGCTTTGATTAAAGACCTTTGGTATTGGTTAGTTGAATCACTACAGTTTTCGGATTTATTAAAAATAAATATTAAATTAAAACATATTTACTGCTAATTCAATTAACAATCAACAATTAACATTCTGGGCATTTATTTCAACAGTCTAATGCATGTTGATTGTTAATGTCGGAAATATGCTACGGAGGGCGCTCCCATAGCACCCTCTTGACCCAAACCGCATTGTATTGCTTTGTTAAATGGTTCCGCGGCCTTGTGTCTGATTCCTAGAATATTTAGGTATTTAGTAATTTTTTTGTTTTTTTTTTGGTG
This sequence comes from Philopedon plagiatum, assembly GCA_963971165.1. Taxonomy (NCBI): domain Eukaryota; kingdom Metazoa; phylum Arthropoda; class Insecta; order Coleoptera; family Curculionidae; genus Philopedon; species Philopedon plagiatum. The sequence continues at coordinate 81,476,176 of OZ020193.1, forward strand.
TTTATTCAATGAATATTTTATTGTGTTTCATTTTACAGGGTAAGTGTTTTAAGTATTTATATACAATTATTTTCAATGGAACGACCCTCTCTAATAATGGCCGCCAAAAATTGAGTACTCTCCTTCCAGTTAAGGTCATTATGCTTTTGTTATTTTTGTAATATTGAGCCCTTTTTTCTTTTTAAAGTCTTTGTAGTAAGAAAGAAGTTTCGTAAAATGGGTGAAGGAATTCTGGGGATTGGAGATTTCCGGAGTTCAAGGTATGAATATGATACACTTTTTTGTGGGGATATTTAAAACAAGGTCTCCCTACATAACTCAGCCGGAATCCATATTTGATTTAAGGCAAATAATTACGAATATTTGTCGGGATATTAATGTTAATACATTTCACAATGTAAGGGAAGATTGTCTAATTGAAGTCGGGTTTATGCACTTTAACTTTTAACTATTATTTAAGAAAAGTTAAATATACATCAATCCATTAGAACTTTTACGCACAGTTTACTTTTAATTTAACTTTAGTTTTGCTTTAAAAAGTTGACCAATTTTTATTAAGTTTCAAAAAAAACGGGTTATAGTACATGCGCACAACGCGAACATACGTGCCAACAGTTTGCGACTTGGTTAAAATAAAATTCTCATAAACAATTCTATAATTTCATTTTAGAAACACAAAAATAAATATACCTATAATAAACAGCCAAATCGCTAAAAAACTTAATTTTTATCGAAAAAGGGAACCAAAACCACTGTATTAATTATTTTATTTTAACCAATGAACTATATTCTTTATCTCAATATTTTTAGAATGTTAACCTAACATTTCTAAAATGCTAGATTAACCACGTTTGGCACATCTTTAGAACTACCTTCATTTTGTCCAATACGCAGATTTTGGTTGTCAAATCAATCAGTATAATTTAACATTTTCTGGTGTTTCATTCAACTCTCAAAAAGCATTGCTTGTATTTAAAGTGCAAAAACTGTTGAATGAAACATTAATTGTTTGACTCAACAGTTTCTTTTTCTCGGTGAAGTACTATACCAAGCCTAAGCAAACATATATAGGCAGTGGCGTAACGAAAACTGAGTGGGGTCTCCCCGCAAATGTTTGGCCCCCCCGCAAACCTTGTGCCCCCCTCTCTACAATGACTGGAAAAACACAATAGGAACAGGGCAACGTGAGCGCTTCAGCGAGCCGGCCCCCCCGCTATGCGGAATCTGCGGGGGTGTTTGTTACGCCACTGTATATAGGCATACTTTAACTATTCTGAATTGAATCACCATACAAAGTAAATCTCGAATATAGACAAAATATATTTAGACCTTCACAACGTATTCGCGACACCAGCTGAATCCGTCCAATGTATGGGCGAAAAAGTGCGTTTGTACGCTTATGGCGCAAGTCAGGTTTTTAAACGACGGTTCTCTCGAGGCATGCGCACTCGGGACGCCTCGCAAAAGTGGTTGTTGAACTCAATGACGCAACTCGGCGATCAGAACCGGACCCCGCTGTAATCACTGAAGGAAACACATGGAATACAGCTGTTGTAAATGCTGAAGTTGCTATTTCCATTTGCAAAAATACTTTTAAGTTTTGAGTTATTAAGATTAAATCTAACCAAATAAATTTTCTAACTTTTTCATGTTACAAAAAGACTCAATCAGAAGCCATTCAAAATATAATAATACACAATTTTATACCTTTAACCACAAATACACTTTGTTGTCAACACAATATCCAATGTACCCAACAAAAAAAATCTCAGTCAATTTTATGCTATGGTATTTTTGGTTGGGGTGGCGCAGATAGCGAACCTCTGAAGCTTGTTATTTCGATACAAAAATATTCTTTACAAAGTGTTAAAGACATTTCATATTATGTTTCGCCAATTATGTATCCAACTTTTAAATATAAGGAATTATTTTGTAGTCTATTTCTTACAATTAGTGCATAAATACAAATAGTTTAATTCCAAATTTAAATTATATCAATATGTGAAAGAATAGTAAGTAAAAAATATAATTTATCTTAAATGCACTCCGGTGTTGAAGTGAATAGACACACGGAGAAGTAGAAATATTTATCAGTGACGTATAATTGAGTGTGGTCAAGGTGTCAGAAAGGCACTGATGGGGTGTGTGTGTATTAGGGGCATTGTATAAGGGGCAAGATGGTGTAAGAAGGTCATATATAGTGTCAATGCCTCCGTCCCCTATATTGCATAAGGGTGAGTGTGTGTCCAGAAGGCATATTTGCGCTTTCGCCAAAGGGGCACTAGAAATACTAGTGGATTAGGGTAGAGGGGAGTATTTTAAAAGGGATGGCGAAAGAAAAAAGCGCTTTCGCCAAAGGATCGCTAAGATATCAGTGGATTAGAAGGGTGAGTGTCCAAAAGGCATATTTGCGCTTTCGCCAAAGGGGCACTAAAAATACTAGTGGATTAGGGTAGAGGGGAGTATTCTAAAAGGGATGGCGAAAGAAAAAAGCGCTTTCGCCAAAGGATCGCTAAGATATCAGGGGATTAGATTGACATGGGGCCGTAAGTAAGTAGCGCTTTCACCAAAGTATCAAGTGCACACACTGTAAACAGGTGTAAAAATATTTACATCTTACCATAGAACTTGGTTTGTTCAATAATTATACAGGATGGGATGCCAATCCAATAAAATATACATGCACATAGTTTTGGTAATTTTTGTATTTACTATTTTACTTCTTAAAACAGTTGCATATTTTAGCCCTGTTCGCACAAGAGTCACAAACCAGTCAGAGCCAATGAAATTACTGGAAACCAGTCGGCAAACTGTCACGTTACCAAATACCTAAAATTTGATTGGGGCTGATCGGTTTGTGATTCCTCTACGAACAGAGCTTTTATTTCTAGTGTTTAGAATACTATGTTTATATTTTATTTCAACTTTCAATTTTGTAAATGTAACGTTTAAAAAATGAAAAGGACGACATTAAAGAGACGCACTGTATATGTATAAACTGAGCTATTTTTGAGGACTAATATATATATATATATATATATATATATATATATATATATATATATATATATATATATATATATATATATATCGCCATTACCGACAGTTTTGTATAGCAAGAAAACTAAGATTTAAGCCAACAAACTATACAATTTTTGTTAAAATCTCACTAATGGTTACATTTTTATCATAAATAAAAAGAAAAATTACAAATATAATAGTTAGCATTTATTACTCGATAAAAGATTCACGTCATGTGAAATAAATTTTGAAGTACGGTCCTGTCTATCACAAGGCAAACGTTCGACAAGGCGCAAGCCCGCAGAAGATTGGCATTGTTTACGGATTCAGCTTGGTAAGTTTGCCACATTCGCATATTGACACTATTTCTCTATTATATATTTTCTCTATGATCTCGACCAACAGTTAGCAGTTTCTTTGCGAAGCATGGGCGACGTCATAGATATTTAAAAATGTTTTATATTAAATTATTAATTTATACTATAAATACAGAAAGTCGACAAACATCCACTCACGCCAGTCATGAATTTTCAACTAAACAGATACATGCATTCCAAAGCATATCGGGCATCGGGGGTCGGCGGGGCGCGTTATGGCCCGCGAAAATAATTATTGAGAAATATTTTCGGCAACTTCGGGTCGACGACCAGTACAAGCATTTTTATCGATTGTTGGGAATATTCAAATTAATTTGGAAGCAGGTTTTGAGTGTTTATTTACATAAAGGCGCATAATACCGATCGGTCCTGGTATAATACCAGAAAAATAAAGTGACTCAATTCTGAATAGTTAAAATATACCAAATACCGCCTTCATCGAAAAGCGGGTACATTCATATAATAGTATATAAATATTCTTTTAATTTACTTTTTAGTATACAGACAGTTACACTTATTAAAAATCTGCAATTCGCGCATGACGGGGTAAGTTACGTAACGGTGCCTTAAACACCATAGACCCCTCCGTAACGGCTAGTAACGACCGGATGAACCCCCGCCCACCTTTCAGCGTTACGTAATTTATGAATTGCCCGTAATGTTAAGGTTAAACGCTACTGCAATATGTCAAGTAACTTTTTAAGGCTCCAATTAGATAATAAGCACCTTACCAATATGTTTTTTCAACAAGATGGCGCCGTCTGTCAATGGCGTGTGAAACTTTGGATTTGTTACGGACACGTTTTCCTGGACGCATCATTTCTCGAAATGGTGATATTCAGTGGCCTGCAAGATCATGCGATCTAATCCCCCTCGATTTTTTCTTGTGGGACTTTCTCAATGACAAAATCTGTTCTAACAATCCGCAGACGATTAATGACCTGAAACAAAACATTCGTCAAGTTATTGATGCAACTAAACCGCAACTGTGCAAAAATGCTATTAAGAGTTTTACGTAAGAATGATCATCTGTAGAAACAGTCGAGTGTGGGGCATTTGGAGAATATTGGTTTTAAAACATGACTGCCACGCCTCTACTTTTTAATAAAATAAACAAGGCTATTATTCTTCTAAATAATTGATTGCATTTATTTAAAAAGTAAATACCGAAGTACCTATTATATCCAGCGCAGAACGAAAAACTGAGGTACCTCATAAACTCTAAATCGATTCAAGTAAGGTTTTAGAAATTTACAAGCTTATTTCTCGAAGATTCAGTGGCGGGGAATCATATTTTAATCTAATAAACACTTTTTAATGTTATACAGGGTCGAGAAGAAATCGCCAATGGTTCATTAGCAAAAAGGCTTGAACCTTCGTAAATTGTTTCAGATAACAAGCTCTCTTATACACACCACTGTTTAGCTCAAATAAATATTCACCTGTAGAAAAAAGTATCTCACCATTTATAAGCCATCTTCTTTAACCATAAATTACAATATCTACATTGCCTCTCACACCGATTACCCGGTAGAAAGCATTATGCAAATCACTGAAATCTCATGCCAGCATCAGCTCTCTTCAAATTAAAGCCTGCTACGAATGCCCGCCAGTCCTTTACCATAGTTCATCATAATCCACGCCGATTCAATTGTTTCGAAACAAGCGCCCGTCGAACAATTGAACATCGATAACAAAGCAACGTCTATGGAGGATGCGGTTGGTTTCACTGATGATGGCTGTTATTTCGTTTTTTCCTGTTCGTCAGTTATTTTAGATGGTGCTGATGAAGGATTTTGCGAAAAATTAAATCAGCGGGTTGATTTTGCTTCGTTTCATGAAGTAGCGTCAAGTATTCGCAACGTTCTTGAATAAGGAATATGCATGTATTTCTTTTACTGTATAAATGGTGTTACCAAACTGATTGTTATTGTTTGTAATATTGCATGCTTAAAAGTGGCAAAATGTCAGTCTACAAGACCTAAAGTTAAACAGGTTTGTTAAGCAACACAAACATCCACATTTCCTAGCGTCACATACTCTACTCCAGCGTCTCTCAACCCACATACTTGTTTAAAATTGTACCTTTGCCCAAATTTTTATAAAATCAAATTTTTAAAGCCCCCGTAGAGTAGAATCGCGGCTAGTATACCGTATAAATAAAATTATGCATATGTAACAATAACTTTTGCATGTTATGAAAAGTAATAATTTTATATGTCTTGACGTACTTACATCTAAATCTCATGCTGAGTTATCGTTTGTCATCAACCATTTAGAAGAGTTGTGGAAACATATCAAAACAATCCTTTCAAACATTGTATAACCAGAGGTCCAAAACTTCTATTTTATTATAACAAATAAAAAGATAGGTCTGATTTCCTTGCATTGTCAAATTTAAGTCGTTCATTACCGAAAATATGTCAGCTATATAGGCAACTTCAGCAGGCCACAAGTTACTTTTTTTCAATGAATATTTTGTCACTGTCGACTTCCCGTCATTTAAAAATATCAACTTCTTCTCCAAGTTCGAATATTCTTCTCAAGACTTTTCCTTTTGAAAGCCATCTGATATGAGAATTTAACAACATCTGTTTATGGGCCGAACTCATTTTGTCACATATTTTATTAAAGATACGGCTGTTAGTGTTATGATATTCGCGATGTCATTGAGTAGTTTCGCAAAACCACTTAACGAGATTCTATATGTATACAGCGAATATATGGTTGCTGGCTCTGTCTAAAATCCACGAGCTTTACATATAATAGTAGTATAATGCATGAAGACTAAAAATTTAATCAATGATGACAAAATGATTATTTTTAAGTTAAGTTTTTTCAGCCCTGCAGCAATTATTGAGAAATCGTCAATGCGCTTTGGACTTCTCGCTGCTATCATTTCGCAACCCACAAAAAATTTTACGCTGTCCAATACTGGGTCGCGGCCCAAAGGTTGAGAGACCCTGCTCTATCCGATTTATTTTTTCCTCTTCGCCACACGCTATCTACCAATCAGACGAGGAATTTAACTTCGGAAACAAAGGTGTGCGTTTAACGAGTAGCATGTGGAGATTCGCCTTAGTTGCTCAGACAGTAATAATTGTTGTTTGTGTTACGTTTTTTTTTTTACTAAAGTGTAATTTGTGTATAATTCTTTTTATAAAAACAATGAAATCTATTAAAAAACTAACGGCATTGCTTATGCCGGGACAGGAAAAGACTTGCTCGCCTAAACGGGAAATTTAGGCTTTTGGCAGGAGCCAGCAGCTCACTGGAGGGGCCTCTACCGTGGAGATCGACACGCCTAGGCTGTCATAGCCTTGGGCCTGAACAAATTCATCGGAAAGCAATGGAACTCCTGCAGGCAACTTGCTTTAGTTACTGAGTGGGTTGAAACCGAGGTATCAATGATATCTAGAAGAGTTTCTCTTTTTAACCCGGCTAATAAAACAGTGACGCCCTTTCACCCCCCCCCCCCCCCCCCCTTCTCTTCGGCATTTAAGCTGAGGCATTCTTTGGCATGCATACGCAAGCTATTCGCAACCAACCGGGTCGACTCGTTGACTTTTTAAATTCTGATTTTTCAGGACCTTTAAATTTTGATTTTTCAAAACTTTGAATTTTAGTACTGAAGTGTAAGTGGAAGTGTATTAAATTCTTTTTTATTGCGGAAAAGGGCGTGGCAATACACTTAATGATAAGTTCGTAAAGTCCATTTTTCTGCTCCTAATATTTGACAGAACAATTGTTGTTAACAATACGAGTGATAACCTGTCTGTCAAAAATTCAGAGCAATGACATAAGATGACATTTAAGAACAGCAACGCGTGATTTAAATATTATCTGACGTCACTTGACGGCGCGCGAAAATGACTGCTTTTAAAATTGGAATCAGTAGTTTGATTTTGCTTTGTCTCGTGAAATAACATTAAGTATGCACAAGGTTCTTGAATCAAAGATGCAAGTTCTTTGGATTAAAAATATATTATGAGAAAAGTTGAAAATAAGTTTTGTTTTTGACCCGTGTTTGCTCGAGTGGGTTGATTTATCTTAATTTGGTAAAAAAGCGTTATGTAAGCACAAAGTTCTTGAATTAAAGAAGCAAGATTTTAAAATTAAAGATATCTACATACATAAGAAAAAGTTAAAAATAAATATTTCTTTTTTGGTCCGGACCTGATGAGGTGGATTGATTTTGCTGTGTCTCGTGAAACAGAATGGGAGAACGGGGATAGCCACAAATGGCCTAAAGTTCATCTGGCCTAATCCCGAAGCTCACTTCGTATCGAATCGGATTCTGCAATTGGCCTAACACTCGAGAAGTTGACAAACAAGGATGGAATACGCATACTTTCTTTATTGTACTCGTGTAAGTGTTGTATGGAAACAATTATTCGGTTTAGTATGTAGTGACGCAGTGGCAAGACTGGCAAGTGATATTGATTATTTTATTCTCGGATATATTGGCGCCAAATTTTATTTCGGATTAGTTGCTGGTTAGATTTGTCTCAAGCAGCTTCCCTAGCATCAGCGTCTTTTTAAAGATCTGAAGTGACCTATTATTTGTTTGAGATCTCATTTGTGTGTTGTGATTACAACAGTATTACAATTACAAAGCATACAAAGAAAATTACACTAACTTCAATAATTTTCAATTCAATTTTCAAATCAAATATTTTTTCTCTTAAAATTTAAGAATTGTCGACAAAATGATGTACCTACAATTTGTTTAGAAAAAATAAGAAATAAAATAGCTAAGTGTGTTAATTAATAAGGTGGGTTAATTCAAAAATTCAACTTTTATCGTAAATTACAAAAAAAAATCTTTACCAAAATATTCCTAGTAGGACTGTTAACAAACCTGACCTTACCATGGGTCTCATAAGTAGAACAGAGATATACAACTTTAAAGTTTTACGGGTCACGCCTGAAAAGCAGTGCTAAATGCAAATAATAAATAATACACATTGTTTTATTTGAAATTTTTTATTTTAAATGTTTAGTGTTATTTTAGTACTACGCACAGACAACCGTTGTTACATGTCTTTATGTAGGTGGCTGCCTATGGGTAGTAGGACACCTTTGAAGGCATGGATTCTTAATAAATCCATGTTTGAAGGCCTACTAAAAAGTTGCTAGGAGCAAGGAGAGGATTATAAGTTATATAAAAAAGAACAGTAGTAAAAACTGTTTAGTAAAAGAAGTCAATGATTCAGTGTTGCCGATTTGCGGGTAGTTAGGTACCCGAAAATCGTTTTTTTAACTGTTATGCGGGTAAAATTGTCATGCGGATAAAACCGGGTATTTCAAAATTGATATAAAGTTATACAAAGGTAAAATGGATGTCTAGCAACTGCTAAAGCAGCAAAATAACTGCTGTAGCAGTTAAAAATTACGAGCATTTTTCAAAATGGTAATGTAACCATTTTAAATCTCCCGCCTATTTTAAAATTTTGTTAGGTTAGGATTTCTTGACAAACATGATTTTTACATGATGTATGCAAACCCTTTTTATTTTCTTTGGATGTATGAAAGAGTGAAAGAGTAGAGCATTAAAGCAAAAAGAAGTGTCTTGTATTTTTTAGATTATCACACAAATTATAATTACAATTCTAGATAATTTCACACTTAAAAAGCAAAGAACTACCCATTATAAAACCGTACGATATGAGGTACGCTGACAGTAAAAGTTCTTCGCTTCGGAGTTAGTACTGTGGCAACAATTTTCCAAAGTATCCAGTTGCATAAGATGCTAGAAAATATTAGAATTGTTCGGCGATTTTCTCCTGGAAATAAGTGAAATAACTAATAATAGCAGTTTCTTTTAGTTCTTCCACAGATGTGTCCTGTATGACATAAGTATTAACTGCTAAAGTTTAGTTTTTGATTACCTATTTAATAAGTTCAACCTCTAAAAACACTTATAGTCAAGTACTTAAATGCAATTTTAAAGTAACAAAATATTAGGTACTCGGAAACTGATGAAAATGAAGTAAAAACGCACTACAAATAGACCTGACCTCTTCGTTTTATCCCAAAAAAATCAATAAAACAGTTAATAGTATTCACCATTAATTAAACCACTAAAAACTATTCTTAAAACGTAAGCTAATTAAACAAAACAAGAAAAACAACTTATTATCCATAAAGTACTGAGAAAGGTGCAAATAAATTAGTACACACTCTTTTAGGGGACGACGATAATTTGAAATTTCGTCTACGATCAGCTGTTCAGCCATTCTAACCAAAATCCAAAATAGCCTGTATTAATTTAATTAGTATTCGTTGCAAAATAGTTTGCTGCACGTCAAGATTTAGGCCAAATGGGTGTAAAACGGATTATGCCATACGAGCTGAACCGAACGCCCGCCGGATACACTCGGGTTTAGGCCAGTTGAACTTTAGGCCCGATGGGTTTTAGGCCCGATGGAGCCATCTCAAACAGAATAAAGTATGCACAAGGTTCTTGAATTAAAGACGCAAGATCTTAGAATTAAACATATCTACATTATGAGAAGCTAAAAATAAATCTTGTCTTTTTCTTTGGGTGAGATGATTTTGCTTTGTCTGGTAAAAAAGCGACATCCATTCACAAGGTTCTTGAATTGAAGACGCAAGATTTTTGAACTAAAGATACTTGACAGGACCCTACAATAATGCCAGTCGCAGCTCCTGGCAAAACGAAGATCACTTTCGTTCGGTTACGGAGTGTTGAATTTCGTTCACATTTTTTGGCTTTGGTTTGTTGCTTAAGAAGAATGCAAATAATAAGGGGATAAAGTAAAATTTTCATTTTTTATGTAATTGTAAGTATAACACGAAGGTATTACATTATTGTGGTTATTCATTGGCAAACGTGCAATTTCAATAGCCTAGATTTCGGGAGTAAAATTCTGAAGCTTGGTTGAAATGTTGTAATAAATTTAACTTTTTTAACAAATGGCTGAGAAGGTTAGTAAAAATTCTATGATGTTTACAGTCTGGATATTGACCTCTGAATCTATTTTAAACGAATTTTTGACTAAACTTCTCAACTTTTGAACTGGGTGGTGGGTTTCCCGAATTCTAGTCATTTAAAATAAAGCTTTTTTCGGATGAAAGTATTTTAACTTTCTATTGTTGGTCACCTGAAATATACAGGATTGAACTGAAGTCGACCACATAAATAAATAAATAAATAAAGCTTTATTTGGAAAGATCACAGGATCAGGAAAATTGCGTACTTTGCTTTACTAGCATAAAGGTTGATCTTACACTTAACCAAAATACCTTTTATACTACAGAAATTCTTTAGGTGGACGGGCTCAACCCTAAGCAGAAATTCCTTTGTTTAGATCCACAAGTAGTCGAGACCTTAAAAGGCGGAGTTGACATTTCTACGTCCTTATAACACACTTCTTTTTAATCGGATTTGTTACAAATGTGACCTGTAATGATCACTTACCACCTAAAGTTCAACTTTATTAATACCGTATTCAGAAAGTTGGTATTTATAGTAGATAAAGTTCACGACATGTCAAGATGTCAAGAGAACGAACCATGGCGAAGAAACTGCGATGAAATAGTGCTAGAGCTAATGCCTGGAAAAGAGAATATTCTTGATTTAAATCAATTGGACTCAACCGCTAAATTTTGATTTTGGTGACATTTTTACCGCAAACCCGAGTAAGAAAACGTAGAACATTCCTACTGTTTGATATTGTTAAATATTTTTTGAGTCCATACCAAAACTAAATAATCCCAATCAAACAATCGCAAATGTTTATCCACGTCACAGTACCAAGGATTAGGCATATCCAAAGATGTGACCGGTAGACAAGCAAACGAAAATATGAGAGAAATAGCAAAGACCTTTTATCCACTGTCACCTGTTGATCTAAAATGCAAACATTAATAGTTGCGCTCTCAGTGTTAAACCTTCTCACTGTTGCTTGTATGTTTGGTTGTGTGTAACGCTTCTTCATGTGCTCTTATATATGAGTTACCTTTTAGCACAATTGCGGTTCAATTTCACCAATAACTTGACGAATGTTTTCTCCAGGTCACTAATCGCTTGCCGATTGTTAGGATAGACTTTGTCCTTGAGGAAGCCCAACAAGGAAAAATCGAGAGGGATTAGATCGCATGATCTCGTAGGCCACTGGATGTCACCATTTGGAGAAAAGGCGCGTTAGGAAAACGTGTCCGTAACAAATCCAAAGTTTCCATCGCCGTGTGACACGTGGCGCCATCTTGTTCAAAGAACATATTGTTAAGGTGTATATTATCTAATTGAAGCCATAGAAAGTTTCTTAACATATTGCGGTCACGTTCGTCATTAACATTAACCGTTTCACCATCGTCATTTTCATGAAAAAATGGCACTAGGTTGACGCACTGGCACCTATAAATCAACAAGCGATCCGGAAACCCCAAATTTTCAAATAAGATTGCGAATTGCGTTGTCAGAGGCACATGATTACGCCCAAAAATTAAACGAAGTTTACGAATTGTTTTCACACAAGAACGGGAATTTTCGTAGTAAGTTTGGTAATTACTTAGATTAGTGGAAACAGCGAATTTTTTCATGAAATTTTGCACAGACCCTAATTTTGGGTCGTAGAACACGAATCCGAAGTCAGTTTTTGGGGGTCTCAAAAAAAAATTTTTTTTTTGCTCACCCAACCTGAGCAAAAAGGTGGTCAGGTTTGCTCAGTTTTGATTGATATAGATATATATGTATCTATATCAATCAAAACTGAGCAAACCTGACCACCTTTTTGCTAACCCAACAAATTTAAAGAAATTCATTGAAAAAGCTAACCTAAAAGTTTAATAAAAAATTTTACGAGACCCCCAAAAACTGACTTCGGATTCGTGTTCTACGACCCAAATTTAGGGCCTGTGCAAAATTTCATGAAAAAATTCGCTGTTTCCACTAATCTAAATAATTACCGTAAGTTTGAACAATTCTAACAAGTTCTTCTGTCGTAAGGTTGTCTCGATGACACATGAAAAATATAAAATTTCTAGGTTAAATTGTTGAAACATGGCGCCAAATTTAAATCCCGAACGACCTATTGGTATACCCTTTATTTCAGGTGTTGTGTGGTAAGAGTTCAATTTAAAATAATTATGGACTTTTTAGATGAACAGAGATCACAATAAACTACCATAGTATTTTAACAATAAATAATAGCTTTTCCATTTGGCACAATATCCTTTTATGTATTTAAGTAACCATTCATTCCAAAAGAAGTCTGGTTTTGGGATCAGTAATGGTTTGAAACAAGAAACTTTTTTCCGTGTAATCTCGCTATTTATAGCGGGTTGCTGAGAGAAAATGTAAACTTTAATATAGTGTTAAATTTTTGTCTCGTTACCCTTGATTTTAAAGCCGGTAAAACAGAGGCGGACCGTGGCTTTTGGTTTGGGGGGGGGGTTGTAGGTCACTTTTGGTTTGGGGGGGGGGGGTTGGTAGACAAAAACCCTTGTTTTTATATAAATATGTATATACTACCGTGCTGTATAATGTTTATAATAACTACTATAAGAGATCAATGGGGGGGGGGGGGGGGGTTAACTCCAAAATACCCCCAGCGGTACGCCTCTGCGTAAAAAAATTGCATAACATCGGCGTTTATATTCGGGAAATCGGAAGCGGCTGTGTAGCCGTCAATGGTAAAAAGTTGTACCTTTAAGCAAGCTCTACACATTTGTTTACTCCCAATTAATATTTTCATAATATTCCGCACAAATATCTTGTTAACTCCGTAATTAAAGCCTGACTTCATATTAGATTTTCCAGTATAAATCTTTTCTAATTATCCCCTGTCCCTTAATCTAATTTCTTTTAATTCAACCGTATAATTATAATTTTACACAATAGTATGAAAACATGGTTTTAATTATTACATTTTTAAGGTTTGGCAGTGTGGTAGGTATAAATCCTATTCAGATAGTCCATATTTGATGTTAAAATGAATATCATAAATTACATAGCTTGATTTTTTCTACGTTCATACTCCGAAAGGTAGGTACCTACTTAGATAATAATAATAAATTAAATGCCCATCTGCAATACTGAAGAGTATAATACAGATGTGTACCTAAATATTGAAGAAAGGATTGTCCTTTAATTTCTTTTGTATTGGAATGCAAAATTTTGCCAAATTAACTAATATTTGATCAAAGATTCTACCAAAGGCAAAAATTTAATCCCAGCATATTGTGGGATTGGTTTTTTAATTGGCGGCAGCAAATCTTTCTGGTCACTTGCCAAATACATTAGTCAAAATTTCTGTAGAAACACTTTTCCTCCCCTGCCGTCTGACAACGAAATTATCTCCACCTCTAAAGGGAAAGCTGAACTATTTGCCAAACAATTTGCAGCCAATTTCTCCCATTATTACTCCCGCTAATTTCTCTCTTCCAACCGCTACGTCTGTACAGCACAAGGTGTCCGACATAACACCTAAGATCAAACAAGTTCAAAAAATTATTCTATCCCTTGACACCAAAAAAGTCCTCCGGTCTGAATGGTATACCAGCAATTGTTCAAAAAAAAATGCGCTTCAGAACTTGCACCCATCTTAACTCTTCTTTTCCAGATCTCATGGCAAGGGTATCTTTCCAGACACCTGGAAGATTGCTATATACACCTATCTTTCTTCTCTCTGTTGTCAGCAAATGTTATGGAGAAAGTCATCAACTTGCAAATTTTAAAATATCTAGAAAAATACAAAATCATCCGTGACAGACAGTACGAGTTTCGTCAACAAAGATCCACAGCTGATATAATTACCTTTATCACACATAAACGGAACAAGTAAGTATCTCGAATTTCATCGTGAATCTCGGATTATTGCTATTGATATTTCCAAGGCCTTTAACCAAGTATGGCATGTCGCACTCCTCAACAAACTATATTCTTACGGTCTTCCTCCGAAACTATGTACCTGGATTGGTAGCTTTTTCCCCAATCGGCGAATATATGTCCTGCTCTTTTCAACTACCAATCCCACAGTTCCACACAAGTCTCGAATCAAGAGTTGGGTAATAGACGCAGATCTATGCACCTATCCCTTTCCCAAGATCTTTAATTAATCATACACTGGGGTGCAAAAAACCTTGTTCGGTTCAACGCTTCCAAAACCCAGTCTTGCTCCCAGTTACGCAAAAAATTTGGCAACACTTACCCCATCCACATGAATAGCCAAGCCCTACCGATCCGTGAAACGTTTGATCTTGTTGGCATTGCTTTTCAACTTGATCTCAGCTGGCACCAATGCATTACTTCAACATCAGCAGCTAATAAGCTTGGTTTTCTCTTTCGAGCCAGAAAATGCTTCTCCCCTTCCAACTTACTCACTCTCTATATTTCTCAAATAAGGCTTTACCTAGAGCACTGTTCTCAAATCTGGGGATCGGCATCACCTTCGACATTTAACATCCTTGATTCTATCCAAAAGATTGACTCATCAATGACCCAGTCCTCCCAAGAAAACCCCCTTCTCTCGCTCATCGCCGCGCTGTTGGAGATTTATCCTTTTTACCGATGCTTCCACGGATTCTGCTGTGAAGAACCAGCCGCTATAATTCCTCGCTTGACTATTCCTAACAGTACAAGAGGCGCGTTACGTATGCATCCCTTTACTATCCAGCAACAAGAGCCTAGAATATCCCACTTCTCGCGCTTACCTCGTCATACCTAGGGTCTCCAGATTATGGAACAAATTACCTGCAGATGTTTTCCCTTCCCCTCCTAACATCCAATCCTATAAATCTCGTGTCAATAGACTATATTACTCTTCACTTGAGGCGAGCCTAAGTACGTTAGTACTAAGGTTGGTACTTAGGCTTGAAGTCTAAGTGGGCTGTCTCAGATAAAAAAATCAGGGTTTAAGTCATTTCTGCGTTAAAAACAAACGAAAAAATTAATATCTCGAACGTTTTTCTAGTGGTCATTTTCTGTTTAATCAGCTGACATTTTGGCAGTTTCTGTATACAAAAAAAATTACCATTATGTTAAACTGACTTTTTTTGTTTGTAACACTGAATTAGGATTTAGCGTTGGATTAAAAGGTTTGTGCAACCGACTGTCCGTAGCGATATAACCCTCCAGAGTGCATAGGAAAATTTTGTTGTGCTCTTGATGCCGCGAACAAAACTGCATTTGCCACTTGGACTAAAAAGAAGAAGAAAGGATCGACGTCCGAGTCGAGGCATACATTTCTTCTTTGTGGTGCGGATTTACCGGTTCGCATTTTTACCTAACGTAACCAGGTTTTGTGTGGGTCGAGATCATGCATGCATAAGAGAGTTTTTGAAGTGGTATTATTGGTTTCAGGTAGTGTGAGAAACAGGCATATTTCCTTGTTCTAATAACGGTCTATTACAATTAGATTATGTGGTGCTGGTGCTACCGTAGTGCTTTGCTTGCTGTTGATTTTTTTTGTTTACTATACGGTTTAGTATATGAGGTTATAGAGTACTTGCACAATTTTTTAATATTTATAATTCCATTATGTTTTCATTATAGTACCGAAGCAAACCCAAAAATGTCATTTTGAAAACAACTGCTAGAATAATTTAACAACAATTTTTTTTACCTAATTTATTACAATTTAAACAGCTGCCATTTGCGCGGGTCTACCAGTGACGTCAGATATTGTCTAAGGCGGCTCTCACACTGAAGCAACGAGCAATAAGCAACTACCAACTGTCAATAAGCGACGCATAATATTATTTTGACCGCGTCTCACACTCAAGCAACAGTATTCGCACGGTTATGTCAGTGGAATGGAGAAAATGGAAACAAAATGAAGGGCCACTTGAGGCTAGACGCTAGGGGTAACATGTGACTGGTGACGCTATTGGGGGTTTCCTTTTCGGACTAAGTTTATTAGTTTTATTGGCTTTATTCAATTTGTAAAAACACTTTTACAAATTTTAACGTCAGGATAATAATTTTATTAATTAAGAAATCATTTTCAATACCAATATTACCTCGATATTTTCAAAGAAGTTTTTATGTTGGTGGCACTGTACCCACTTGAACCGGTTGAACCATATCAAGCGCTGTCAAACTGTCATTTTTCATTTAAATTTCGATTGGTAAAGAAGTGCTTGTTCGTGAATTTTTAAATCTCTGTATAGTTTTTTTCGTTCCTACCCATCACGTAAGTTTGATTATAATTCGTAACACATTTGCTCGATTGGAATTTATATTTTACCTAACGTAACAGTCCACCTTGACGTGTACCTTCATTTTGATTCTGGATTTCGTGAATGAGGGCTGCAGATAAGTAATGTAAGTAAATATTGTAAATTTATTACTTAGTGATTCCCAACCTTTTTATACTTGAGTACCACCTGAGAATTTTGTAGGGTCGTGGCGTACCACTGGTTATGTTATTACTTTTTGAGGAGGGTGAAATAAATTATATACACATGTGAATAACTTTACAAAGCGTATTTAAGTATAAATAAAACGGGAAGTTTTCGTTTTTAAGTTCTTACGTTTGTTTTGTATTATTATTGAACCCTTCTGCCTACCACCCCAAAAGCTCTCGCGGACCACCAGTGGTACACGTACCACCGGTGGTACGAGTACCACTAGTTGGAAACAACTGACTTAGGCGAGTCATCAATCATTGTGAATTCTTTAACGATAGGGGATAGGGTTCTATCTTTGCGACTTGTTACGTTGAACGTTGTATACATTAAACCTTGTATATATCGAGCTTTTCTGTACAAAAGATGGGTAAATTTTTTGGTATGCCTATATACATCAAGCTCTTATTTTTTATGAAATCCTTACTTTGAGATGCAGGTTATGAATTTGATTTTGTTTTTCAATAATATATCAATTCCATTGATTTATGAACACATTTAAAATTGTTCAGGTTAGAGACTTTTAAATCAATAAGGATTGTGAAAATGGGGCCAATATTTGTTTTTTTCATACTGAGTTGCTGCCATTTTTAGCGTTTTGTACCTTAGACATAGAAGTGGACTGTTAGTAGTGGTAAATAAATTTATAGACAAGTGGAGAACCAAATTATTTGAAAACTTTCTTAACATAGAATTGTTTAAGAAGTGATAAAAAGTAACTAATGTTTTAAGGGTATAAGCGTACAAGAAAGATTTTAATATATAAATATTTTTAGTTGATACTCTGTACGACTTCATTTTAGAAGTAGAAAAAATGTTTTATACCTATTATAAAAGAAAAAAACTTTTGTTTTGCCCACATGAGGTGGTTTAAAAAATGTATGCACATGTGAATTATTGACATTTTAAAATTTATCGTGTGTTAGCAAGCTGTAGTGTTTTAAGGGTCTAATGGAAATAAACCTAAAAACCTCATATTCATAATTTGTGCCTTAAGGTAAGAAATTAAAAAAAAAAACTAATTTTTGGCATAAAATTACCAAACTTTTTATTTCATATGTGCAATATGTATACGAACTTAGTTAACAGTTTGAGGTTAGCATAATTTGTTGTATTTGAATTGCTATTGGGATGGAGGAAAGAAATTTTTGAATTTGAAAGCAATATTTTATTATTTAGCACTGTATTATTTCAATTTTTTATAATTTATTTTGTACCACGTAACCAAAAATTTTAAGAACTGCTAAATAAGACAGCTATTGACTATTTAGTTAAAAGAAGTTATCAATTTATTGACATAGGGTTTGATCAATAAAGATTGATGTAGTATACACAAGGCGACCGAAAATGAAAAGCTTTCCTGAGGACTCCCGTAATTTTTAATTTAGAGCATAATATCCATAGAAAATGTTCTAATTCAGATTTGTATGCAAAATTTCACTTTTGATCGGATTGAAACAGATTTGTATCTCTGTAGCGGTCATATTCATTTCCTTGTTCTATTTACTTATGGAAAAATTACATATTCTAAAATGAAACAAAGAAATTAGATTTTTTTTATAAAATTTATATATTAAAATTTGTTGGTTAAATTTTATATTTTTTTAAATAAGTTTATTAAATAACAATATACAAATTATGTCAATTTTGAATTACAGTTCTCTAATCAGTGCTTGAAGCACTGGCCTCGAGAATAAACAACTAAGAGTAAACAAACAGTGCAATGCTACAACCCACATAATTAATGACAATTTCAATTCATGCTCAAACCTAAGGAATATTTAAATGCATTTTAAGTTTCTTGACAAATTGGTGTATGTTATGTACACTTTTAAGACCGCCAGGCAAGCCATTATAAATCTTGGATGCCCTAACAATTGGGCTATTCAGACCTATATTTGTCCTTGTAGGCAACTGATATATATCATTATGAAATCTAGTCATATAGCCATGCACTTCATTTGAAAACGTTATTGTAGTATTACATTTTTGTTTCTTATTTATTATTTTATAAATAGATTTACATTGCTCAAAAACCAATATATCTTTCATTTTACCCACTCCCAAACTTCTATATAACAGATCTGTATCAGTTAACCTATCGTAATCAAAGAGTATTTTAAGTATTCTGTTTTGGAGGACCTGTACCACCCCAAAATTGGTCTGACTACATGTTCCCCACACAGGTATCAAATATCTCAAGTGCGACAGGAAGAAAGTATTATATACATTCCTTCTACTCTTATAAGTGAGGTAATTTCTATGCCTGAATAAAGCCGAAATCATGGGAGTTATCTTTTTAGAGATATTATCTATATGTTTATTCCAGTTCAGATTTTCATCTATAACTAAGCCTAAATATTTTATGTTAGAAACACGTTCCAATTTAAAATTATTAATCCTGATATCAAAATTCTCAATTTTCTTGTTTTTCTGTTTAAATAGTATATATTTAGTCTTATCAATATTGATTTTTAATTTATTACTGTACAACCAGTCAACATAGGATCCAAGATCGGCACTGACTTTTTCCTTCAATGCATGCTCATCTGCTCCCGTATAAACCAAGGCAGTATCATCCGCGAACGTAAAGTATCGTGCTTCTAAGTTAGCACGTTGCAGACTGAGTACATATAGGGAGTATAGAAGGGGTCCAAGAACAGATCCCTGCGGTACTCCACACCTGTTGGTCATAATTTCACTATTACTCTCATTAAGCGAAACATACTGCCTTCTGTCAACAAGATATGTTCTAATCAAACTATACAATAATCCTCTGAATCCCATACATTCTAATTTTTTTAATAGTAAATCAATGCTCACCACATCAAACGCCTTTCTTAGATCCACAAAGACTGCAACAATCAGCTGTTTCCCATCTAGTGCCGTTGATACATAGTCAACAAGGTCAGCTGTGGCACTAAATACCACTGTTTTTTACGAAGCCATATTGGAACTCGTCAATCGGTATATATTTAATCATGAATGAGAGCATTCTTTTTTTAATTATTTTCTCCAGAATTTTTGAAAATACACTCACGACAGAGATTGGCCGATAGTTGTTCATACAGTCTTTACTACCAGATTTATAGATCGGACTAATTTTACTTATTTTTAACTCATCCGGAAATACACCGCTACTGAGTGCAGCGTTAACCAGATTTGTCAAAATACCAACAATACTCTCTTTAAGGTTTAGTAAATCATTCACAGTTATTTCATCGTGGCCAGGGGCCGCATTCCGTTTTAGCTCCAACATGACCTCGCAAATCTCGTTTACATTACACGATTCCAGAAAACAGCTACCCGCATAATTAATTTCATTACTAACACGATTAAACCCTACCAGTTGCATTTCGTTCTCCAACTCCCTTACGATGTTCTCACCAACATGTGCAAAATGATTGTTTAAGCTATTAATTATTTCATCTAAATCACTTATTTCCTTATCTCCTATTTTCAAAGTATTTATTTCAGTATCCACAGATCTCGCCTTAAACAGACTGTTAATGAACCGCCACTGTTTCTTAACATCATTACCAGCTTGTAACCACTTATTCTGAAAATAACGATTTTTTAAAGACTTTATTTTATTGTTTATTTGATTTTTTATTTTTTTAAAGTTTGTCTCCAATTGTTTATCATCTGGCTTTTCTATTTTATTTTTATATATTTTATCTCGTTGTTTCATCATTTCCAGTACTTCCCGATTTACCCAGGTGTTATTTTCTCGGCATTTATATGTCATCACATACACTGATTTATTTTTACAATCTGTAATCAACTCAGTCAGTTCCTGGAATGATGTTACATTAACAGTGGCGACCCTTCTCTCAAACAAATTTTTAAATTTTTTTTGGTTTAACATTTTGGTTTCATATAAAACCTTTGGCTTAAAGACTTTAATATTTGCGGATATACTCATTAATATACGACTATGATCAGAAAGGGAGTTAGATTCCACGGAGACTTCACACTCTAACCCAGAACCTCTACTAGACAGAACATGATCTATAATACTTATACTATTTGATGTGACTCTGGTAGCATTATTCATTGTGATTGGATTATTTATTTGAAAATTGTTTAGAGATATTAAATTTTTGTAACTACTGGTGACACTTGAGTCACCTAATAGGTCTATGTTCATATCACCTATAATTATGTGTTTTTTAGGATGTTTTTGGAATATAGATTCCAAGTCCGTTAGAAATGCTACATTACTATATGACGGTGGCCTATACACTACACTTATTTTAAGGTTATAATCCCCTACACTCACACATACCCAATTGATTGAGTCTCCAGATTGAGACCCATCCACCTCTCTGTATTTTATTGTACTTTTTATATACACTGATGCACTTCCTCCTCTGCTTTCTCTACACGAATGAACAGCCTTATAATTACTTAATCCATATAGGAATGTTTCACTCTCCTTTAACCATGTTTCAGTCAACAAAAGTATATCACAGTCCTCATTCATCACAAAGCATCGATAACACTTTACAGATTCGAGTAATATTTTTAGGTTGGGTTGGGTCTTATTTAGGCCACTTGAAGATGCTGCTACTCAAAATATGTACCCATTGTATGTAGATATAATATTAATATTTGGTACTTATCAAAAACAAAATGTATGTATGTAGTTAATTGTTACCAAAAATAAAGGCATTTATTATTATTATCCAATTGGATTTTTGTTGACGATTTTCAATTTTAACTGATGTTTTAACTCTTTAAGGCGTACTGGTCGATAAAACGACCACTTATTTCATTATACTTTGCAAGTGGCGCAGAGACTCGAAAATGGCCGCTTCGATATATTGGGAAATCCCTAAGCGCTTCTAGCATGATTTTTAACCGCCTTGATGCGCGACTCGCGATTGGCCTAATAAGTGGTTGATTATTCAACCACTGCGCCTTTAGTGACTGATTAGGTTTAAGTAAGTGCTGTGAAAGTTTTTAGTGCTTATTTAATTTGTTGAGAGGTGATAAAGTAAAAACAAGATAAGAGAGTTGTAGAAAATGCTTTAAAAAATTATTACCCACAATCTTTGGAAAATAGATTGTATTTTATTACTTATTTTTTAATTTTCTCCCCATAACCCTAAATTTTCAGATAACACAGCACGCGTTTTTTAACTATTTTTCTTAACATTTAAGGTTTTTGTACACATTACTGTGCAAATTAAATTTAGGGATAACTAAAATCCTAGTTTATAATTTTACTTCTGCATATATAAACTCGGCTTAGATAATGTACGTTGATATACGTAGAGCTTTTGCTTGCACAGGAATGTAGCAAGATAATTTGTGACTCAGAAAAAAAAGCACTAGCGCAACAATGCGCAATAATAGTTGGTCTAGCAGTGGATCGAAAGATTTAAAAAGCTGGTGGGAGAACAGTTTCCATTGAAAATTAAAAATTTTGAACAACGCGTAAGGACCAAAGTTGCTCCCTACACCGTGAGAAATATTTTTTGTCGAAAAGATTGTTCTCTAAAACCAATGGATTAGCAGTTATAAAGAAATAAACAATTAAATTGTTTGTTGACCGCGCTAGAATTCTTCAATTCTGAAACTCAAAAACGAGAAGGCATATTAATCTTTTAAAAACAGCATAGTGCCTTGGGTCCTTTGGGAAGTACCTAACCATAATTTGGAATTAAAACCTAAAAAGAGAACAAAGAAAAAAATTTGTTTGTGGAGTGCCCAAATAGGCAGCAAAATGGGGTCACTTTGACAGGTGCTTTAAAACGTATTAAATCTAGAACAGACGTTCTTTAACCCTTCTTTGACACCAAAAATAAAGAGCTGAATGTGTAAGTTTCACGTAGCTACTTTCAGAATTGACAATTTTTGACTCATAGGGGAGATATAAAACACCAAAGTTGAAATCCTGAACATGACTGCTGTGGATATAAGTTTCATCCGTATAAATTATACTGCGGCCTTCTTTATGGTATTCTATCATCTTTTTCAGGAAATTAATTAGTTTTATGCGTATATCGTAGGATTCGCATAAAACTTTTCTCACCATATTTTACATTCGGCAACATCGGAGAGGCACTCGCAATGATAAAAGAAGCATGTTGATGGGGCGGATTTTATGTCGATTCTGATTTGGCCAAAGTGAAAATCGTGCAGCGTTGCCAGTTCATTGAGCACCACTATTTTTATCATAATTAAGAATAAAGAATAATCCATACCAGGCCTCTGATGCTCACTTTGCAAAAGATGAGAGAGAAGGAAATAATTGCAATCTGTGTCAGTTATGACGCTCGTGGCTTTTCTTGTTTGATTCTTACGTTAGCTATTAATGAATTAGTAACGTGATGACGTCCCTCGCGTAAAACGACGATATTCACCTCGAAAACTTCAACTTTATAGCATAGAGCATTTTTAGAGCTAAAACAAATTTAGAGCAAACGTTTTGGTAGATAATTGTACTGCACTTTATAATAAGTCAATAAAAAAATGTGGAACAGGCCTACTAGTTCTTTACCTGCAATTGTTAAAATACAAGATAGGAAGAATGGAGTTTCAAGTTAACATCTACGCAATTAACAGAATGTAAATCAGTTCATGAATGTATATGTCCGGTATATTACTCGCAACCGGGTATTAGTGAATATATTTCTACGCATTTATAAGTAGTATTCGGTTCGTGTTAATGAGGTTGAGAACGGGGCTATCCAAAGATGATTTATGATGTAGCTGGTTGGAAACCGTTTTTGTTAAGCACGATTTATAGCTTTGATAATAATGGATGAGTTCACTTATATAGGGAATTAGATTTAATATGAGAAGTGGAATAAATTAATTTTGATTGAATTTACTAAGTAAGGTATGAGATGCGCTTCTTCACACTGATATTAATATGAAAGGCAAAACAGTGTGAGCTTCTTTTTTCAGGTGAAAGTATAAACAAAGCACAAACTGCCTTATAGTGCGTTGTAAGCAGGAAGATCGAAGAAGTATCGTCATATAATACGTAACATAAAGTAAGTTAGATCAACTTGTTTTTTGAAGGTATAACACTGTGAAAACAAATGACTGCCTGAAGCGCTTCCCTAAAGTAAATAAATATATAATAAGAATATAACCGACACAAACTGGATGTCTCCTTCGTGGTCAAGAACTTCACACACAACAATCCTGTTATTCATATCATAACTCAGAAAAATAAATAAATTATTAGGCGCAGTAGGCTAAATAAAACAAAACAAATAGCATCTATGTTCATATTTATTCAATATTCATAGCAATGAAAAAGTAGGCTTAATAAGGAATATGCACATTTTTTTTTATTGCATAAATCGTTTAAGGAAGTCATTACAAACCCAAAAAAAAATATTTTGAAGAATATTACTAGGATAATTTAGGTACAAAAAATGTTTATTTTTCGGTAGGTATAATTTGTTAGAATTTAAAAAGCAGCCACTTGTCCTTAATGACTAATGACGTCAGGAGATCAGCAAAAATAAGTGTCAATCTATGTACATGTTAACGTAAAGCTTAACCTAAAGTCGAACAGGTTTGGTTTTCGCGGAAACAGTCAGAGGGGGAGCAAACGAATTTTTTGGGCTGATAGAGGAATAGTGCAACTAGCTTCAGTAAAAAATTCTGTTGTATAGGATGTTTCGTTTCTGAACTATTGAACGTCAAAGTCGAAATTTTCGCGATTTCCGTTAAAATCGGGAACAGGTCGCAAAAGTGAATTAAATCGATGTAAATTTTCGAAGGTTGTAAAAGACCCGGAGCTTCAGAACTCTATTAAAACTGGCGAGGATCGGAAAATGGCAAGTAATTCGTTTGAATTTTTTTAGGTCGAAAAATGCCATTTTTGGTTCCTAATAACTCGAAAACAAATCGTCGGATCGAAAAACGGATTCATAAATGAAATTTTAATATCTCAAATACTTTCTTTTTGCAGTACATTTACCTAAACCTAAAATCACTGGAAAATGGATATATGATATACAGGGTGTTTCAATAAAAACTCCCAGGCCAATTATTTCGAAAACTAAAAGTGACATCTAAATTCTGTAAGCGCCAGTTTTTAGCCTCTATGATTGGCTTCACACCTGTGTAAAAAATGTGTTTGAATAATACAAGATGTAGGTGGCGCCACGGTGCAAAGAATTTTTTCGATGACAGGAACTTTTAAATGTTGTGGTTCTTAAAGATAATTAATTTTTGATCAAATTATGTCCCATTAAAATTTTTCATAAATCCAACATGAACGGAGATATTTGGGGTTAAGTTTTTTTTTTAAATAATTTTAACGAGTATTTTAATTATAAATATTTTTAATATCCTTTAGCAGATTTTAATTTAATTTTGGTAATGATAATTTTGGTGACAAAACGCTCGTGTAGCGCTATATTATTACGTCCAGTGACGTCTCAGGGGGCGCCTTAACAAATAATATTGGCAAAAAATAAGACGCCACTGAGTTTTTGGTAATTTTTATATTTTTTTCGGATTAAGCAAGTAAAAATATCCTGCAAAACGATCTTCCTTTGCTGTTACAAAATGTAGGAATTGACGTAAATACTATGTGGTTTCATCAAGACGGTGCCCCAGCACACAATAGCAATATCGTTATGAATCATCTAAATGTGACATTTCCAGGAAAAGTGATCAGCACAAATGGGGATCTTAGATGGCCAGTAAGGTCCCCTAATCTCACCCCGATGGACTTTTATTTATGGGGCTACTTACAAAATGAAATCTACAAGGAACCAATAGAAGACATGGCTGACCTGTACAACAAAATGTATGCTACTATAGCCGCTATTAATCGAAATACACTATTGAGAGTTTGCAGATCCGAATTATTATATCGATTTGCTATGTGTGTGTATGAAAACGGCAATAATTTTGAACACCTCATTCGACCCCATTAGTTAGTTTTTGGTAATGTTCTAATTTTCATTAATAATTTTGTATAATTTCTCATCAGTTCTTTCATAAAATTTAAAACATCTTTTAATTTAATTTTATTATGCTTTAATGTCTAATTTTTAAATAATTTTTTAATTAAGTAGTTGCTTAATCCGAAAAGAATATAAAAATTCCCAAAAACTCAGTGGCGTCTTATTTTTTACCAATATTATTTGTTAAGGTGTCCCCTGAGACGTCACTGGACGTAATAATTTAGCGCTACACGAGCGTTTTATCACTAAAATTATCATTACCAAAATTACATTAAAATCTGCTAAAGGATATTAAAAATAATTATAAATAAAATACTCCTTAAAATTATTCAAAAAAAAAACTTAACCCCAAATATCTCCGTTCATGTTGGATTTATGAAAAATTTTTATGGGACATAATTTGATCAAAAATTAATTATCTTTAAGAACCACAACATTTAAAAGTTCCTGTCATCGAAAAAATTCTTTGCACCGTGGCGCCACCTACATCTTGTATTATTCAAACACATTGTTTACACAGTTGTGAAGCCAATCATAGAGGCTAAAAACTGGCGTTTACAGAATTTAGATGTCACTTTTAGTTTTCGAAATAATTGGCCTGGGAGTTTTTATTGAAACACCCTGTATGTATTGTAAAACTGGAGATTTCGAATTTTGACCCAAATATTTAAAGTTTTTAAATTTTTTGTGGGGTCAAAATGGTTTAAATTAAAAGCCCATATACGTTATCAGAAATAGGTTGTCGAAATACATGATATCCATATTTTTTAGTTTCTTCATTCTTTATAGGAAGGGAGCAATCGCCCATTAAATTGAGATTTTTTTGCCTTCGACATCGACAGGTACATTTAAATCATTTTGCATCTTTTCCTATCTAATTTTTTCCCAATTTTTAACACTGTCTTATAAAGGGATAATCACACTTTAAAATGAATACCGTATTTAAGGGGTGAAAACAAAAATGTTTTGATTTTTTCCGACAAATCCTAATTTTAACCGACATTATTCCACACTATTTTCCTTATTTAGTGATTCTTTTTGGGTTTATTTTATCCGTTAATTACCTAAGAATACTCCCCCTAACTTAAATCGCTTATTTTTCGTTAAAGTTATAAACAAATAGGTTTATTTGCATCGGGGTCATTAGAAATTTGAAAATTTTTGAAATTTCGAAGATTGCCATGAAAACAAAGAATTTTATTTACTCGAAATGATTAAAATAGGATGTATCAAAATTTCGCAAAAATACCAGTTTTTGTTGCAAAATTGAAAGGTTCCTGGATTTCGGCTTGAAATATACATGAATAAAATTTTAGGAACCTTCTACTTTAAGTGCAGGGATGTTTCATGGGATGAGTTACGCATTAAATGCCATGTTTATGAATTTTTCGATGACCCTACAACACTGGCATTCGTCATGTGCTCATTATGAGTCATAAAACACTTTTGACGACACAGCCACAAGTTTCGAAATTCGCGCGAAAATTTGCACTAGAAAATCCATTTTTTTGTTAATTAAGACCAAAAACCATTTTTTTTTAAATTATACGTATGTTAGGTTTAAAAAAAATTCAAATGACAATAACTTTCTACTAACACATTTTTTACTCTTAAAATTTAAGAATTGTCAAGAAAATAAGAAATAAAATACCTAAGCGTGTTGACTTTTTTCCCTGGTGGGTCAATTCAAAAAATCAACTTTTTTTCGCAAATTACAAAATATTCTTTTTCTTTAACAAAACATTCCTAGTAGGCTCACTATTAAAAAATCTGAACTTGGCATGGGTCCCATAAGTAGCAACAGAGATATACAACTTTAAAATTTCATGGGCCGCGCCTGTATGATATATATTATTATTCTAAAGATATACTTCTAATATCCACGCGGCACTAGCAGGGCATTAACTGGACATAGGACATCCCTAGTAGAGTGGGAGTCATGATTTTGGATTTCAGGAGCAGGAGCCATAAGTGGTTTGAAAGTATAACATATCAGTGGCGGCTGGTGAAATTTCGAAGTTGTATATCTCTGTTCCTACTTACAGGACCCGAACCAAATTTAAGGGTTTTAATAGTGAGCCCACTGGGAATGTTTTGGTAAAGAAAAAAATCATTTTGTAATTTGCGAAAAAAAGTTAAATTTTTGGTGTGCCTCACCTAGGAAAAAAATGAAAACGTCTAGGTAGTTTATGTATTCTTTTTTCTAAACAAATTTTACGTCATTCTGTCGACAGGTTTTAAATTTTGAGAGAAAAAAAGGTGTTAGTAGAAAGTTATAGTCATTTGAATTTTTTTAAGCCTAAAATAAAATTTAAGACAAAATTCAAATGACTATAACTTTCTACTAACACCTTTTTTTCTCTCAAAATTTAAAACCTGTCGACAGAATGATGTAAAATTTGTTTAGAAAAAAGAATAAATAAACTACCTAGACGTTTTCATTTTTTTCCTAGGTGAGGCACACCAAAAATTTAACTTTTTTTCGCAAATTACAAAACGATTTTTTTCTTTACCAAAACATTCCCAGTGGGCTCACTATTACAACCCTTAAATTTGGTTCAGGTCCTGTAAGTAGGAACAGAGATATACAACTTCGAAATTTCACCAGCCGCCACTGTAACATATCAAAAGAAATTGCTTTGAAAAAATATAAGCACAAAAAGTTTTATACGACAAGGTTTCTCAAACAATCTTTGTTTTGTACTTACTACTACACCAATTAATTTAATCACCCATAAATCTTGTGTACAACAATGTCTTATTAATAATAGATAATTACTCTATCTCATGATTAATCATAATAAAAGCACAATATTAATATCCCATGGTTTTTACTCAAAAATTTCCTGGGCGGATACATTTGTAGGTAGAGTTGAATGTTGTAAATATTATTTAATTTATATCAGTTATCTGATCTAGTTTATTAACAATAAAGCTATATTACACTTGAAATCGGTTATTAGTCATTTAAACTCGCTTTTATGATAAAAACTTAAAAGCCTAAAGGCTGGTACAGACTGGAACTGCGTCGAGTAAAAAAAATTTGTCAAAAGCCCGTTGAATCTAATATTCGAGGAATAGATATGACGTCACCAAACCAATTCCAATGTGATGGTGTTCCGTGTAACTTATTTGAAATATGACACTGGCATTTGGGCAGTACTACATGATATCTTTTTGGTGGACACGTATTTACATTATTTAAAGGTAGTAATAATGACATTAATGACCTATTTTTATGAAAATTTTGTAAAAACTTTTACAAATTTTTCGACGAAATTTAGCACATTTTTTCAGCATACCGACAGATTTCCTTATAAAGTTGCAGAACTGTGCATTGGATTTTACAAAAAGTATTAGAATAAAGTGACCGAATATGGAATAGGTGCTTAATATGGACTGCCGATTTATTTCAAAAACTATTGGCGCCATCTACTAACTGAAGACTCACAAACCATCTAAGGCGCATTTTTGCCTTGTCGCGAGGTCTTGGTAGCCATGTTTGCATTAGTATTGATCATACCGCCGGTAAACACTTGTGTTGATATTGAAAGCTTATTTTCTGGCAAGTAGTTTTTTTTTTGGTAAAACGTTTCAGTTTAATTGAAGTCCTTTGCTTATCCTCTAATGTCATTGTATTTTATTGTTGACATTCTTTAACGTTAATTTTATGTTCTTAGAAAAAATAAGTTTCGGTTTAATGTTAGGTTAGTGTCTAATATGGAATACACCCAAGAAATCTGGATCCAGTGTCTATTGTGCATTCACTGGGCACACGAAGAATGCTCAGGTGCGCTGAGCGACCATTTTGTTTGTGACCTTTGCAAATATCTTGTATGTCCCTTGCACAATTATTAATGTATCTTTCTGTTTGTAAGAAAGTCGTTTTTTAGTCGCGTTATTTAACTGTTTTTTTTTTAATTTGCTTAGTTTTTATATTTTCTTTTAAAACAAATAATTTTCTGGTTGATGTGTTTGTAGACCCCAATATTTTTTAAGATTGAATAAACGTTTATTTAACATATTTTGTTTATTTAATAAGGTATTCCATATTAGGCTTAAAAACATAACAAACAGAAATATGCAACTTTTTATTTATTTGCTCATAATTTCTGTTTTGCCGTTTTTCGAAATGAGTGACCCGCAAATCTTTCTGGTTGGAGGAGCTTCAAAAATGTTGCGATTTTCTTTGGAAATTGTGAGATTGAACTGTGCCCAAAAGGTTGATTGGTTGCCTTTCCGTAGCGACATTGGACAAAAAATCTATAATTTTGAATGTTCTTAATAAACACTGGCATTATCATGTTTATCAATTAATCACGTCGGTATGCCCCTGAGACGCCGACTATAAGCGATACCTGAAACAATAGAAAAAGAAATAATTAAAATCGATAAATTAAGAAAAAAAAGATTTTTTAAAATTTGTTGTCTTTCTCTTTAAAATACCTAAATTGTAAACTTTCTTACCTTGAAAGGAATAAATTTCTTTGGTGCGATTTGTAGAAAATCTATATTATTTATTGCAAAAATGTAAGACGTCGTTGGCTTGTAGCCCACATTTTCTTTCTTCAGGAAGGCGAGGAGCTTTCCAACTTTCGAATATTAACTATCTTCCTGAGAGCTAAAATAATTTTTATCATGCTGTGCATTGACTAAAGTGTAGACGGTTTCTTATCTTTGCCCATGTCGCCAAAATAAGCCAGTAGAACGGTCTCTGAGGCAATATTTCTTGCGTTTTCTCCGTGCACCAGTTTTCGTAAGTACATTTTAAAGGTATTTTAGTAACACTCCCTACTTTTTTAGGCAGCAAATTTTCATTTACCTTCCCAGCTTTTTCCTTAAGTTCAGGAGGAGTGCAGTTTAGATCGTTTTCACTATCGATCGACATTTTTTATTCTTTTTCGTTGTAAAAACTAAAAATCTGCGACGGCTGGTGGCGTGTTTATTTCTAACAGCTTTTTAATACTCCCTAGCACGATAAAAAAGTAACGCAGCAGACACCTTTGTCGCAACAGTGCCGATAAGGTCTAGCCATAGGCGTCCCAAAATATTCTAACCAATTTAAGATGGGACACAATAAAAAGTTTTAACTTTTTAATCAAATATTATTTGTAAGTATATCAAAACCTAACTGAATCTGCCAAAACGATGTTTAACCATAAAAATAATTGTATTCATGGGCGTACTGTCGACCGATAATTAAGACTTTAAATTAATGGCAAAAATACGTTGTTATTTTTATGATCGTTTTGTAGTGTACATTTTATATCTATTAATTCCTAGTTTGCACAGCGGTACATGTAGATCTTCATTAAACGCCGGACATGTTTCGACTGGTGATGCCGCGGTCGGTACCTAAAGTAATTCAACATGTAATTCGCTTTCATCTACCTCAAAAGGTCGCCAAAAAGCCATTATTGTGATAAAAATGTACTTACAGAAACCACTTATCCAAAAACAAAAACACTTATAATACGCACTTCACTGGTAAAAACTTAACTGTTTTAAATAAATCATATTTTAAAAAAGCATCTGTTTAGACGTGATGTCTCAATTAACTGGAAATGACTCCGCCCACTACATGCGATAATATAATATAACCCTCAGTGGAAAAGAGACAAAACGCATCGTCGCGACAGGTGTCCCTTCACCACACATGCAGGTGCTGTTTGAATTGTATAGGGAATGTATCACTAAGAAATTTGCATGAAATGTGAGTGTTTTGCTGTGTGGTAGGTAGCGAGCAATCCTTGCATCCAACAAAGGCCTGCCGCTAATGCGGCAGGCCTTTGTTTAGCTTTTTATACCATTGAAATCCTAAGAATTTCTATTTGTGAGATTCTATTTGGTTTAGAAAAAGTATACAACGGTATGCTACGCTATGACGTCACTTCGAGGGAAAATGCTAAATTGATTAGACGCTTGCACCCCTTGTACATAAATACAGGTCAGTTTATTGTCGGGTAGTGTGTTGAGTTGACGTTTATTAAAATATTATTACAGGTCAGTTTATTGTCGAGTAGTGAATTGAGTTGACGTTTATTAAAATATTATTGTCATATTTCATTTGCTCAGGGAAGCGCCTAGTCAATTTAAGATTTTGCCTCGAAGTGACGTCATAACGTAGCATACCGTTGTAAGTGTATCGTACTCCCTAGCAATCTCGCATAGCTTCAAAAATTTGCCAATTTGACGATTTATCAAATTGATATTCTTGACAAAACATCTCTGTAACATTAGTCACACGCAAATAAATATCATAGTTGGCTCAATTTGCTCAAAAAGTTAAAAAATTTATAAAATTAAAAAATTATGGTTGAGAGTTAAACAGTATTCAAACCTCGGCGAAAAGTTTTATTCCCGTCTCGAGATTTTATTAGTTGACTTCGACGCTTCTTATCTCTCGAGAGTAATAAAACACTTTCCACCTCGAAGTGTAATATACTATTTCACACTCGTTCGACTTGTCAAACAAACGTCTCTCGTATGAAAAGAGTCATTTTTAAAATGTATAAGATAGGTACTATTGTAGTACGAAACTATTCACGAATCTGAACCTTTACGCTTGACCGGTTTTCTTCTCTTATGATGTTCAATATTATTAGCGTATTATGCAGCTAATTACTAACACCTAAATTAGACCGAAACTAGGCCACCATACCGGTCATAAATCATTCTCACCATAGAACAGCTGATGTTGATACTGTTAAAGATTTTACCTCTGGGTGGCTATTCTTTAACCTAAGATCGCGTGACATCCAATTTATCAAGATATTATACACATTAGCAATAAAAAAATGAAGCAGTTGTTTCTATTAACAATGGACCTCGGAATTCACTAAACAAGTTTACGACTAAGTACTGGTTTTAATTTAGATCTTCTATAGTTGATCTTTTAGATTTTGTCACGTCTTTGTTAATAGGTCGTTATTAAAAAGTATATTATATATCAAGGGACTAAAGTAGGTAATACATTATATGAATTACATATCTATAATACGAATATGTTATATAAAAAATGCAAGCCTTTTTCGGCATTTTTGATTTACATGCTCGTAGATGGCTTCTGAAAACATATTAGTAAAGGGAAACAAATAACCAAATAGGGTTTTTTTTTCGAAAAACATCTTTTTTGAGAGCATTTTTTTTTGGCAAAACACCTTTTTTGAAAACGAATTTACGAAATTTTTCGAAAATATGTTCTCGAAATCCTATTTCGAAAGTAGGTATAGGGTCTTCCAACGAGGACTGAACAGGGGCTCATTTTTGAGCTTCCTTGTATTTAAAGAAAAATCTAAAATAGCCAATCGATGTACTTTTTCCTGCAGAATTCAAAAATGAAACCAAAAATTTATTTGAACCAGAAACAAAAGAGTTACGCTATGGATAAGGTGTTTTTTAAATGGAACATAGCTTTTTTTATACGATTTTCGGAACGAGTGATTTTTTTTATGTCCGTTCTGATTAAAATATTTAATATTGTGACAGCTATTTTTATTAAATTTTAATGTTTTATCCAGTATAATTTAACTTCAGCCTGTTTGAAACATACACTAGGTAATAAAGGTAAAATCACTTTGAAATCCTTCAAAGTCAAAAAATGTAAATTTGTCAAATTTTTTGACTTTCAAGGATTTCAAGGTGATTTTACCTTTATTACCTAGTGTATGTTTCAAACAGGTTGAAGTTAAATTATACTGGATAAAACATTAAAATTTAATAAAAATAGCTGTCACAATATTAAATATTTTAATCAGAACGGACATAAAAAAAATCACTCGTTCCGAAAATCGTATAAAAAAAGCTATGTTCCATTTAAAAAACACCTTATCCATAGCGTAACTCTTTTGTTTCTGGTTCAAATAAATTTTTGGTTTCATTTTTGAATTCTGCAGGAAAAAGTACATCGATTGGCTATTTTAGATTTTTCTTTAAATACAAGGCTGCTCAAAAATGAGCCCCTGTTCAGTCCTCGTTGGAAGACCCTGTACCTATTTAAAAATATCTTAACAGCTTTTTCAAAAGATGCTCTTTCGAAAACGGATTTATGAAATTCTCCAAAACACATAAATGTCAAAAGTACATCTTTTTAAAATGTTTTTAAAAATATAATTTTTCAAAAATGGGTATACAATTTCCGAAAATGTATTTTTTCGAAAACAGTATTATGCTATGAACTTTACTAGCTTGGAAAATGTTAAATAAAAAAAGACGAAAAACGATCTTGAACAAACCTTTTTTGGCTTTTATCAGGTTTTCTTTGGTTTGGTACGTTAGTTTCTCGTAAATTACTTTTTCCAAAAGCCATTCATTGAAAAAATTAATATTCGATAAGGTCTTTTTTAAATTAATTTCGAAAAAGATGTTCTATGAAAAATGTGGTTTGGAAACTGCTTAAAAAAAATTGAAAAATTGGTTTTCAAAAAATTGTACGTAGGATATCCCTCCAAATGAACAGAAGGCATAAATAAAAAAATGCTAGAATATTTACACTTTCATATTAATCAAACAATAACACCGGAACACAAAAAAGAAAAAGTGGTCTGTACATTTGACCAGGCCCATCTATCTATATGTATTTTGATGCGCTGAATCCAAATCCGAAGTCCGTTTGGCCCGTACACCCTCAAAATTTTGAGTAAATTACGAAAAACTGGTAAAAATAGCTAGAAATTGCAATTCAACTTCGGAGGACTGATTGCTTTTGGTGACGGTGGGCAACAGAGCCGTCTGGCAGAGTCCTGGGTTAACGGCGTGTATGCCGTCATGGCAGGCACAAGCGATAAGTGCTTTACGATGCAGGGATTCGGCACCCCGTATCGGCGTCTGGTTAGGGTGAGAAAGCAGGCCCACAGGCGTCGCGTCGTCATCAAGCGACTGCAGCTCTACATTAGTGGGTAACTTGGCTTCTGTAGAGTATAATATTACAAGAAATCACTTCCACATACGTAATAAAAGTCCTCATGGGTACGTAAGAACAATATTATTTTTTGCTATTTTCTGCTACTTCATTGCTACTTTTTACAATTTTTGATAAATATATGAATGATTGAGATTAACAGATTCTGAATTTGGATTCAGCGCATCAAAATACATAAGGAACATATTTGATCTAGTTCAATAAAATTTTCTTCATTTTCATAACTGCAATTTTTCGCAATTTTTAGCCATTTTCAGCGTTTTTTCGCAATTTACTCAAAATTTTGACTGTGTACGGGCCAAACGGACTTCGGATTTGGATTCAGCGCATCAAAATACATAGATAGATGGGTCTCGTCAAAAGTACAGACCACTTTTTTTATTTTGTGTGCCGGTGTAATAATTGGTCTTGTCGCGTGTGCTGTTTTTGTTTTCAAAAAACATTTGTTCGATGTTAAAATGAGTAAATTTTGTTGAATAACAGCTATATCGAAAGATGTTCATTTGGAAACGAAACTACAATCTTTTTTTCAAAAAAGAATCTTCAAAATTACATTTTCTGGAAACGTACTTTTCAAAAATTAAATTATTATGAACTCTACTAGCGTAGAAAATGTTAATAGAAAAAGAGAGAAAATGATCCTGAATTAACACCAACAACAAACCGTTTTTGTGTTCGGTCAGGTTTGTTTCCTTGTCTCTGCTACGTTACTCTGTATTAAACTACTTCTTCAAAACAGCGTTTTTTTTTTTAAAATATGAGTATTCGAAGTTTTTTTCGAAAGAATTAAAAATGTATATAGTTTCGAAATGTTCTTTTTAAAAAATTCGAAAAGTTGGTTTCCAAAAAAAATTGGAAAACACCACCAGTTTTCAAATAAGTGGATTATCGAAATAGTTCTGTTTTGGAGAAAATATATTTTCAAAAAAACGTGCTTTTAAAAAACGTGTTTTCGAAAAGTTTTACATATCAGTCCAAATGGACAGAATGATAGAATATTTGTAAGTTAAGATGACCAACTGGTCTGATTTCGCAAGAACAGGTTTAGATTTTTCGTCCATTATAACATAGTGTTTATTTCTTAAAATTCTAAACAATAAAAAAATAATGTCGCCCGCGAACTTGCCCAGTTTTTTGGTCTATGCTTTTGTGTAGCTCGAGGTGACGTTGCACCACCCCCCCCCCCCCCCTAGACGAAATTCTGAATCCGCCCGTGCCTTGAATTGGATGGTCGAAGATCATCACTGAGATCTATGAAGTGTGGCATCCCCCAAGGTTCTATCTTGGGACCTATGTTGTTTATAATATATGCTAATGATCTCCCTTATAATCTCTCAAATTGTAGAGCCTGTCTCTTTGCTGACGATACTACTCTGATTTCAACGTCTGATAATCCAGTTCTGCTGGACTTGACGACTCGGAGTGCTATACTTTCGGCGGAGAGATGATTCTCAAGTAATAAACTCAAACTGAATGAAGACAAGACACAACACCTGACAGTTTCTCTAAAGCCTGATACTTTACCTACGGGACCAGTAAAGCTACTTGGCTTTTACATAGACTTCAAACTCACTTGGTCATCTCACCTAGAACATATCTCAAAAAGACTATCTTCCAGCTTATATCTCATGAGACAACTAAAAAATACAGTCTCGGCCGAGATGGTACGCATGGCATATTTTGCATTCTTCCAGACTAATTTGCAATATGGTATATTAGTATGGGGCCACTGTGGCAATCAGCTCTCCATTTTTAGAATGCAGAAAGCAGCTGTCCGAGCAATAGCAGGAGTAAGCTGCAGAACCCATTGCAAACCCTTGTTTGTGATAAATAAAATACTTACTATTACCTCCCTCTATATTCTAGAATGCCTCATGTATGTAAAAGCTAACATACACAAATTTAATGCACATTCAGACACTCATTGTTACCCAACTCGCCACAATAACAATATTGACCTAAATTATCTAAGACTAACGAAATCCATGAATGGAGTTAATTTCTATGGACCTAAGTTCTACAATAAATTACCAATACAAATAAGGAACCTAGAAATGAAAAAATTTAAAAGTAAGGTCCAGAAATTTTTGATTGCTAAAGCCTACTATCAAGTATCCGAGTTCTTAGAGGACAACATAACTAAGGATTTTTAATATGTTTACTTTTCTCAGCTGTTGTCAATTTCTTTTTGTTTAGTACCGACATTATAATATTGTCCTTTATATGTATTGTATGTTACTTGCATTGTATTTGTTGCTAGAATGTATTTTTAAATATTCTTAACTAAGTTTGTATATGTATCTACCTTTATATACTACTCCTAACTGCTATTACTGTTGACGAGTGTAAACAAAGCGTAATTTTGTAATAACACAATAAAGATACTTTGTTCGTAAAATTTCTGACTGGTGGGTGCCCTAGAAATATTTTATGTGCTGCTTCATTTTTTAATAATATGTCACATTTTTAACAAAGGTAAAAGGTACTTAGAGAGTTAGTCAATATTCTCTAAATTGTTTTCCAGTTAGAAGAAAATAAAAGAAAAAAAAAAAGAAAAATGAAATGAAGTATTTGTAGTCTTAATAAATACAATTTTTCTTGCGGAAATAAGTGTGAAAGAAAATGAAAGTGTAAAGTATACAAACCTAAGAAAATATACAAAATATATATTATCAATTTTGTGTAGAAAACAATAGATAAAGGGGTAATTGAGATATCAGTATTAAAATAATGATGTAGTGCCCGCAAGGTTGTTTTATAAAAATTACCCTGGATTTAGGAATAGACTCCCAACTTCAGCACATGGTAAATGACTCGACATGATTTTCCCACTTTTTCTCATTATTATCGAGTATGAGATTTACCGCTTGAGGAAAATTTTTTCTCTGGTAATTAGATTTCGGTCAAAGTATTTGGGTTAATGTTGTAATTGAAATAATAAATTATCTAATATCTGTGGAAGATGTTGCGGTAAAATAGCTTTAGAGTGGGAACTTAATAAACTATGTCTTGTGAATGCTGGAATACTTTTGAACGAACTAGCGAAGTAGGGAAGT
Source organism: Philopedon plagiatum (assembly GCA_963971165.1). NCBI lineage: Eukaryota > Metazoa > Arthropoda > Insecta > Coleoptera > Curculionidae > Philopedon > Philopedon plagiatum. The sequence continues at coordinate 81,513,869 of OZ020193.1, forward strand.
GACAGAGGTTATGTGTGAATCTACGACAAATTTTCATAATAAAGCAAATTTTATATTTTTTCTAAGATACAATATCGTCCCCTTAAAACTACAACTACAAAGGTAACTTGAAGGAGAACGCCAACACATGTCAATTTTTATTCTTACATAAAAGTACTTTTTTTCGTGTTGGAATTTTATCCCTAGGGGGTAGAAACACACTTCTACAACTGATTTATCAAGGCCCGCTCTAACTATCAAAGATATAAAGCTGAAATTTTGCATACAGCTTTAGTTTAGGCCCCAGACGTCAACTAAGAAAGGCTATTGCAAAACTCACCCTCTAAAGGGGTAAAAAGAAGCCCTAAAAATTAAATAATCTTTTAGTTCAAAAACCAATGGTTTCTATGGAGGCCTAAACACATCGATTTTATTTAATTTTTGTGTTGGAATACCCATAAGGGGTAAAAACACCCCCTCACCAGATCTACCAAACCCTACGTCGCGCTGTGAAATTTTGAAATTTGGCATGCAGGTTTGCTTTGCGGTCTTGGTGCAAAATAGTAGCGGGTGTTATGAAAGGGGGGGTTAAGTCATTCCCACAAAATTAAAATATTATTTATTCTTAAACGACAGATTGTATTGACAAACGCCGAACCATGTAAATTTTCTTTTTAGATAAGAACCAATTTTTTTGGGGATGTCCTAATTTATTGACCAAAATAAAAATCAATTGACCAGGGGTATAGATTAAGCCAATCAATACCAAACTTAGTAAATTTGTTTTTCGTCCCAAGATTATCACCCAACCTAATTTGAAGTTGATGGCCTCTAAAATAGGGGTACTATGCTCTTGGCATTTTTCATTAAAATTTATTGACTGACGGTCAAAAATGAGACAATCTTTACCAAACTTGAAAACGTGATTGTATGCACCAACCTTTAACTCCAAACACGATTTGATGACGTTAGCCGCTAAAATAAGGGCACTTTGCTCTTGAAAATTTTATGAAAAATTTTTTTAATGAAAAATGTCAATAGCCTCTATTTTAAGGGCCATCGAGTTGAAATTATGGTGGATGGTAAAGCTTGTTACGTGTAATAATTTTGCAGTGTTTGGTAAGAATCGGTTTAATCTAGACCCCCGGTCAAGAAGCTTAGTTGAAAATTTTCAAGAGTAAAGTGCCCTTATTTTAGGGGCTAACGTCACCAAATCGTGTTTGGAGTTAAATGTTGGTGCATACAATCATGTTTTCAAGTTTGGTGAAGTTTGTCTCATTTTTGACCGCCAGTCAATAAATTTTAATGAAAAATGCCAAGAGCAAAGTACCCCTATTTTAGGGGCCATCGACTTCAAATTAGGGTGGGTGATAAAGCTTGGGACGAAAATTTTTTTTACTAAGTTTGGTATTGATTCGCTTAATCTATACCCCTGGTCAATTGATTTTTATTTTGGTCAATAAATTAGGACATCCCATTTTTTTGTGTTGTAATTTAATCCCTAGGGGTGCAACATTTTTAGATTATACTTAAATATGTAAATCTGACAATCGTGCTTTCAAATATTCGGTCCGCATAACCTAACGTGATCTAGCTATCATTTTTTATTTTTCGCATTCTTTATTGTTATACACAGACGCTATAGTTTAAAAAAATGCGCATACAGTAGAGGTGTGTTTAACTGTCCAACAGCTTGGCTATTTTGCAGCCTTAACGACAAACAACCAATGTCGTTTACAACTAAGTGCTAATTTCCAAATATATATTCTAAAAATTTATTTCATGATTAAAACACGCTGGCGAAGCTCATTCATTCATCAACGCCCAACCAAAATTATTAATGCTAAAAAGTTAAAATTTTGCACACCGCTTTATTTTACATCGTAGACATTCACTAAGGAAGGATTTTGCAAAACTCGCCCTCCACGGGGGTAAAATCAACTCCTAAAAATTAAATTATTTTTTATTTCAAAAAACTACTAAGTTTTAAGAAAAACGCCAAAACACGTCAATTTTGTTTTATTTTTTTACATAAAACTACTTTTTTCGTGTTTGAATTTTACCCTTAGAGGGTAAAAACACACTTCTACCACAGATTTATAAAGGCCTAGCCCTGGCTACCAAAGATAGAAGCTGAACATTTGCATACAGCTTTAATTTAGGCCTCAGACGTCCACTAAGAAAGGATGCTGCAAAACTCACCCTCTAAAGGGGTAATATTCACCCCTAAAAATTTAATTACTTTTTTGTTCAAAAACCAATGGGTTTTATGAAAAAGGCCGAAACACGTCGATGTTATTTAATTTTTGTGTTGCAATGCCCATAAGGAGTAAAAACACCCCTCACCAGATCCATCAAACCCTACGTCGCGTCGTGAAAATTTAAAATTTGGCGTAGAGGTTTGCCTTGCGGTTAAATAAACACCGCAAAAAACATACAATATAGGTACTGTAGTATATTGAACGTTGCTACTCTAGATGTTTATGATTTTTAGTAATGCTATGTGTTTTAGTCTAAGATCGTTAGCGGCTTCCCGTTTTGATATGTCTCCTCAACAGAGGTCGCGCCTTGTACTAAAAGTATGATTATTCGTGATGTGTTAGAATCTAAGGTTAGACTAAATAGGCAATACAAGGAAGGTTCTCTCTCGCTCTCTCTCTCTTTCTCTCTCTGCCATGAAGCCATTTTCGTTAAATATGCATTTTTAGCGATTTACAATAAATCTAAGTTTTTCTATAGTTTATCCATTTCATTATTTAATCCGACTATGCTACAGGGCTACAGGTACTAAAATTGCATTTTGAGACACCGCTTTCTTTAATAAATACAATGCAAATGCAATGCGCATATTAGGTAATTAGTTTTTCCTTGTCCATCCCAAATGTTTTGAAAGAGTATATTTCACGGGGCGGTTCGAGTGTATTGACCAGGGACCGGCGCGCGCCGAAAGCAATATTATTGGTGGGCCGTCGACAAATTTTGTCTCTTTTTAACTTCCTAAAGCGCGTATGTTTATTACCCTCTCTTAGTTTTAATGCATTTATATAGTTCATATAAACCTATGAGGTCAATTTAAAATACGACCGAGCCCGGAGCATACAAATATCTCCAACCGCAGCATGTTTGGATATCTTTCGACGATGACTTGACTTGATACTTCCTTGGGGAGTTTTTGCATGGAACTTGCACTTTTTTGAAAGAATAGTTCGGTTTCAAAAAATAAATGGATCATTGAAAATAAATTTAGGTGGGTCATTGACCAAATGACCTTATGGACGAGTCGCCCCTGGCAGCAGTGTCTCTAAAATGACACAGGTGTGTCATTTTTACCAAGTATAGTTTAAGGTAATTTTTTATTGGCAGAATGACTGGAATTTACAAAAGAAAAAACATACAGACGTGCAGTGAGGAGTTAATTCGACTGGATATTAAGGCACCGCGGCGGCGCTAGCCCTAATTTTTTGGTTGGGCGAATGCCGGCGGTAGCATCTAAAGATTGGTCGGTCTGGATACTTTTACGTTCGGTGTTCGTAAGTCGTATTTTAATTCCAGATTGATGGTTGGGCCGCGTTGGGCGAATGGTTAGGCGAGCAGAATTTCAGTTGGGCGCGCGCCCAACCCTGCCCACCCTTAGCGCCGCCACTGTTAAGGCAGTAGAGTCGGACGGTGCTGAGTGGCTGGCTGATGCAAGATAGCATAATGCGTCAGTGTCTCATTCTACAACTTTTCAAATAAAAATGGAAAATGAACTTGTAGACTAGTACACCATAGTTAGAGGTATACAAAATGTTATTATGCTCAGAAAATCGAAACAAAAGCAAGAACAAAAAAATCCAGCAATTCGTTGATGAACTTTATCCAGATCAAAAATTACAATTTCTTTAATACTTAGAGGTTTTGTTGGTTAAAATCGAATTTTTTGATAGTAGGAAGTTTAATTTATATTCTTATTAAAAAACGAAACCTTTTTTACGTGGTATGTCATTTTATCAAACGTATTTCTAAATCAAGGAACACACCAGTTTTATTTTTCGAACTACAATATTTTTTTCTTAATTATTTTCTTTTGTATAATGCATACTGTATTTGATAAGAGGATGCTAAAATATAAATGCTAACATTATTTCCTTTATTTATTTAAAGTATTTTCCTAACTTTTTATACAATATAGTTTGGGTATGTCATTTTAGGACAGTCTTCCCTATATCGCCAGCGTAACTGTGAAATGGACGGTGTTATGCAAAAATCGTCTAATCCACAAACGATTTTTGTTAAGATAATTAAGTTTAAAATTTAACACGAGCAAATAAAAAACGTTTTGCAAAGGAATATCTTATTTATAAATTAATATAAATAAGATATTACTTTGCAAAACGTTATTTGCTCGTGTTAAACTTTAAACTTAATTATCTTAACAAAAATCGTTTGTGGATTAGACGATTTTTGCATAACACCGTCCAAATAGGGTTGGTAGTTGGTGAACCTTGGTGTACGCTAGCATTGATAGGACGGAAGTCAGATGAGCCACCGTCCACCAAAACAGATATGCGCCGATTAGAGAGAAAGCTACCGATCCAGGTACATAGTTTGGGAGGAGGACCGTAGGAAGGTAAAGCCCAGCCGCTCTAAACTGACCGATTTCTCATTAAGAAGGTGCTGCATAAATGGCTGACTTGTCAGTGGTTCTCAAACAATCATTAACTATTCTTATATTTGACTGACTTTGGAGTTCACTTGATCAAAATCCATTTAAAATTGTAGAAAAATACAAACATTAGTATTGTTTTCCACTATTTATTTAATTTAATTTTTATATTTTATCATTTTAACATAGTTCGCTAAACATTAGCCTTATCAGAAGGTAGCATATTAAAACTAATTTTTAGAAAACTGAATAATTTTTTTATATATACCTACTAGGACCTAATAATTGTGGTTTACCTATTTGCAAAAGTTTAAGAAAAATATTCAGAAGTTCCAGGTTATAAATATAAAGATTTATTCCGATTTAAACCGACATGTGTCTGGTCTGTATTTCTAAATTTGTTTATTTTCACTGACTTTAATAAGTTTAGTTATTCACTTTACATTGTGTCCGTAAAATTTTAAAATTTTCATCAAAACTATGTTTTTGAGGTATTAAATAGTTTGTGTAGATGGAATCTGTTCTATTTTTAAGAAAACCGTTTTTGTCCGTTATGCCTTTGCTGAAATTCCAACCTGTCTAACTTATGCCTATTTGTAACTTTTAAGTACAGACTAAATAAACGAGAGCGAACAAAAGCAGGAGCACGAATGAAAATGGCTAATATAAATATTTATTAACAACATTTTAGTGTTTTCCTAAACAGGTACTTAAAACACTTTTAACAAAGAGGATTAAGATGTATTATTAAAATTTTGTATTTTTCAGCAGGTACTTATGCAGGTATAAAATGTGTTTGTTATACACGGTTAAGATCTGTTTGGTTATTTTGTAAATTACCTGAATTTTTAAGATTATTTATCAAACACAAATTTCTAATAATCTATATGACCAATATTATTAAATTGAACTTACATTGAAACAGAATAGATTTAGTATTAACAGAAAAGTTTGAGCATCACTGATTGACTGAATCGGCATAAAATCATCCAGTAAAATAAATGAAAGAAGCGCTCGCCGGCAGACTACAACGACCTCGCTGGTCCAATGATTTCTTCAAGATTTATGCTTTTAATATCATAATTCGAAACCGGTCAGCTTACAGCTGCCGAACTATAGTTTGTTGAGAAGTGCGGCATGCCATACTTGGTCAAAGGCCTTGGAAATATGGAGAGCAACAATTTGGGATTTTGATCTTTGGTGACGAAATCCGTACTGTCAGTCATGGATGATTTTGTTTTTCTGGATATTTTAGAATTTCCAAGATGATGACTTTCTCCATAACTTTTCTAACAGCAGACAGAAGAGAGATATGTCCATAATTGGATGGAAGGGACTTGAAACCTTTCTTCGGGACAGGCTGCATATCCAGCTGTCTGGGAAGATACTCTTAACTAGAGAGATCTAGAAAAGACGTGTTAAGATGGATGGAAGTTCTGGAGAGAATTTATTTTTAGTTTTGATTTAGGTTTTGGTCAAGTTTGGTCAATTTTGCTTAGGTTTATCTAGGCGTCCAGGCACACCATTTTTCGAGAATACAGTATAGATATTGTTTCCGAACATCTTTCAGGCAATCAAGTGACCTCTTTTTAATACAAATGATCAGACTTTGATAGTTCCTTTACTAAAATTTGCATTTTCATTCATATTTTTCAGAATATTTAAATTAGAAATTATGTGAGATTATGGTATTAGTGATAGTGAAGAATTTAATTTGTGTAACTGTTGCTACAGTAAATGAATGTTGTTCAGTTTAGTATTTATTAATAGATGTCATCTATTTTTTTCTACAACCATCTATTAGATGGTTGTAGAAAAAAATAGTGTATGCAACTGTCATGTAATGTCCAATAATACACTATGCTCGTGTATTAATAGCCATCGTTACATAATCGTTGTATAATATACTATTTCAGTGCTTTTGTTTTTGAAATCGGTCCATTTTCTTGAAAAAAAATGTTATTGATTCACAAGCACGTTTTCAGCGTGACTAAAGTAAATAATACAAACAATAAAAACATATTATCAAATTTATTAGTAATATAAGTACTTGTTTTATTACTTAAAACTCATAACTAACTCGCTAAAGATTTTCCTACATGTAAAATGTTTTCTCAATAAACCAAAATTATTTATGCATGGTTTATGGGACTTGTTTATGGGTACTAAAAGGAGCTTGCTGGCGATTATTCTTCGAGTGCACTGCACTTCTACTAATGTAATTCTAGAGACGTGACTAATTTACATCTCTTTAACAAAAAGACCAACAGACATATATATATATATATATATATATATATATATATATACCTATATATATATATATATATATATATATATATATATATATATATATATATATATATATATATATATATATATATATATTCACTCTTCTGTTTAGCACGAGTGTGTGTATACTAAACTTGAAAGTCATGTTACTACACACAAAAACATACGTAATCTTCTTATATATATACAGGGTGTTTCAAAAAACATATGCCATCGCATAAAGGGAGATTCTTTGAAAGAAATTAAGGCAAAAAGTTCTTATGAACATGGGTCCGCAGATGCTTTGTTTCAAAGATACAGGATGTTAAATTTTTAAATGGTCTTTACATGTTAAAAACGATGGTTTGGAAAACTAAACCAGTAAGACGGTTAATAAAATTACATTTATCTTCTAAACGAAATGAAAATTGAAAAAATATGAAGAGATAAGTTTTGTTAAGAATTTAACATACTATTTGACCGATATAAGAAAATGTGAAAAAATCAGTGGCGTACATGTTTTTCTTGGAAAAATATTGTACCGTCTTCTCATATGTACGCCCCTGGAGGACCTGTAAAAATCTTTTCATGGTCAGAATTATTCTTAATTTAAGTACTTTACACAGTGTAAATTTCATCAAAATTAATGAAGCCATTTTGAAAATATTTTGGAAAAACTGAAAAAAATTTAAAAATTCAACACCCTGTATCTTTGAAACGAAGCATCTGCGGACCCATGTTTATACAAACTTTTTGCCTCAGTTTCTTACAAGGAATCTCTCCTTGAGCGAAGGCACATGTTTTTTGAAACACCCTGTAATATATATATATATATATATATATATATATATATATATATATATATATATATATATATATATATATATATATATATATATATATATATATATATATATATATATATATATATATATATATATATATATATATATATATACACTTCTCCGAGAAATTAACGCACCATAAATCAGTTTTATTTAAATTAAGTCAAGAATTAGGAAGTATAATATTTTTAGAAGTAATCTACATTTTATCAAGTTTTACACAAAGTAAAATCTTTTTGGAATTTAAAGAAAACTGTATAAAAAAAATAAAGAAAAAACTCTGACAATTTTGAAAAAATAAAGAAAAAAGTGTTAATAACGAGTGTTTCCGCCCCTAGCACGTATCACCGATTCACATCGTCTACGCATACTTAAAATGAATTGCCTTATGTCCTTTTGGTCCAGCTCTTCCCAAATCTGGATCAACCTTTCTCCCACTTCTCCTAAGTTGTTGGGTTGGATTATTCCCCTTCTCAATCGCCTACCAAGGAGGTCCCAGAGATTTTCTATTGGATGTAAATCCGGACTACGCGCTGGCCATGCCATGGTGTTAATTTGTACCTCATCCAGATAATTTCTGACTATACGTGCTATGTGAGGTCTAGCGTTATCTTGCATTAGCAAGCAATTTTCGCCGATATAAGGGGCAAATGGCACTACATGTTGTTCTAAGATATCCTCTATGTACCTTGCAGCTGTGAGGCTTCCATTGTCTATGACAACAAGATCAGTGCGCGCGGTCAAAGAAATGCAGCCCCAAACCATAACAGAACCTCCTCCAAATAATGTGGTGTGTGCGAAATTACACTGCACATATCGCTCATTGGGGCGTCGAATTACACGAATACGTCTGTCGTTATTGTATAAAGAAAATCGAGACTCATCGGTAAACAGCACACGTTCCCAATCAGCCTCTACTCCAGCCAATTGACGTGTTCTCTGGCAAAACATAATCGTTTCCTTCGGTGATCTTCAGTTCACGCGGGACCTCGAGCTGCAATCCTAGGCCTTAAATCCGCTTCTCTAAGTCGCTGACGAACAGTTTCAGTAGAAATTTGCAAGCCGTGTACATTCTGAAGTTAAATTTGTAAACTTCGAAGGGTTACAAACCGTTGTCTAAGGGACGAAAGAACTAAAAATCTATCTTGAATGGGGGGGGGGGGGGGGGCTGGTCTGGCCTTGGCCTGGTCTTCGGGCATGATCTCCTGTTTCTTGAAACCTTTGTACCACACGTGAGATGGATGTGTGTGACACATTAAGTCTGCGACCAATTCTTCTGTAACTCCAACCTTGTTCATGCAATAATACTGCTTCAACACATTCGTCGCGAGTTAAATTCCGTGTTTCACGATCCATTAAGAAATAAACGCAAACTAAACTCCCGTCTGAAATTCGGTGTTTAAATGTATTGGCAAATTTCTTATTTTAAAGCTCGTTTTTGTACTTCTACACAAAACATTACACTGATAAAATACTGATAAACATATGCACTAAATCGGGACTACAGCAAGTGCATATATATGGGGCCCATACAAAATATTAAATTATACCATCAGGGATATTTTTGGTAACACCTACAAAATATTTTAAAGTTTTGATGTGGTGCGTTAATTTATTGGAGAAGTGTATATGTATATATACCATTTATATACCATTTACTATAATTTTAGTAAAAACTCTTGTAACTTAACTTATAACTACATACTACAACGTTACCGAATTAGACACAAATAAATTACTAAAAAAACCATTCGACTTTACACGTACGTACATAGCTTGAGCAGAGTCAAAATAGGCCAAAGCAGATGTCTGTGTGCTTTGAAATAAACCATGCCCTGTACCAAATGTGATGATGGCTTGTCTGGCAGTTTTTTTTTTAATTATTTTTATCAGTTACAATGTGTGACATATGGAGACATTAGGTTTATGTTTGCAGCAGTTTGAAACTACTCAGAGCCAATCATCTTCAAGGAAAACAGTTTGCTGACCAAAACTGGATAACCTCATAATAGATTGATTTGAAAATTTGAAACTGCTGCAAAAACAAACCCATTAATGACCGACTTGATTGGTTTCTTATTGAAACTCGGGACATGGGATTGGCGTGGTAAATTTTTCACCCCATGTTAACTTTTGTTCTAACTCGGAACTAAAAGACGAAATTTGCAATAGCGGTTATTTAAATCCTTAGAAGACGCCACAGAGCCTTATTTCTACTAAAGATGTAAAAAATGACTTCCTTTTTTTTGGTAAAACATACGTTTTTTAACCTCTGTATGTCAGGTATTTGATTTTGACAGTTCCTTGCATTGTTTAAATTAATTTAGAACTGGTAGAAGTTATCATCAAAAAATAAAAGATTTTCTTTAAATTGGTACGGAATTGCTGAAAAAAAAACGTTCATTGCGAATTGAAGACCCTAAACTATGTACCTGCCGAGATTTGGCATAAAATTTTTAGTAGAACAAAAGTTAACATGGGGTGGAAAGATTACCATGCAAATCCCAAGTCCCGAGTTAAAAAAGGCACTGTATATAGATTACTGAGGTAAGCTCAATTTTGTTCAAATATAGGTAACTTGTACACCAATATAATCTTGTTCACCTATTCCTTTTTATAGATAAATAAAATATTTCCAGTCAGAGTCTCAAACTTCTTTCATCCGCAAGATCTTACTGAACGGTTACATTATGTTTAGCATATGTGAGCATATTCAGATCAAACCAAAAAATTACAAATATCTAATTTGTAATTTTCTAATTTAAATTTTTGGTTGTTAGGTCTGAGGATGCTCACATAGGAGCGAAACATATATAACCGTTCAGTAAGATTGTGCGGATTAAAGAAGTTTGAGACTTTAACTTGGAGATTTTTTATTTATCTGTAACTTGAATCAAGTCTCTTGGAGAAATGGGCTACTTCTTCGTATCTTCGTATTCCTTTTTAGATTATCTTTTGTCTTTCGCGGTTGAGTTTTTTTTAATACTCGTACTACGATCATTATAGATTCATTTTTCTTGCTTTTGAATTAGAATTTTGCCGTCCCGACGGGCGGCCGTCCCATCCGCTTCCCCCTGGTTGTGTAACTGTCAGCAAAGATGTTATTACGTGTTCTATGCTGAAAATTAATTATATTTTTATATTGTCGTTGCTTTGTTCTCTGTAGAATAACCTTTAATTATTTTATATGACATTTTGTCGATTCCGCGTGTCGGTCGGATAAAATGAAAAATACAAGTACAAGGTAGACTGACATTAGAATTAGGGAGCGCTTGAAAACTGTAATATTATTTAATCCGTAATGCTATAATCTGGCCACAGTAAATTGGATCCAAACATGGATGAATTAGAAAGGATTCGGTGTTCCGTATACTGTGAGCGTATCGAACGTGAAGCCTGTTTATTTGTTGTTTGTTATGAAAACATTTAGGGGAAAGACGGGGAATACCGACCACGCGGGTAAAACCGACCACCAAATTTCATGTTTCCTAAGCCGCCAATACTTAACATCTTTAGCGCAAACAGTTCAAGGTTAACCATGTTAGTGAGTTTACCGCTCGACCCGACGATATCACGACGCGTTTAGCAGTAAACTGACAATTTGTCTAAAAGTGAATATTTTAAGAAATGTTTCGGTTTAAAAAATAGGTAAGTATCTAAAGTGTGCGTAGGTAAATCGATGTCCACTGATGTCAGTGATGTTACGTAGGTATGCTGCCATCTAATTATCTATCGAATTTTAGATAAACCTCAGTTTAAATGGAATGGAACCTACTTACGATTGTGGATGTGATTTCGGGTAATATCGATCATATTGGTCGCTTTTAACCGAAATAAATCGATATACCCGCAATCCGCAAAGTATCATTATTATATCTATGTATTAATTAAGGTCATTCATTTAAAAGCGCACTATGATCTTAAACCCGGACCTCCAGGAATATCAGCTAAGAAAAAATCAGCTAACAGTTTTAAGAGAAATAAACAATCACAGTCCTATGATTCTTCCACTGATGACTCAGAATCCATCAAACTAACAACTGATTCTGATGAGAGTGACTTTGAAGAAAAAATAGTCGAAGCTAAAACATCGTTTGCAGATTTATTGGCTCCACCAAAAATTAAAAATCATGCGCAAAAAGAAAACTCCAGAAAAGCACATTCAGAAATCTTCACCTCTACCCAAAAAGAACCCAAGACAAAAAAAATTGAAAGGAAAGAAAAGGTAGTTTGCAAAGAATAAGCAAGTAAAACAAAGTTTAGTTGACCAAGATGAAAGAGAAACGCAAGAAAAATCCATTAAGAAAAACAAATAGGAAGTGGCAAAAGAGCCCTGCTTCTTATGCTATGAATTTGGCAGGGATGGAAAATGGTGGCTTGTATGTACTAAGTGAGGTATGGCAGCTCATGCGGAATGTACATGCTGCGATATTTGTAACGATGACATTTCATATTTCTGCGGTAACTAATAATTTTTATACATTTTGTACATATTTTTTATGTGGTCGGATTTACCCCACAGTGTCGGTTAATATCGACCGATGACATTTCTCGTTTTTATTTTTTTTACAGTATACTGACTTAAAAATATTTCGTTTTTTCTTTAGATTTATTTCTATTGATATGTAGCTAAAACAATGTGACTAATAAATATACGTTTTCTATAGAGTACGCATTTTTTTCTAACGTTTTACTTTAGGTGATCGGTATTCCCCGTCTTTCCCCTACCCTAGAGGTCTAGTTTACGAACTTTAAGGAAATACGTAATTGAATCAAGAATGGTAGTAGAAAGAGATAAAATAGCATTGGAGTGTTGGAGCTCAGAAGTGTTGCTGTCTCTGCTGGTTGCTTAGGAAATACGTCTGAACACTCGGTTACACGTGCGTTTTTGTCTAATGAACTAGAAAAGAAAAAGTGCGACTTATAGATTTATAAACGACTTGAAGCGACTTTAAATAAACCTTTAGAAATAATATAACCTATAAATAATAAAACCTTTTTAACTTAAATTTTTTATTATTTAGCAGAACAATCAAATATTTTAGGCCTTTTATTACTTTTAGTAAATCTTGTGATGCTTCTAACGTATTTTTTGTACAAAAATATAAGGTAAAATAAGATGTGGCCAATGTTTACAAATTGTGTTTACAGTGTCGCTTAGAATGGTTTGTTTTGGCTTCAAAGAATGTTAAATCATCCCGTATCCATTCTTAATAAATCCATGGATCCAAAGATTTTTTAGTCCTCAGGGACAGTTAGTGATAGTAGACAACTTGGCAAAATCATTTTTCTCCAACCAGTCATGTCGCTTACCAAAACAATCTATTAACGTACGTTATCGGCTGGCAACTGAGGACTTGACGAGGACTGACGCTACGATTACCAGAAGGTTTTAAAGCTTAGACGATTAACGGCATACTTATTCCCCGAATTAGGGAACGCTTGCAAATTGTAATATTATTTGATCCGTAATGCTTTAATCTGGCCACAGTAAATTGGATCCAACGAAGTTTTAGTCCACAGGGACAGTTAGAGATAGTAAGCACCCTTGGCAAAATCCTGTTTCTCCAATCAGTGATGATTACCAAAACAATCTAGTAACGTACGTTATCGGTTGGCAATTGAGGACTTGGCGTTGGCTGACGCACTATGGGAAAAACTGCGTAAACCTGCCCAAAAATAGTTGCGGGTTAAATTAGTCTTGTATTATTCTAATGTTAAGTTAGTGAAGTTAAAGAAAGAAGAGGGCAACCTGGAATATTTTTATATTATTTATTAGTACAAATCACAATGATTAAAACTCGGATTAAAATAAAACAAAAATAAACAAAACTTATTATAATCTATTGCGGGTCCGAATGTAGATTTATAAATTCTTTAGAGGAATTTTTTTGTTGCCCTGCTTATAATTCATGAGCTGTGATATTTAGGGATCTGAGCTTAGTTGCACCTTTTTTTATCACATCCTCCATATTGCGTGTTCTCGAACATTTCCTCGCGAAATTCTTCCTATAGTTTCGGATGCCTTTATTTCGGGCCTATTAAGCTTCTTCAAACAGTATTCCGATTGGTAGAATACAAGATTTTATCACAGTTGCAATATGCATTAAAATTGTATGCATAGTGGTACTCATTGGATATCATTCAAATTATATTACCGATTTTACCGATAATTAATTATTTACTATCCGAATATCTGCGTTAATGATCGGAATGTTCCGAGTATTTTGATAATCGGATGACCGATTATTTTTCATCCGGATGATCCCATCACTAGGAGTTAGTCGTTCGCTAGTGCGTAGTGGATACCGATGCTGTGCCGTGTTTGTTTGATTGGGTAACAATGGCCGGAACGAAATTTTTGCAAGGAAATCGGATAACTTGCTGAAAGCTGATGCTTGTATGATTGATGGCCGCTTATTTGTCTTTAAAATTTCGTTCCAAATACATGTTATTTATAGTAACATAAAAATAGACGTACAACTAAATATGCATACTTAAATTTGAATATACTAACCTTTCATGATACCTGTTTATGGAAAATTTTTGATTAACTTTGCACTAAAGTCTATTTATTTCGAGGATAGACTGAATATAAACAGATGCACGCTGCCTACAAGGATCGGTTCAAACGGTGAAATTGAACAGGGCCGCATTGAGAATGAGAAGGAAAACATTAAACTGCAAAACTGTTTACAACTAAATAAGAACTAAAATAATTGCCAGCCTTGACAACCGAACAAACAAAACAGCGATTAAAAATCAACGCAAAAAATTAAAACTATAAAACAAGTGAAAACTCGAAAGAAAGTCTAATAGCCTTTTTCACTATACAGCCTAATTACAATCCTGCGAAATACCGCCGATAGCTCTCTGGCACGTCTCTTTCAATTTAATGTCCGGTCGGCCAATACGAATAGGAAGCTGGTGGAGGCTCGACGAGATCGTCTGACTATGACGTGTTAATATTTACATCGGTCTATCTTGGACATGTCTATATTTTAGGTAGTGTCTTCCAACATCGGCTGTTCTGGGAACCTGAAAATAAGGTTTTTAGGGCACTTTTAGCGGTATTTTTGCACACTGGCACAATACAATACTTATAAGGTAGTTTTTTTTAAATAGATTTCACTGTTTGATAAACAGAATTATACATAAATTACACTGAAATAAAGAAAAACAACTGTAACACCAAGAAGACTTACTGTATGGGCAAATAAGGCGGCTCTCCACATGCTACTCGTCTAAATGCACACCTTTGTCTCCAAAGTTAAATTAGTCTGGTTGGTTAATGTGTTCCGAAGAGGAAAAAATAAATCGGATAGAGTATGTAACGCTATTAAATGTGGATGTTTTCTGTGCTGCATAACAAACCCGTTCAACTTTAGGTCAAACTTCACGTTAACATATATATAAAATGGAAAGTGTTTACTTATTTTTGCTTATCTCCTGACGTCACTTGGCACTGAAGGGAAATGGCTGCTTCTTAAATTGTAATAAATTATACCGAGAAGCAAACCATTTTTTTTAGTTAAAAATTATCGTAGTAATTTTCTTTAAAATAATATTTTGGGGTTTATAATGACTTCTTTAAACGATTTATGCAAAATAATACATTCAGATTTAGCGATCTGTTGTAAGCATTTTTTGTAAAATTTTGATTCATCGACTTAAATAAAATTGAAACAAAATGGTTTTTTACTTTACTTACCTTTTAATGTCGTTCTTCTTCATTTTACTTTTGTTTTTAAAACCTTTATTGATTTGTAAGAATAAGCGTAACTAGCTTCAATTTTTTAGGGGGAATACGGGGTTGGTAATTTCTCTTTCAAAACAACCAAAAAAACAAAGTTGAAAATGGTACATATTTCTACTGCTCAATCAAAAAGTGGCGACCAAAACAAGGAAGAAATGCACTATGTAAAATTTAACATATTATTTTGGGGGGCTAATATTACTGCTGGGGAGGCTTAGCCCACAAGACAATAAAATCACATCTATTACGTATAACTTTTAATATTTCACTCTTTCTTAAAAATTGTCTGTGCAACAGCCCATGAGAGCCATCAAATAGAGAATTCTCGGAGAATCTATAACATCTTTGTTTTTTATACCTTGTTGGGACTAAACCTATAGAAATATTCCTTAACGTTACTGGTATCGTATAATTTTATGGAGTTGTGGGTATCAACAACTCTCTAATATTGATCATATACGTACAAAACGTTATAATTTGTTACGGTTGCAAAAAAATTGTCATTTGGCGGGATGAATTGGATTCTTGCATGCGTGGATAATGAGTGTGACATTGAAACAAATAGCTATAAAAATGCAGCGGAAAATGCAAGTTACGCATGACATAGTGGAAGACTTCCGCTATTGGGCGGTCCCTTTGGTATTGCATTGTTTTTCCACATCTTTTTAGTTATCACAATAAAAGTATAGATATAGGTAAAAATTTTACATCGCTTCAAAATGTAGATCTGGTTTAATACACGGACCAAATGTTCTTAGATTATGTAAAATATCGTTATTTCAAGTACATTATCATATACACACGGTAAATGTTCTTTTCACACTCTCTATGGGTCCCAAATAAGATCTAACCTAGAGTCCTGTTCCCACATCTGGGGAGAGGCATCACCTTCGTCACTTAGCATCTTGGTTCTCTTCACAAGAGAGCGATTCGACTCATTAATGACTCAGTCCTCACAATAAAACTCTCTCTCGCTCATCGCCGCGCTGTTGGGGATTTATCCCTTTTATCAACGGCGTGCAGTAAAATTTCAAAGTTGTACATCTCTGTTCCTACTTACAGGAACCGTACCAAATTTAGGGGTTTTAATAGTGAGCCCACTGGAAATGTTTTGGTAAAGAAAAAAAAACATTTTGTAATTTGCGAAAAAAGTTGAATTTTTGCATTGCTTCCACTGCGAAAAAAATTAACACGTTTAGGTATTTTATTTATTATTTTTTCTAAACAAATTTTACATCATTTTGTCGCGAATTTTTTTTTCAATTATATTTTAGATTTCAAAAAATTCAAATGACTATAACAGTAGAGGGATATGATGCTCCCCGAGTCTCCGCATGCGCAGTAGGGTCGACCTTGAACGCCCAGGTATGCTATTGTTATTTGGCCTTGATATGCGCAGGTGTTATTCCAAGGTCAAGAACTTGGCCTTGAACGCGATCAGATGTTTCTTTGTTTGGTGATGACCAGGTGTACGATGCTTATTTCAAGGTTACATTTGCGGTGCATATTTTCAATGAATGCGAGCAGCTGTTTCTTTGTTTGGTGATGACCAGGTGTACGACGCTTATTTCAAGGTTACATTTGTTTTGTATTTTTCGAGGTCGTCGGATGTATTCCTCCCACCATAAATAAATACTTGACCTTGGATTACTTCCTAATAAATATGGCTCATTTCGAAAATAGCTTTCATTGTCACTCATACATCGTATGCGTTAACTGTTGCTTTGGCATATAAAGGATTGTGTTTGTGGTGTGTTCTACAAGTGTTTATTCAAGGTACTTGACAGTAATTGTTTTTATTGTATTTTAAATCATGAGCATTTCAAAGCAGACCATAGCCGAAATTAATAATATGATAAACCAAGATATTCAATTTCTGGAACGTAGAAAATTCTCTACATTAACGGTGGGCAAAATTTATATGATAAAAAAAATTAATTCTTTGACTTCACGTTTTGGAAAAGCCATTATCGTCACATTGTTTGATCCAACACATCAAGCAACATTTGAAACATTTTTATCATCACGCGTAGCTGAAATTCTGACAGAGGATACTATTGAAATGATGAATAACTCCGGTGATCAGTACACCTTAACTTATTTGGGGCAAAGCTCACATGTATTCTCTGGAGGTAATACTAGAGCGTTGTTAAATTTTGGTTGTTTGTAATATATTGTTGATTAGGCTATTTTAATGTTGATTTAAAATGTAATAAAATAGTTCTTGTTAAGTATATATCGAAAAACACACACTCACACACAATCACATGTCCATTATTTTCTATTTAAGATGTGTGACTGCCCTACTGTCATTGAAAATCGAGATATGTACATTAAGAGCATTCATCACCAGCTGAAACATACTAATTTGTTTCAAAGAATTGCACCAAAACTAACCAACGAAATGATACGAAATTTTGGAAATATATTATAATTTTATAGCAAAATGAGGGAAAGTCATTTAAAAAGAAAAATCAAAAAATTATTTTTAAAATTTTTGTTATTTTGTAATATTTATTTTTTTAAAAGACTTTCCCTCATTGTTCACGATTTTCTCTATAATTTATGCGGAGATCGAATTTTTGATTAAACCTTTAGTTTTCTGTAAAACTTTGGAATTCCGTAATTAATGAATTTTGGAGAAAATCGCGTAGCCTTTTCGGCAGTTAACACATTTTGGCAACACAGCAAGCATCGTACGACACCGGGAGCAGTCTTATTATTAAGATTAGCGTGTGATTGTAATTTGGATTTTCGGTGTATTTAAATAGCTATCATGGGGCGGACTAGAAAGAACGAAAATTTATGTGTCAGAAAACGATTATGTTCATCCACAAGTCGCAAAAATAGACGACTTTCTATGAAAAACGGTAAGTAGTGTGTAAGTAGTTCTACTGGTTATGGTAGGTATATATGATTTATATGAAATTAACCGATATAAACACGTAATAGTCTAAGATCCGAAGTAAGCTCGTCCTTCACCGATCTGCTTACAGGATAAAAAGTATTTTTCATCAAACATAATATGTTAACAAATATATCGCGAATGGGTTGCCTAATGAAATATGGTCATGGCTATCCTTAATTAAAAATACTGTAACTCATTTTTTGTTTAATATTTCACTCACTTGCTTACCAAACGAACTTAATACACTAATCGAAAGTATAAAGCATAAGGAACATGCAAAAGTTAGGTTGCCTACTTTTTTTCCGTCCCTATACCGGGTTGCCAGGTACTTATAAACAGGTGAGTCGATTTTAGTAAGTAATTTGTACTCATCTGCTTTCTCTTTGAAACTATATTAAAATAAAGATAATTTTATTGCGAACACGGTGGTATAAGGTTGCCTGCGAAAAATCGGTCATGAATCACGGTTGCCAGGCTTTGAAATTTAAAAATTGGAGCAAGCGATGCGCGACAGAGAAGCATTGCGCGTACTATTCGGTGCGATAGAGGAGGACACAGCATAGCAGCTGCGCGTGACGCGACGTTCGGATGAAAGAGAAACTTTTTTTACATGACACTAATGTGTTCATCATTTTACATACATTTTACATACCCTAATTTCGTTCATATTAAAAATCCAAATTTCATTTTTGGGTTGAAGCTTTAGTTGACAAAAACACATTTTTTGCCATAAAAAAAACAATTGAATATTGATTGTGGTTTCTCCGGAGGTGAGTTTAAGTTTTTATTTTCAATGGCAACCTACCAATTTTTTTATACCATTAGATAGCTCTTTAAATTCCCTTTTCGGTGACATAGGTATCATAAGTGGTAGTTTGCTCTCAAAATGGCGACACTGGAGGCATTTTTCTCAGTTTGAGTAGGTCGCCATTTTGAAGTCCCTGGTTGTTTCATTAAATAACTCTGTAGTTTCGTGAGGAAGACTGTTTAACTTTTATTTTTTAACATCATTTCGTAAAACTCTTTTTAAATAATTGGTATCTGCAAATTTATGTTTTACTAATATTGTCCATTTTTAAAGCAAATTTTCACCAAAATATTAAATAGAAAGGACCAAAAGTAAAATAGCCGTCGCGTAGTACATGTTACTAATTACCTAAAATTATCAAAAACACATTTTAACGGTTTTTTCTAAAAAGAAAGTCAAATAAACAAGACAAAGTACGTTAAAAAGAACATTTATTTAACATAAAATCGGCTATGCATTTACCTAAGTTGGCGTTAAAAAACAGCCCACTGCATAAATCTGATTTTATGTGTAATAAATTATAATGTTAATCTTAACGTACTTTGTCTTATTTGATATTTTTTGGAAGAAAACCGGTAAAATGTGTCTTTTTGATAATTATTATCAAAAAGACACATTTTACCGGTTTTCTTCCAAAAAATGTCAAATAAGACAAAGTACGTTAAGAATAACATTATTTATTACACATAAAATCAGATTTATGAATTTACCTAAGTGGGCTGTTTTTTAACGCCAACTTAGGTAAATGCATAGCCGATTTTATCTTAAATAAATGTTCTTTTTAACGTACTTTGTCTTGTTTATTTGACTTTTTTTTTAGAAAAAAACCGTTAAAATGTGTTTTTGATAATTTTAGGTAATATAATAAGTAACATGTACTACGCGACGGCTATTTTACTTTTGGTACTTTCTATTTAATGTATTGGTGCAAATTTGCTTTAAAAATGGTCCATATTAAGAAAACATAAATTTGCATACACGAATTATTTTAAAAGAGTTTTACAAAATCCTGTTTCCTGTTATGTCATTAGGTAGTATTATTTTATAATATTACACATTTATTAATGCACTTTTCCTTATAGATACGTACAAAAAAGAAAGAAAAATGGCTGCCAGTCTACCTACCTATCTGTTTATGTATTTCTGTCTATATCTATTTTTTTACAACTTTTATTTTTTCCAAATAAATAACGAATTCTTGAAAATTTGTCTTTAATTTTTAACGATTCCCATATGATAGACAAAAAGATTAAATAAACAAATAAGACATATAATGAATAAAAAGAAATCAAGATCAATAAATTATTATCAAAGAATGTCCTATGTCCAACATTTAATAGTTTGCGATTATTTACAGTGAAAAGTGAAATAATTTGAAATCCTAAATACATAATATAAACTTGCTCAAAAATAATCAATTATTCTTCAAGAAATTAAGTCCTGTCCTAATACAACTCACGACGGCGAGGTCGCGTCGCGTCTCCGAATGGCCATGTTGCCAGATTGCTCATTAACATTGATTTACGCTCTTCAGTGGCGAAATCCCGAATCGGAGCACGCGGTCCACTGATGTAGGCTCTTAATTGGTTATCATGTAAATTAAGAGAGCTGGCTGAAGAAATACTACACTTTGCAAATTATGGTAAATCCGATGTGGGTTTTAGTGAAAGTCAGTATAGGAAGTATATGAAAGACGCCGTAAATTTCACGGCTGGAGCACATACGTGCGAGAAATACCTATATGGAACCATTGATCTGGACGAATTTTGCGCTGGAATGATAAATGAAGAATTGGGAAGCTACCTATTCGAAGTGCCTTATTTACCCGATGAATTAGCTAGAAAATATGGTTTGGCTCCCACAAATGATAACACCCTTGTTGATGGCCTTGGGAGTGAAGCAGTCAACACCGATGAAGATGATGGGGAAGCGTGTGCTATTGTTAGCGATGAGTGTGTTCAAAAAGATGAAGAAAATTTCTAAATTTCTATTCATTGTATAATGTAATATGCGATGTTAAATAAATCATTATCTACCTAATTTATTGTTTTATTTTTGCTTTAACTAGTCTTAATATTTCTTATAAATTGGTAAACTTGCAAAATTACTTCAGTTTAAGTTCAAAATGGGTCGTGTTAACAACACAATTGATAAATTTGGTCGTCATGGGACCAATGTACAAGTTCAGTTATTACGTGGTCCACCTGGAGTTGGTTTCAAACTAACCCATGATGGACAATATGACATTGAAGGCAAATCTTTGTCCAATGTTGCAAATCCGATAAAAAGTCATGATGCGGCAACCAGTGAGTACGTCCTGAATGAACTTCATAAAATTCATACACAAATATTATCTAAAATTAATACGGAGGTATATTCACTTAATGAGAAGATCACCAGCCTTGGAGATATAAGCCACAGCTTTCTATGGGGCCTTGAGAAACGAATTAGCAATTTGGAAGGTCAAAAAAAAAGCCAAGGCAAACCTAAAACGAAGTTAAGATAGGGGTGGGGATGCCAAGGTTATGTCGGTGTGTGAAGGTCGACTCTTGGGTATAAGAACTTCTCTCGAAAATTTTAAAATTCAGTTCAGTTGTATTATTTGGTCTTGAGTTTACTACAATATATTTTTTAAAATGCAGTCGAAAGAAGAACGTCCAACTGCAATGGTTTCGCCATTTTCCATTAATGGTCATCAGATGTGTGCCAATTGCGAACATTGGGAATTGCTAGTGGGACAAATGGGTTTCTGTGAATGGTGTCAAAATGAGCACAGAAAACAGCAAGAAGAACAATTATCATCATCGCATATCACCCAACCCACTCAAACCCCAATCACTTTAAGCGGGGGAGGAGATTTGTTAGAGCAGCAGCGACAGCAAAATTTCAACTCTTTTACAGAAGAAGAAGAAGTCAACGGAGATGGTTCATCATCGCCATCGTCGTCGTCATTACCGTCAGAGTGGTCACCAGGTAGAACGTCGCTACCGGATGCCCCATTCGACTCTTCTGATGAAGAGTATATGCGTGAAATAAGTGGCGATAATGAAGATGAATATGATGCAGAACAAGGTTTTCGAGCTATATGTTTAAGGAGAAGCGAACTTATACAATTTGGATATAGCCCATAAATTTAATTTTATATATTTTTTAGTTTGTTTATGAAATAATAAAAATCTTCTTGTACTAAATATGTTTATTATTCACCATACATTTGAATTAACAAATCGCTCTTGATATATATTATTTCTGTGGTTCCGTTCTAAAATCCTCGCTAGCATTACATCCATTTTTCCAATTCTCCTTTGAAAACGATATCTATCAAGTATTAGTTGCTGAAAATTACTTTGTCTGGCTTGTCTATATGCAAAACACCAAACAGACATACGGTGGATAATATTTCTTTCTTCGTCAAATCTTACTTGCTTCATGGTGTATTGTAAAATGAATTTTTATTAGTTATGTCATTTATATATAGGCTGAACATAAAGAGAGTGAATTAGTTTTACTTTAAAATGGGTCGTGTTAACAACACAATTGATAAATTTGGTCGACAGAAAACTCCTGTTTGTAACAACGTATCGCGAGGGTTGCCCGGAATCGGATTTAAACTTACTTCAGATGGACATTTTGATATAGAGGGAAAATTATTAAGGAATGTTGCCCAACCGATAAATGATAATGATGCTGCTACCAAAGAATATGTCCTTACGGAAGTTCATCAATTTGGTTCGCAGATAAATACCATACTTAGTAATGTGCTAGTACCGGTTTTTCAAAAAATGTTTGAAGATGATGAGACCAAAATTACGTACCTTAAGGAAAAAATATATCAATTCATCAAATTCACCCACATGCTGCATGGCACACTACAACGAAGATAAAGGATCCAAAAAAACCAAAATGGAAACCAACCTAGATGAAGTTCTTTTGAAAACATAATTATACTGTTACATGTAATAAACTAACAATAAAACGCATAATAATTATGAAAAGCAATATTTATTATTATTATTTATAATGCATACATACGTAACGTAAAACCTATTTGATAATATTTATACAATATCTGATTTGTCTATCCAAGAATTAAATTGATTTGGAAAACCTAACCATTTTACAAACAATTGATCGTTTTGATTGTTCTTGCGTTTTCTAAGAATTTTCTCAACTAAATAAACACCAGGGCTAGCTGTCTTTTGCAGTTCTGCTTCGTAAAAACATCCTTTAATAGGTTGACCTTCTAATGATTGCAGCAAGTATGTAGGTGGATTTGTAATATTAACTTTTGCTATTTCAAACAGTTCCGTTGACCACGAAGGCGTATATCCTTTGTCAAATACACCTTTGTACTTGCTAATGCGAACAATGTCACCCAAATGGAATTTTTTTTTCTTCGGAACAATTTTCAAATAGTCATATGCTTTAATAGGGGTATCCTCTTTTACACTGTTAGGCTTCATTCCAATGGTGCGGTGTTTAGTGTTATTATAGGTCTTCGTTATAGCTGGTAATATTTGTAACCATCTGTATGAACCTCTAGCCGAGAATTGTTTATATAACTTATTTTTCAAAGTTCTTATAACACGCTCAACAATTGCCGCTTTTTTCGTGCTATATGTGGAATAATGGTTTATATTATATTTTTTCATGAGTGCTTGAAAGGTGCTATTATAAAATTCCTTTCCTTGATCACTCTGTAAATTGTTTGGTGCATATGATGCTTCTTCAATGATGCTTTTCATGGCATTCGTAACTTCAACACCGGTCTTATTCTTAACTGCTTTGGTGTACACGAATTTGGAGTAACAATTTATACATACAACAATGTAACGGTAACCATCATTGTCAGTAGCATATTGCTGCATTTCCGCCAAATCAATTTGCCACAAATCTCGATATCCTTTTATGACCGTACGTCTTCTAACAAAATTTTTTCTTGCTGTCCTATGTAATTCATTTACGACTTTAATTTTTTCTTGTCTAGGATCCATATTATAAGGTTCCACGTCTTATCAGACACTGAGGATGGCAACTACGTGCAAAACTTAATATATTATTCCTTCTTCTCGAAGCTCTTCCATAATTGACATAATCTCATTATCATGTCCGGTATGTCCAGCTACTTTTGACCCCCACAATAATCGTAATCTATCCACTAACTCCTTAGGTTTATTCCAATAAACATATTGAGATGATTTCGACGATAGGCGCTTTTTTGCTGGTAGTTGGATTTTGTTGTCGCCTTTTTTTCTTCCTACACCACCACCACCCAGTTTGGTTCCCATAATTAGCGGTTTTATGATTCGTAAATATTTTCTCCATCGGGTTTCCCTTAAACCACGTTTCTTGTCATAACCGTCGTAGGCCGCATCCGTCAATTTCAAAATGGTTTGGTATTTTCGAAGTACATCTAGACTAATTTCGTCTTCATTATCTAGGCATGCTGGATTTTTTAGAAAAATCAAATCGTAAAGCTCAGCCGTTCCATCGAATTCAGCAATGTTTGTTTTGTTCTTGTATAACACCATCTTTCCGTTTGTTAGAAAACGAACCACCAAGTTGCCAATATATTTTGTTGATTTATTTTCTTTTTTACCAAAGCGTACACCATACACGGTATCATAATGAGATGGCTCCAATTTTAATCCATTTAAATAATCTTGAATTGTTTTTGCGGCTGAACTGCTACCACTGGATGTGTGTGGTGATGTGTAAGATGATGTTATCGTTGATGGGGAAGGGGTTTCGAACAGTGACTCACGATTTCCACGTTTTGGTGTAGGAATTTGTGTTTTTTGCGAAATCGGTGTAGATGTTTCAAAATCCACTTCTGTTGGATGTTCTTCAAACATTTTCGCCATTCCCACCGAGCTGCTGCTGCTACTCCGACTTTGTGGTTTAGTCGTAGTACTTGATTTTTTAGTTGCGTACTGTTGCTGCTGCTGCTTTACGGCTTTAGATATAGATTCTAGTGGTTTAGAAACTGGTTCATAAAACTTTTCCAAATCATGTTCATTCTGCACTTTAGCTGCTTTAACTTGTTTAAATTTTTTTCTAACCGCATTTGTAGTTTCCAGTAGCTTTCGTTTTAATTCGATTTCTTCATTCATGATGCTTTCAAAGCACCGTTCAACGATGAAATGATTATCCAAGTTATTATTATAGGAATATATAACTATCGAATCCCTTGCGGTGTCTGCCCGAATTTACATCACTATCCTTGTCAATAACTAAAAAACCATATTTATTATCCCAACATTTAGCACACATCTCTTGAAATTGTGTAAACGTCAGGTCGGGTGAAACGTGATCGGAAAATATATGTTTCATATTCATCTCATCTTGTTTAAACATAATAATGAAGTTGGCATTATCCCGGACGAGCTGCTTAGGAACACGAGAATACGTTTGCGCCAAGTAAAAGGCATCCACATTTTTGTGACGTCCCATGCTAAAATACGATCTTATAACGTCCTGTTTCTCACACATAACGTCATCAAAAATAAATATTGAATTAGGTTTAGCATCCGACGGTTCCACGATGTTATTTGCGTCGCTAAAAGCGTAGTAGCCAAGACCTTTGATTGGTGATAAAATTTTCTTTAAATATTCATATTTCGGTTGATAGAGCGACTTTGAGTAGATATAAACATTTTCGAAACGCAGTCCCGAGGGGTGAGTAAGCAGCGAAATCATAACATTTGTTTTTCCACAGTTTGAAGGTCCTATTAATAATCCACGAATAGATGACGGTAGCAAAGGACCATGTCTTTTAAATAATTTTTGTTCTAGTCCAGATCCGACCTTTACATCGAGATTATCGACGGGAAGTTTTTGTCTAAGATTGACGATACGCATCTTAACAAAATCTATATTTTATACTGAACTTTCACGTAAACTATCATTCAGATGTCGCTCGTCAGACGAAGTAGACGGTCTCGTTTATCAAGTAAGACTGGAAGCGGTATTGTTAATTCAGTAATTAATAGGCTACCGTTCGAGTTACACATTCCCGGCTATCAGTATTGCGGGCCCGGGACGAAAGTAGTAAAACGTGTGGCAAGAGGAGATCAAGGAATTAATTCTTTGGATGTCGCATGCAAAAAACACGATTTATCCTATTTGCGTAATAGTGAAAATTTAAGTGCTCGCCACCAAGCAGATCAGGAACTCGAGCAAAGCGCGTGGAAAAGAGTAAAATCTAAAGACTCTAGCGCTGGTGAAAAAGCTGCAGCTTGGTTGGTAACCAACATTATGAAAGCGAAACAACGTTTTGGTATGGGTGTATCATCATCATCAAAATCGAGAAAAGCATCCACTAGAGGTAAACGTCGCTTCCAGCGCCGCCGCCGCCACACTAAAGGTAATGGCGTCGGTAAACATAAGCGAGTACACAAAGTAGCTTTTGGATCATCTATTAGACGACCCGTTCGATCAGAATTGTTAAAAGCTGGTGGGAAAAAACTTATCGAGAAAAATATCATGAAAGCATCGAAAATAGCTGCAGTAGCTGCACGTAAATCCCTAAGAATAGCCGGTGGCAAACGAAAAATTCGCACGCCTAGAATCATTCCAATTCCGAAGACTGGGGGGATATTACCGTTAATACCAATATTTGCAGGACTATCGGCCTTAGGTTCATTAGCAGGTGGTGCAGCAGGCATCGTGCGTGCCGTAAAAGCAGTAAAAAAGTCGACTGCAGAGAAAATAGGTACCGGCTTACATCTAAGTTCAAGAGGAAATGGATTATATTTGAAACCATATCGCACAGGTTTGGGATTATATATAAACAACGGCAAAAATAAGAAATCAAAAAACTAATAGAATCCCTACCTCAAAGACCACTATCCAATATTGATATAGAAAAGTACGCCTTAAAAATGAAAATACCACACTTTCGAGGCGTATATATGAGAGATTCATTACCTGTACGCGGTCCCAAACGTTATGAGGCCGCCATTATAAATTTGGATAGTATGTCGGGTGTAGGGACTCATTGGGTAGCATATAGAAAAAGCAATTCTGATGTAACATACTACGATAGTTTCGGTGATTTACCCCCACCTATGGAATTGGTACGATATCTGCAGATGGGTTCCGAAGCGACGACGAAAATTTACTATACATACGACCGTCAACAAGAATTTGGAACAGTCTGGTGTGGACATTTGTGTTTGAAGTTTCTTTTACAATCGTAAAAAGTATGTCTTTGACACCCCAAATGGAACGTGACAACTACACCAAAATGTTGCTATCACTTAAAGCATATCGTGAAGTCGGAGGATTACAAAAAATGACAGCTGAACAGTTAGAAAATACGCCCAAAGAAGTGTTGATCGCATTAGCTCCAAATGAAATAGCACTAGTTTGGGATAGGTTACCTAATCACCTAAAAAGTGACGTCGATATATTGAAATATCAATACTGTTTCGAACATTATAATAGCAATAATTCAGATTCGGACGAGGGCGATGGACCGATACCAAAAAAAATATTTTGTTGTTATTGCAAAATTAACGATGTGAATATAAAGGCAGAAAACAGTTTAAAAACGCCCAAAGGAATAAAGCAACGCTTCAGTTTAAATCCATTTAACTGTTGCAAACAGCAATAAAATAGCTACACAAATAGTTTCGTGGTCAGTCATGTCTTACACATTCACTCTAACAGGACATACAAGTGTCTTAAGTGCGGATTTTTACCCACCCATCGAGTTAAATACAACAGACAAATATGGAGTTGCACTGCTGGGATTTTACACATATAATTCGATTTTTAATATCGACGAAAGCAATAATTCATTCAGCCATTTGAAAACAGTGATACCAACGAATGTAAGGATTCCACCAGGAGCTTACGAAATTAATGAAATAGCAAAAGCCATGTACACCGCTTTAAAAGAGTCATGCAAAGTAGTGAAAGTTTGGGAGTTCACGGCCCACCGTCCACCGGTGGGATCTTATCTTGTGATCTATGACGTCATATCTCGGCTACCTTTGCGCATGTGCAAATTTCAAGTACGTCATCGAAGTCTACGTCACTGGATCTTACGTCAGCAAACCCAACCTGCGCGCGCAGCTGTCAAATGTCACCTGTCAACTGTCACCTGTCACTTGTCAAATGTCAAAATTAAAATTTGACATACGTCACGTATGAAGGATGACGTCATAAGACATGTGTAAAAGCATGTCAGCTGTCACCTGTCATTTAAGATCTGTCAACTGTCACCTGTCACTTACGAAACGCCAAAATTAAAATTGAACATACGTCACGTGTTCAAAATGGCGTCATAAGACATGTGTAAAAGTATGTCAGCTGTCACCTGCCATTTAAGATCTGTCAACTGTCACCTGTCACTTATGAAACGCCAAAATTAAAATTTAACGTAGGTCACGTGTTCAAAATGGCGTCAGAAGACATGCGTAAAAATATGTCAGCTGTCACCTGTCATTTAAGACATGTCAACTGTCACCAGTCACGTGTTAAACGTCAAAAAAAAAATTCAACATATGTCACGTGTTCAGGGCGGTGTCCGAAAGCGTTTAAAAAAAGAATGGCGTCGATCGGCCTTTTGGTTCCGGAGATATAGTTTTTTGCTATTAGCGCTCTAATGGCTCAGGTTGGAGAGTTGAAATTTGGATGTAGGATAGTAGATGATGAGATCATTCGATTTATCAAATTATTTTTCAAAAATCTCGACTTTGAGGAAAAATTAGATTTCAAATTTTTACATCACCCTGTATAGCAAATTTTGGATTAATTATATAAGTTATGAATATTAGGGGGATTTAGTAATAGAAAAATATGTATCAGGTCATTGGAACTAGTAAAAATTAGATCTCAACATTTTTACATCACCCTGTATAGTTAATTTTCGATGAAAGATATAATTTAGGAATTTTATTTAAGTTAATAACAACTAAACAATCCACGTTAAAATCGCCAATGTTTAAACTGAGTTGTTGAAACACCCCTGTTTAAACAGCTCTGTTTAAACAGCCCGGTTTCAACTACCCTGTTTAAAAACACCTCTGTTTAAACAGGGCTGTATAAACAGGGGTGTTAGAAATTATTAACTTTATTTTATTGTTAAAATATGATCTGCCGGATGATTATATCAAGTTAAAAGAGCCTAAAACAATAGTACATAAGAGAAAGAGTGCATCATTAGTGGAAAATTCCCAACTCAAGCGAGCTAAAATGACTCAGCACGAGGTAAGGTTAATTTAGACGTGTTTTTCGAGGTACGAATATGTAAGAAAACTAGCAATTAGAAAAATTGGTGATTTAACCACAAGACATCGAGATTGAGCAAATTTATATACAAAATTAGCGAATAATAGGAAACAAGTTAGGACTAGGAATACAAGTAAACTAGAAATACGATTCAGAGTTTCGGATAAAGATGGGGTTAGGGTAGAATGAGTACGAGGAAAAGATGTTGCGACGGACGGAAAAACTTTACGAAATTCTCGACGAAGATCATCGATGCAGGTCTTAAATGCTAAATACTTCTTTCTTATTGTTCGTGCAGCTTGGATAATCCTACGTTTAACGTCTTTATCGAGCTGGCTCTTGGGGGTAGACATACTAAAAAAGACAGACCCTGTTCTGGAAAAACAGCTAAAAAACAGGCCCTATTCTGGAAAAAACAGCTAAGAAACAGACCCTGTTCTGGAAAAACAGCTCAAAAACAGATCCTGTTCTGGAAAAAACAGCGAAAAAACAGACCCTGTTCTAGAAAAACAGCTAAAAAACAGACCCTGTTCTGGAAAAACAGCTAAAAACAGACCCTGTTCGGGAAAAAACAGCTAAAAAACAGACCCTGTTCTGGAAAAAAACAGCTAAAAACAGACTCTGTTTCTAGAAAAACAGCTAAAAAAACAGACCCTGTTCGGGAAGAACAGCAAAAAAAAACAGACCCTGTTTCAGGAACCCACTAAAACGTCGAACTACCGAACCACTCAACAGCGAAACAACATACTCTGTTTCGAAAAACAACTCCGGAGCAGCTATGAAACAACTAAGAAAAATGCCTTTGCTTCGGGAAACAGTAATTCGTATTCATACTTGCTCATATATAAACAACATACAGACGATTTTCTTCAAAAATAGAAGGGTACTAATGCTGCTACGAATAATCAAACAGTTATCTGTTAAAAAAAGCATCCAGTCCATCCTCCTTTTCGAACGGAATTTAAAATAAAAATTTCGTTCAAAGATCTTTAAGAACTGCATACGTAGATACAGGCTATTTTCTTTTAACAGAAAGCTGCCAATAGAACTGGAAAGACTTAGGTACACAACAAGTTTGATACTCAGATCATACCCTAAATCAATATCCGAAAATTGTTCTAGAAGACATATCGAAATATTGGAGAGACAGCTGATAGTGATCTCACACAGGGTCTTAAGCACGATATCGAAACTGATACATGGAAACGGGGAGAGTTACGGGTTGATTTTTTGAAAAATAGTGATATTCAAGTGGGCGATATTAAATACCGAAGAACTGATGGGCTCTACGATCGTCTGTTTTTTTCTAAACCTATTTATCAGAGAAAAGAAGATGAGGAACAATACAAAGATAGGGAGTGATGTATACGAAATTTGTAATCTAAGTGGAATAGCTGATAAGAAATGGTTAGTATACCGTTGACCGGCAGACAATTAACATGGCGGAAATATGAAAAACTATTCTTGCCAACATTGAAGAAGTATTCAGTCGGAACCAGTATTATGGGTCCTGTTTACCGGCAACTTTAATGGTTTGGGAACTTGCTAAAAAATATAATGTACATGTAGAGCCAAAATGTGGAAAGATTTTCTATGAGGAAATAGAAGGTAACATTCATTTTTGGAACGTATTTGAAGGAGAAATTTACGATCCTACCGTGAAAGTTATTAAACATATGATGCCATCTGCAGACCTTACGAAGTTTGTGTACAAAGAAGATCCTAGTATAAACACAGATATGGAGGCAGCACTAATGCTAGATATTTTTAATCAGTTCCAGAGAACAAACACAACACACCAATACTTTTCCAACGCTCCAGATAAACTTAAAACTCTGAGAAAAATTATCCATAGAAATGTAGCTAGATGTATTAAATAAAAGAATTAAACCAAGTCCTTAGATGTTTTACTACCTGAAACAATCAAACCTAACCTCAACAAATATTCTAGTGCAGGTGGTACAAAATTCTTCGAAACTTAAACGATTCTCAGCCTCAAGCTATTTAATAGAACAGGTTCTGTTTCCAAGGGATTCAAGCTTTTCTCAGGGCGTTTGTCTTTGCATTGTGTGTGACGCCCCGTTAACGCCCTGTGAATCACCCTATTGTTGTCCGGTTACTGCCCGGTTGTTGTCCTATTAACGTCCGGTTGCTGTCCGGATAACGTCAGGACGTTGTCCTGTATGTGTTATAACGAGGTTTTGATGGATAAAAGGACATGTTCAGATTAAGGGCTTTAGTTGAGAACTGGATGTTATAGTAATAAGATGTATACCAACAAAATAAAGTATCAGCTTCTTGAAACACCAGCTGTTAAATATGGTGTAAGGACAGAGGGGTCTAAGTTCTTTTAAACACCCTGTAAAACCGTAGATATATTAAAAAGAAATTATGCCTGAAAATTATGTAACCGGTTAAGGGCCTTATATCTAAATATAGCCACCGTTAATACAAAAGGTTCTATTCTAAACCTTGTAAAACTAAAACAAAATCCCATTCAAAACTCCTTAAAATAATAACGCTTATTTTCTTATGCTAGGTCTTATATTTTCGAAAAACTGGGTAGTCGGAAGAGAGTCCTTTTTTTCTTATTCTAAGTCTTAGATTTTCGAAAAACTGCATGGTTGAGATTCTTTCCGGCATCACCATGTTGGTGGTATTTGTAAAACGTGTTTTTCAAAAATACCGCAAAGAAAAGTGCAAACCCAAGCAAACGCTCTCCTTATTGGTAGAGAAATCTACATATTTCGAAAAAATTTACTACTAATTTGTATTTAAGTCGACATTATTTGATTCGACAGTATAAAAAGAATAAAAAGGGTCCCCAAAAGACGCAGGAAGATATGCTTCACAGCTCAAATTGCCCCTTTTGTAGGGAGGTCTTACAAATCAAGCTCCACTATCTTGGTCCTCAGTGAGGATGTCTAAAGGGCCATAATAGATTCTTAGTATACAGATATGACAATAAATCACTAAATGGTTCACAGAAAAATTTCTCGCACCATTTGAGGATATTATTGCATAATATGAAAGACATATTTTAAACAGTACAACCACTAGCAACGTTAGTTGAGATTTTCGAAAAATTTTTGTCAGTCGAAAGGTCTTTTTGACCTTACCCAATACCCGCCAAAGATTCTCCGTCCCTTTCTTACTGTTAGGGCACGAATAGGAAAGATATAATATGTTAAACAGTCTAGCCTCTAGTAACGTAATTAGTCAAAATTAGCTCCTTTATAGAGTCAAAACAAGCGAATATATAACAGAGCAAACGCAAAGCGTTATTTTAAGTTGAAACATGGCCGATGGATGGTTCTTTAATAGCCAACAGGCGACAATTAACCCGAATCATGTCCATAAGACATATGGAAAACACTGTATATACCAAACTCCTTTAAGGTGCCAACCCCCTTTGTACAGAGGAATTACCGAACACCGGAGTCAGTACGTCTCCCCTCGGAAGGGTACCTGGCGTGTTTCCATGCGGAAAAAAGTCGACCATCCCTTTATACCCCTTAAGGAGCCAGCTCATTAGCAATAATAGGGAACATACCGAAATCACTTTGAATATATTTTTTCTAATTTTCAAACCAGTATACGCTGGAAGTTGTACATGAACATGCAAACATTTTCTGTAAAAATAAAAGATTTTAACTGACGAAATTCTTCAGACTATACGACACACATTTTTTGATTCATTTTTCTCCCCCAAAAGTTACAGTTTTTAGCGCAATTGAAAAGCAAAACTACAGTTAGTTTTATCTAGGACATCTCACGTAGACTTCAAGCCTAAGTACTAACGAACCGAGGGCGTCTGAAGAGAAGGGATCTAATCTATTGCCACGAGATTTAAAGGATTGGACGTGGGAACAGACAGGAAAAACATCTGCAGGCAATTTTTTCAGAATTCAGGTACTAATATGAGTTCAAAGAACTAACTATTTCTATGTTGTTACTGAAACAGAAATTTAAAATGATACTCGTAAATTTCCGCTTTAAAGATTTTTTTATATAAGTCATCCCACGTAGACGTCAAGCCTAAGTACTAACGAACCGTGGGCGTCTGAAGAGAAGGGAAATGTAAGCTATTGACATGAGAGTTAAAGGAGTGGGTGTTGGGACAGACAGGGAAAACATCTGCAGGCAATTTTTTCCATAATTCTGGTATGAAGGAGAGAAGTTCGAGGTTTTTATCCCCAGATCCCAGTGCTAATATTAGTTCAAAGAACTAACTATTTCTATGTTGTTACATAAACGTAAATTTAAAATAATATCCATAAATTTCGGTTTTAAAGATTTTTTATTTAAGACATCTCATGTGGACTTCGAGCCTAAGTACTAACAAACCGTGGGCGTCTGAAGAGAAGGGAAATGTAAGCTATCGACATGAGATTTAAAGGAGTGGGTGTTGGTTGGGACAGACAGGGAAAACCTCTGCAGGCAATTTTTTTCATAATTCCAGTACTAATATTAGTGTAAATAACTAAAGATTTATATGTTGATACTTAAACACAAATTGAAAATAACGTTCCATAAATTTCGGCTTTAAAGATTTTTTTTTTGAGTCATCCCACGTAGACATCAAGCCTAAGTATTAACGAACCGTGGGCGTCTGAAGAGAAGGGAAATATAAGCTATTGACAGGAGATTTAAAGGAGTGGGTGTTGGGACAGATAGGGAAAACATCTGCAGGCAATTTTTTCCATAATTCTGGTATGAATGAGCGAGAGAAGTTCGAGTTTTTTTATTCCTAGATCCCAGTGCTAATATTAGTCCAAAGAACTAACTATTTCTATGTTGTTACTTAAACATAAATTTAAAATGATACTCGTAAATTTCGGCTTTAAAGATTTTTTTATATAAGTCATCCCACGTAAACGTCAAGCCTAAGTACTAACAAACCGTGGACGTCTGAAGAGAAGGGAAATTTAATCTATTGCCATGAGATTTAAGAGATTGGACGACGGGACAGAAAGGGAAAACCTCTGCAGGTAATTTTTTTCATAATTCAGGTAGAAATGAAGGAGAGAAGTTAGAGGTTTTTTATCCCTAGATCCAGGTGTTAATACTAGTACAAAAGAACTAAATATTTCCATGCTGTTACTCAAACGCAAATTTCAAATAATACCCCTAAATCTCCTCCTTCAAGATTTTTTATCTAAGACATCCCACGTAGACGTCAAACCTAAGTACTAACAAACCGTGGACGTCTGAAGAGAAGGGAAATGTAATATATTGACACTGGATTTAAAGGAGTGAACGTTGAGGGCAGACAGGGAAAAACATCTGCAGGCAATTTTTTTCATAATTCCAGCACTACTATTAGTGCAAATAACTAAAGATTTATATGTTGTTACTTAAACGCAAATTTAAAATTGCGCCCCATAAATTTCAGCTTTAAAGATTTTTTATATAAGTCATCCCACGTAGACATCAAGCCTAAGTACTAACGAATCGTGGGCGTCTGAAGAGAAGGGAAATGTAAGCTATTGACATGAGATTTAAAGGAGAGGGTGTTAGGGACAGACAGGGAAAACATCTGCAGGTAATTTTTTTCATAATTCAGGTACTAATATTAGCGCAAATAACTAAAGATTTATATGTTGTTACTTACCCGCAAATTTAAAATACAACCCTCTAAATTTCAGCTTTCGAGATTTTTTTTAATCTAAGACACCCCAGCCTAAGCCATCAAGCCTAAGTATTAACGACCCGTGGGCGTCTGAAGAGAAGGGAAATGTAATATATTGACATGGGATTTAAAGGAGTGAATATTGGGAGCACACAGGGAAAACATCTGCAGGCAAGTTTTTCTAGTGTAAATAACTAAAGATTTCTATGCTGGTACTTAAACGCAAATTTAAAAAATATTGTCCCTAAATTTCGACTTTTCAGTTTTTATCTAAGACACTCCACGTAGACTTCAAGCCTAAGTACTAACGAACCGTGGGCGTCTGAAGAGAAGGGAAATGTAAGCTATTGTATTATAAAATACTACCCATAAATTCCGGCTTTTTCAGATTTTTTTATCTCAGACATCCCAGTCTAAGACACCAAGCCTAAGTACTAACGACCCGTGGGCGTCTGAAGAGAAGGGAAATGTAATCTATTGACATGAGATTTAAAGGAGGGGGTGTTAGGGACAGACAGGGAAAACATCTGCAGGTAATTTTTTTCATAATTCAGGTAGAAATGAGCGAAAGAAGTTCGAGGCTTTTTTATCCCTAGATTCCCATACTAATATTAGCGCAAATAACTAAATATTTCCATGTTGCTACTTAAACGCAAATTTAAAATACTACCCATAAATTTCGACTTTCTAGTCCCCACACAAACTCTTAAATATACCAACTATTAATTTTTAAACCTCAAATAACAATAGTAATAATATTAACACGATTAAATAAAACACTAGAGTACTTACGTTTTATAATACTTAGGGCACAACACACAAACTAATTCACAGTAAAAAAATCTAAATGACTACCAGTTCAGCCTGCTAACAAAAAACTCGAACCCGTATTTTGCCCTGATTGAACCAACCGATCACGCGTAAAGATTTGTTACTACCTAAACTCGTACTGGCGAATCTCTTGTATGTAGTTACTAATTAAGATTCTAAGATATCCAGACCGGATGTGTCAAAACCACAAATCTCCCTGTTACCAATAAATGTACACTTATATTATCAGAAAAAGGCTCGCAAATATGTTTAGAACTGTATTTGATTTCTTTATAAAATTATTTAAAATAAAACATCAAATTTCTATAATTGCTAATGCCTTTCCATCTCTGAATTAAGAAACTATACTAGTATCATGAATTTACTTAAATTTTTCTCTTTCATTTGATACCCAACACGCCGTTTATCATATTAGAGCCCTTTTTCGACGCCATATCTTCGGGGAGGAGAGGGTTTAAATTTCTACAACTATATACGATGGACATGATTTTTTAGCAAAAAATGCGTAGCAGGGTTGCGTCATCTTTATGAGAAGTAGTTAAAAGGATATTTGTAAAACAAAATACAACCTCCCGTTACATACTCGTGATAGCAACTTGTAAACGTTAACTAATCTGTTTTTGAGAGCAATTTTTCATACCGTACCAAACACCCAAATCCCCACCCTCTGTTTTAGGCCGTTAGGGTACTAACTGTAAAAAACTCGGACCCTGAACCCCGCTGGACGGCTTTTCTTTTTTCAACATCTTCTGACATCATCCTCATCATGTGACCTACGTTAAATTTCTATGTTATCGTTTGACAAGTGACTGGTAACACATCGAAGATGATAAGTGGCCACTGATGTACTTTTACATATGTCTCACGATATCATCCATAACACGTGACACATGTAAAATTTTTATTTTTGAAGTTTCACAAGTGACAGGTGACAGTTGACACACCGAAGATAACAAGAGACATCCTTAACACGTGACCTAAGTTAAATTTTTATTTCTACGTTTGACAAGTGACTGTTTGGCTGAGTTTGCTCAGGTTTGTCTCGTTGGGTTTGCTGAGGTTTGTTCAGGTCTGCTCAGGTTTGTTTCAGTGGGTTTGCTCCGGTTTCTTCAGGTTTATTTGGCTTTGCTTTGGTTTGCGCGTTTAAGGTTAGCTCAGGTCGCGCGCGCGCGCGACCTGAGCTAACCTTAAACGCGCAAACCAAAGCAAAGCCAAATAAACCTGAAGAAACCGGAGCAAACCCACTGAAACAAACCTGAGCAGACCTGAACAAACCTCAGCAAACCCAACGAGACAAACCTGAGCAAACTCAGCCAAACAGTCACTTGTCAAACGTAGAAATAAAAATTTAACTTAGGTCACGTGTTAAGGATGTCTCTTGTTATCTTCGGTGTGTCAACTGTCACCTGTCACTTGTGAAACTTCAAAAATAAAAATTTTACATGTGTCACGTGTTATGGATGATATCGTGAGACATATGTAAAAGTACATCAGTGGCCACTTATCATCTTCGATGTGTTACCAGTCACTTGTCAAACGATAACATAGAAATTTAACGTAGGTCACATGATGAGGATGATGTCAGAAGATGTTGAAAAAAGAAAAGCCGTCCAGCGGGGTTCAGGGTCCGAGTTTTTTACAGTTAGTACCCTAACGGCCTAAAACAGAGGGTGGGGATTTGGGTGTTTGGTACGGTATGAAAAATTGCTCTCAAAAACAGATTAGTTAACGTTTACAAGTTGCTATCACGAGTATGTAACGGGAGGTTGTATTTTGTTTTACAAATATCCTTTTAACTACTTCTCATAAAGATGACGCAACCCTGCTACGCATTTTTTGCTAAAAAATCATGTCCATCGTATATAGTTGTAGAAATTTAAACCCTCTCCTCCCCGAAGATATGGCGTCGAAAAAGGGCTCTAATATGATAAACGGCGTGTTGGGTATCAAATGAAAGAGAAAAATTTAAGTAAATTCATGATACTAGTATAGTTTCTTAATTCAGAGATGGAAAGGCATTAGCAATTATAGAAATTTGATGTTTTATTTTAAATAATTTTATAAAGAAATCAAATACAGTTCTAAACATATTTGCGAGCCTTTTTCTGATAATATAAGTGTACATTTATTGGTAACAGGGAGATTTGTGGTTTTGACACATCCGGTCTGGATATCTTAGAATCTTAATTAGTAACTACATACAAGAGATTCGCCAGTACGAGTTTAGGTAGTAACAAATCTTTACGCGTGATCGGTTGGTTCAATCAGGGCAAAATACGGGTTCGAGTTTTTTGTTAGCAGGCTGAACTGGTAGTCATTTAGATTTTTTTACTGTGAATTAGTTTGTGTGTTGTGCCCTAAGTATTATAAAACGTAAGTACTCTAGTGTTTTATTTAATCGTGTTAATATTATTACTATTGTTATTTGAGGTTTAAAAATTAATAGTTGGTATATTTAAGAGTTTGTGTGGGGACTAGAAAGTCGAAATTTATGGGTAGTATTTTAAATTTGCGTTTAAGTAGCAACATGGAAATATTTAGTTATTTGCGCTAATATTAGTATGGGAATCTAGGGATAAAAAAGCCTCGAACTTCTTTCGCTCATTTCTACCTGAATTATGAAAAAAATTACCTGCAGATGTTTTCCCTGTCTGTCCCTAACACCCCCTCCTTTAAATCTCATGTCAATAGATTACATTTCCCTTCTCTTCAGACGCCCACGGGTCGTTAGTACTTAGGCTTGGTGTCTTAGACTGGGATGTCTGAGATAAAAAAATCTGAAAAAGCCGGAATTTATGGGTAGTATTTTATAATACAATAGCTTACATTTCCCTTCTCTTCAGACGCCCACGGTTCGTTAGTACTTAGGCTTGAAGTCTACGTGGAGTGTCTTAGATAAAAACTGAAAAGTCGAAATTTAGGGACAATATTTTTTAAATTTGCGTTTAAGTACCAGCATAGAAATCTTTAGTTATTTACACTAGAAAAACTTGCCTGCAGATGTTTTCCCTGTGTGCTCCCAATATTCACTCCTTTAAATCCCATGTCAATATATTACATTTCCCTTCTCTTCAGACGCCCACGGGTCGTTAATACTTAGGCTTGATGGCTTAGGCTGGGGTGTCTTAGATTAAAAAAAATCTCGAAAGCTGAAATTTAGAGGGTTGTATTTTAAATTTGCGGGTAAGTAACAACATATAAATCTTTAGTTATTTGCGCTAATATTAGTACCTGAATTATGAAAAAAATTACCTGCAGATGTTTTCCCTGTCTGTCCCTAACACCCTCTCCTTTAAATCTCATGTCAATAGCTTACATTTCCCTTCTCTTCAGACGCCCACGATTCGTTAGTACTTAGGCTTGATGTCTACGTGGGATGACTTATATAAAAAATCTTTAAAGCTGAAATTTATGGGGCGCAATTTTAAATTTGCGTTTAAGTAACAACATATAAATCTTTAGTTATTTGCACTAATAGTAGTGCTGGAATTATGAAAAAAATTGCCTGCAGATGTTTTTCCCTGTCTGCCCTCAACGTTCACTCCTTTAAATCCAGTGTCAATATATTACATTTCCCTTCTCTTCAGACGTCCACGGTTTGTTAGTACTTAGGTTTGACGTCTACGTGGGATGTCTTAGATAAAAAATCTTGAAGGAGGAGATTTAGGGGTATTATTTGAAATTTGCGTTTGAGTAACAGCATGGAAATATTTAGTTCTTTTGTACTAGTATTAACACCTGGATCTAGGGATAAAAAACCTCTAACTTCTCTCCTTCATTTCTACCTGAATTATGAAAAAAATTACCTGCAGAGGTTTTCCCTTTCTGTCCCGTCGTCCAATCTCTTAAATCTCATGGCAATAGATTAAATTTCCCTTCTCTTCAGACGTCCACGGTTTGTTAGTACTTAGGCTTGACGTTTACGTGGGATGACTTATATAAAAAAATCTTTAAAGCCGAAATTTACGAGTATCATTTTAAATTTATGTTTAAGTAACAACATAGAAATAGTTAGTTCTTTGGACTAATATTAGCACTGGGATCTAGGAATAAAAAAACTCGAACTTCTCTCGCTCATTCATACCAGAATTATGGAAAAAATTGCCTGCAGATGTTTTCCCTATCTGTCCCAACACCCACTCCTTTAAATCTCCTGTCAATAGCTTATATTTCCCTTCTCTTCAGACGCCCACGGTTCGTTAATACTTAGGCTTGATGTCTACGTGGGATGACTCAAAAAAAAAATCTTTAAAGCCGAAATTTATGGAACGTTATTTTCAATTTGTGTTTAAGTATCAACATATAAATCTTTAGTTATTTACACTAATATTAGTACTGGAATTATGAAAAAAATTGCCTGCAGAGGTTTTCCCTGTCTGTCCCAACCAACACCCACTCCTTTAAATCTCATGTCGATAGCTTACATTTCCCTTCTCTTCAGACGCCCACGGTTTGTTAGTACTTAGGCTCGAAGTCCACATGAGATGTCTTAAATAAAAAATCTTTAAAACCGAAATTTATGGATATTATTTTAAATTTACGTTTATGTAACAACATAGAAATAGTTAGTTCTTTGAACTAATATTAGCACTGGGATCTGGGGATAAAAACCTCGAACTTCTCTCCTTCATACCAGAATTATGGAAAAAATTGCCTGCAGATGTTTTCCCTGTCTGTCCCAACACCCACTCCTTTAACTCTCATGTCAATAGCTTACATTTCCCTTCTCTTCAGACGCCCACGGTTCGTTAGTACTTAGGCTTGACGTCTACGTGGGATGACTTATATAAAAAAATCTTTAAAGCGGAAATTTACGAGTATCATTTTAAATTTCTGTTTCAGTAACAACATAGAAATAGTTAGTTCTTTGAACTCATATTAGTACCTGAATTCTGAAAAAATTGCCTGCAGATGTTTTTCCTGTCTGTTCCCACGTCCAATCCTTTAAATCTCGTGGCAATAGATTAGATCCCTTCTCTTCAGACGCCCTCGGTTCGTTAGTACTTAGGCTTGAAGTCTACGTGAGATGTCCTAGATAAAACTAACTGTAGTTTTGCTTTTCAATTGCGCTAAAAACTGTAACTTTTGGGGGAGAAAAATGAATCAAAAAATGTGTGTCGTATAGTCTGAAGAATTTCGTCAGTTAAAATCTTTTATTTTTACAGAAAATGTTTGCATGTTCATGTACAACTTCCAGCGTATACTGGTTTGAAAATTAGAAAAAATATATTCAAAGTGATTTCGGTATGTTCCCTATTATTGCTAATGAGCTGGCTCCTTAAGGGGTATAAAGGGATGGTCGACTTTTTTCCGCATGGAAACACGCCAGGTACCCTTCCGAGGGGAGACGTACTGACTCCGGTGTTCGGTAATTCCTCTGTACAAAGGGGGTTGGCACCTTAAAGGAGTTTGGTATATACAGTGTTTTCCATATGTCTTATGGACATGATTCGGGTTAATTGTCGCCTGTTGGCTATTAAAGAACCATCCATCGGCCATGTTTCAACTTAAAATAACGCTTTGCGTTTGCTCTGTTATATATTCGCTTGTTTTGACTCTATAAAGGAGCTAATTTTGACTAATTACGTTACTAGAGGCTAGACTGTTTAACATATTATATCTTTCCTATTCGTGCCCTAACAGTAAGAAAGGGACGGAGAATCTTTGGCGGGTATTGGGTAAGGTCAAAAAGACCTTTCGACTGACAAAAATTTTTCGAAAATCTCAACTAACGTTGCTAGTGGTTGTACTGTTTAAAATATGTCTTTCATATTATGCAATAATATCCTCAAATGGTGCGAGAAATTTTTCTGTGAACCATTTAGTGATTTATTGTCATATCTGTATACTAAGAATCTATTATGGCCCTTTAGACATCCTCACTGAGGACCAAGATAGTGGAGCTTGATTTGTAAGACCTCCCTACAAAAGGGGCAATTTGAGCTGTGAAGCATATCTTCCTGCGTCTTTTGGGGACCCTTTTTATTCTTTTTATACTGTCGAATCAAATAATGTCGACTTAAATACAAATTAGTAGTAAATTTTTTCGAAATATGTAGATTTCTCTACCAATAAGGAGAGCGTTTTGCTTGGGTTTGCACTTTTCTTTGCGGTATTTTTGAAAAACACGTTTTACAAATACCACCAACATGGTGATGCCGGAAAGAATCTCAACCATGCAGTTTTTCGAAAATCTAAGACTTAGAATAAGAAAAAAAGGACTCTCTTCCGACTACCCAGTTTTTCGAAAATATAAGACCTAGCATAAGAAAATAAGCGTTATTATTTTAAGGAGTTTGAATGGGATTTTGTTTTAGTTTTACAAGGTTTAGAATAGAACCTTTTGTATTAACGGTGGCTATATTTAGATATAAGGCCTTAACCGGTTACATAATTTTCAGGCATAATTTCTTTTAATATATCTACGGTTTTACAGGGTGTTTAAAAGAACTTAGACCCCTCTGTCCTTACACCATATTTAACAGCTGGTGTTTCAAGAAGCTGATACTTTATTTTGTTGGTATACATCTTATTACTATAACATCCAGTTCTCAACTAAAGCCCTTAATCTGAACATGTCCTTTTATCCATCAAAACCTCGTTATAACACATACAGGACAACGTCCTGACGTTATCCGGACAGCAACCGGACGTTAATAGGACAACAACCGGGCAGTAACCGGACAACAATAGGGTGATTCACAGGGCGTTAACGGGGCGTCACACACAATGCAAAGACAAACGCCCTGAGAAAAGCTTGAATCCCTTGGAAACAGAACCTGTTCTATTAAATAGCTTGAGGCTGAGAATCGTTTAAGTTTCGAAGAATTTTGTACCACCTGCACTAGAATATTTGTTGAGGTTAGGTTGATTGTTTCAGGTAGTAAAACATCTAAGGACTTGGTTTAATTCTTTTATTTAATACATCTAGCTACATTTCTATGGATAATTTTTCTCAGAGTTTTAAGTTTATCTGGAGCGTTGGAAAAGTATTGGTGTGTTGTGTTTGTTCTCTGGAACTGATTAAAAATATCTAGCATTAGTGCTGCCTCCATATCTGTGTTTATACTAGGATCTTCTTTGTACACAAACTTCGTAAGGTCTGCAGATGGCATCATATGTTTAATAACTTTCACGGTAGGATCGTAAATTTCTCCTTCAAATACGTTCCAAAAATGAATGTTACCTTCTATTTCCTCATAGAAAATCTTTCCACATTTGGCTCTACATGTACATTATATTTTTTAGCAAGTTCCCAAACCATTAAAGTTGCCGGTAAACAGGACCCATAATACTGGTTCCGACTGAATACTTCTTCAATGTTGGCAAGAATAGTTTTTCATATTTCCGCCATGTTAATTGTCTGCCGGTCAACGGTATACTAACCATTTCTTATCAGCTATTCCACTTAGATTACAAATTTCGTATACATCACTCCCTATCTTTGTATTGTTCCTCATCTTCTTTTCTCTGATAAATAGGTTTAGAAAAAAACAGACGATCGTAGAGCCCATCAGTTCTTCGGTATTTAATATCGCCCACTTGAATATCACTATTTTTCAAAAAATCAACCCGTAACTCTCC
Source organism: Philopedon plagiatum (assembly GCA_963971165.1). Classification (NCBI taxonomy): domain Eukaryota; kingdom Metazoa; phylum Arthropoda; class Insecta; order Coleoptera; family Curculionidae; genus Philopedon; species Philopedon plagiatum. Next base: position 81,557,367 of record OZ020193.1, read on the forward strand.
CCGTTTCCATGTATCAGTTTCGATATCGTGCTTAAGACCCTGTGTGAGATCACTATCAGCTGTCTCTCCAATATTTCGATATGTCTTCTAGAACAATTTTCGGATATTGATTTAGGGTATGATCTGAGTATCAAACTTGTTGTGTACCTAAGTCTTTCCAGTTCTATTGGCAGCTTTCTGTTAAAAGAAAATAGCCTGTATCTACGTATGCAGTTCTTAAAGATCTTTGAACGAAATTTTTATTTTAAATTCCGTTCGAAAAGGAGGATGGACTGGATGCTTTTTTTAACAGATAACTGTTTGATTATTCGTAGCAGCATTAGTACCCTTCTATTTTTGAAGAAAATCGTCTGTATGTTGTTTATATATGAGCAAGTATGAATACGAATTACTGTTTCCCGAAGCAAAGGCATTTTTCTTAGTTGTTTGTTTCATAGCTGCTCCGGAGTTGTTTTTCGAAACAGAGTATGTTGTTTCGCTGTTGAGTGGTTCGGTAGTTCGACGTTTTAGTGGGTTCCTGAAACAGGGTCTGTTTTTTTTTGCTGTTCTTCCCGAACAGGGTCTGTTTTTTTAGCTGTTTTTCTAGAAACAGAGTCTGTTTTTAGCTGTTTTTTTCCAGAACAGGGTCTGTTTTTTAGCTGTTTTTTCCCGAACAGGGTCTGTTTTTAGCTGTTTTTCCAGAACAGGGTCTGTTTTTTAGCTGTTTTTCTAGAACAGGGTCTGTTTTTTCGCTGTTTTTTCCAGAACAGGATCTGTTTTTGAGCTGTTTTTCCAGAACAGGGTCTGTTTCTTAGCTGTTTTTTCCAGAATAGGGCCTGTTTTTTAGCTGTTTTTCCAGAACAGGGTCTGTCTTTTTTAGTATGTCTACCCCCAAGAGCCAGCTCGATAAAGACGTTAAACGTAGGATTATCCAAGCTGCACGAACAATAAGAAAGAAGTATTTAGCATTTAAGACCTGCATCGATGATCTTCGTCGAGAATTTCGTAAAGTTTTTCCGTCCGTCGCAACATCTTTTCCTCGTACTCATTCTACCCTAACCCCATCTTTATCCGAAACTCTGAATCGTATTTCTAGTTTACTTGTATTCCTAGTCCTAACTTGTTTCCTATTATTCGCTAATTTTGTATATAAATTTGCTCAATCTCGATGTCTTGTGGTTAAATCACCAATTTTTCTAATTGCTAGTTTTCTTACATATTCGTACCTCGAAAAACACGTCTAAATTAACCTTACCTCGTGCTGAGTCATTTTAGCTCGCTTGAGTTGGGAATTTTCCACTAATGATGCACTCTTTCTCTTATGTACTATTGTTTTAGGCTCTTTTAACTTGATATAATCATCCGGCAGATCATATTTTAACAATAAAATAAAGTTAATAATTTCTAACACCCCTGTTTATACAGCCCTGTTTAAACAGAGGTGTTTTTAAACAGGGTAGTTGAAACCGGGCTGTTTAAACAGAGCTGTTTAAACAGGGGTGTTTCAACAACTCAGTTTAAACATTGGCGATTTTAACGTGGATTGTTTAGTTGTTATTAACTTAAATAAAATTCCTAAATTATATCTTTCATCGAAAATTAACTATACAGGGTGATGTAAAAATGTTGAGATCTAATTTTTACTAGTTCCAATGACCTGATACATATTTTTCTATTACTAAATCCCCCTAATATTCATAACTTATATAATTAATCCAAAATTTGCTATACAGGGTGATGTAAAAATTTGAAATCTAATTTTTCCTCAAAGTCGAGATTTTTGAAAAATAATTTGATAAATCGAATGATCTCATCATCTACTATCCTACATCCAAATTTCAACTCTCCAACCTGAGCCATTAGAGCGCTAATAGCAAAAAACTATATCTCCGGAACCAAAAGGCCGATCGACGCCATTCTTTTTTTAAACGCTTTCGGACACCGCCCTGAACACGTGACATATGTTGAATTTTTTTTTTGACGTTTAACACGTGACTGGTGACAGTTGACATGTCTTAAATGACAGGTGACAGCTGACATATTTTTACGCATGTCTTCTGACGCCATTTTGAACACGTGACCTACGTTAAATTTTAATTTTGGCGTTTCATAAGTGACAGGTGACAGTTGACAGATCTTAAATGGCAGGTGACAGCTGACATACTTTTACACATGTCTTATGACGCCATTTTGAACACGTGACGTATGTTCAATTTTAATTTTGGCGTTTCGTAAGTGACAGGTGACAGTTGACAGATCTTAAATGACAGGTGACAGCTGACATGCTTTTACACATGTCTTATGACGTCATCCTTCATACGTGACGTATGTCAAATTTTAATTTTGACATTTGACAAGTGACAGGTGACAGTTGACAGGTGACATTTGACAGCTGCGCGCGCAGGTTGGGTTTGCTGACGTAAGATCCAGTGACGTAGACTTCGATGACGTACTTGAAATTTGCACATGCGCAAAGGTAGCCGAGATATGACGTCATAGATCACAAGATAAGATCCCACCGGTGGACGGTGGGCCGTGAACTCCCAAACTTTCACTACTATGCAATGAAGTTGGTACCGATTTATTTTCATTAACAGCCAATAATAATACGTTAAAATGTGAGCTAAAGTCAAAATATAGCATCGATTTTCGAGGTAGCAATAGTATCGGCAAAGTGCTCGGATTTGGCTCTGTGCTGCTGCAAGGTGGACAACGACACGAATCAAGTACCATCGTGGACATAATGAAAGTGCGCATCGTACGTGTGGATTGTAATATAATTTCCGGAGCATACCTGAATTCTTTGGAAAGTCATACGTTATTTGAATTTGATATTGACGTCGAACCCGGTTACAAAATCTCTAAAGAACCGCAAAATAATATTTATATGCCGATAATGCCGGATGGTCGTCAGTTTATCGACAACATTACTCTACGCATCTTGGACGATAGCGGTGATTTGATCGATTTTCGAGGTGAGAAAATAATAGTTAAACTAGAGTTGAAAAAAATCGTATAATGGGTTTTTGCTTTAACCGTCAACTGCATAAGCTGTCAACAATTCAAGATTCAGTTAAACGACATAAAAGTAAGCAGACAACACAGTCAAGGTTCATTCGCAAGTCAGACGGACGATCGAAAACACATCCGCACAGCAATCGCCAGCTCTCCGTGAAAGATTGCAAATTTCTACAATCGATCGGTTTGAAAGTGAGAAAAATTAGAAAATGATGGCCGCTAGCAGTGACAAAATCGAAGTTTTTACCGAACCCATTTTTGATAACTCCATTATTAGTTTTCAAGAACACACATATAAACCTTACGGTTCTCCAACATTCCGCAATTCCGATGAAATTCGTATACCTGTACACTTTCAAGATATCATTTTGGATATATCGGATAGTTACATTTACATCGAAGGAACATTTAAACCCAAAGATGTTAGTAAAAAATGTTATCTATCAAATAATGCCATCGCCTTTCTATTCGACGAATGTCGTTATGAAATGGGAGGGGAGCAAGTTGCCGTCGTTCGGAAACCCGGAATTACCACAACGATGAAAACTATGGTGTCATTGGGTGCCGCACAAAATAGAGCTCTCATGGCATGCGGATGGGGTCTAGACGAAGCAAATCAAGGGATACTAGATTCCACAAGTAACATGTTCTCCGGCAAGCTTCCTCTAAAATATCTCATGGGTTTCGCAGAGGATTATTCAAAGGGTATTTTTAACGTCAAGCAAGAGTTGATTTTAATTATCGCCCGCACTTTCAACAATTGCTATATCGGCGAAGTAGATGCAGACATTTCAATTGAAAAAATTGAATGGAAAATTCGTCACATTATTCCAGACGATCGACAGAAGTTAAAGATATTATCACGCATGAATAAAGGTGGCAGTAACGCAAACGTTCCAATGGCTTACCGTAAATGGGATCTTTACGAGCTACCTTCTTTGAGAGAAACATCGTCAGACGTTTGGGCCTTAAGAACTAGCACGAGTCTCGGAAAACCGAGATATTTGATTATCGGTTTTCAACCAACTAGCTCGTCCGACAACAGAGCAAAAGATAGCACACAATTTACAACGGCCGATATAAGTGATATTAGGCTCTATCTGAACTCTGCCGTATTTCCGTACGAAAGATGGAATTTAGATTTTTCAAAGAAACTGTATGCCGCAGCCTATTATAATTATGAGAATTTTCAAGCTAGCTACTACCAGCGAGAACTGAGCGATCCTATGATGAGTTTTGCCGACTATCTGAAAAATCCGTTATTCGTAATCGATTGCAGTCACCAACCAGAAGCCGTGAGGACGTCCACAGTGGACGTGAAATTGGAGTTTGAAACACGCAAAAGTAAATTTCCTAAAGACATTAAAGTGTACGCGTTAGTTATTCACGATGCATTTTTTAGCTACAATATACTTAATGGTTCTGTTACTAACAAATCAATACATTAGTTTGAAGTTATGTAATTCTCCAAATTATATATTTTTACATATTTAAAATAAACTTATAAAGGACATATTTGCGTTTTATTTTTACTATTGCCTTATTTTAATACTTCAAATGTGGGGCTTTGGTAAATAAGGTTATGAGGCGAAAAATAGAGAGAAATTTAGGAGAGGGGTGGGGAAAAGAAAGTATATAAGACGGGATTTAGAAAATTAAATTCACTCGAAGCCACAATGTCGTCAAGCTCGGATAATGGTTATTCCAGTGACGACGAGCAGGCAGTCGCACCAAATGTACAACATAGGCTCGTACGCAGACCGCGTAGGCTTAGACCTAGGTATTGCATCATGCAATCCTACGTCTCATGGGGGTCTAGAGATTTGTGTATGAACTGCTACACGAGAGGATTTGGAGCTGCGATTATGGATGTTCATTTCGTCACAACCCATTTTACAGTGGGTTCGCGAGGTGATCAAAGGCGGAACCACTCGAGGTGTGCTTTGTGTAGGGAGAGACTGTTTACCGTCGTTCATCAGCAGTCTTGCCTTATTTGCAATAGAATGTAAATTCTATTACAAATAAAGCTCCTCATACGACAACCCTGCCTGCCCCCTGACAAAATCAGTCCTTTTCAGGACTACAGAATATTTGATCGTAGTTTGTAGTTAAACACTATGTTTCCTAAGGAAGATATTTCTCGAAGGAAAAATTGTGTTACTTTGGGTGAGAGATGCATTATGTGTTTAAATCATACATAGACGGCGAGAGAAAGAGCATTTGCAAGATTTAGCTTGTAGTTTTTATGTATGATAAGAACGCATATGCCTCTAGTTATTCAAAGTGACATAACTTTCTATCAAGAAACATATTTTAAACAATAAATTCACTCTGGGTTGATACGCTCAAAAAGATACATCTGAATTTGTGTCGTTTCACATAGAACGTTGGCAAACCTGCTCTTAAGTATGACAAAAACAGACGTATCCTTTCAGTGTAACAAAATATTTCGAACAAGAAATCTATTCTATAGGAAATATTTTGTTACTCTGAAAGGATATGTTACAACTGTTTAGCCCCACTCTCACCCCCCACCATCCTAAATGCTTTTAAAAGCGGGAGCAGCCATCACAATTTTCATTTCTCAACCAGCCATGAAGTGGGACAGGCTGATGTTAAGGACGACAAGGGAGTCCAAAATAAGCGAGTTTTGGGAGGCTTGGCGTTTAAAAAACGCGAATAAGCCAACGGCTATCGTACAGCCGATCCCAAGACCGCAACCACCACCGGAGCCGGCTCCAACAGAGCCCGTGGAAGTGGTGGAAGGACCACAGATGCTGCTGGGTCCTGAAGAAAGGGCGGCTCTGTTAGAAGAGCTCACGGAGCGTCGCCGGAGCCGTCGCAGCACTCGGCTGGAGGTGCGAAGACGGCGAGCTGCACCGCGATCGGTGCAGATCGCGAGAGGGGAACAACCACTCTAGGTTTCCCTCTCCAACCCACCGTGAAAACGGCCCTTTTCAGGGCCACAAAAGATTTGATCGTAGTTTAGATATTCTTAGTCACTTTGTGTTTGACACTGAATCGGTGAAAAATGCAAAGATGACCAAGGATGACATTTTCAGGACGTTTAAAAATAGACGTTTGCATTTTTGCATAACTCTTTTCGATAATTTACCTAGAAGTGTCTAAAACTTATTTTAAGTTAAAGGTCCAAGATCCGTTAAAATTGTTATATTTCTAACTTAAAAATTGTATCCATTTAGTTATTTCCGAGACGTATATTTTTGGAACTAAAAATCGATATTTGTCGACCCACTAAGATTTTTATTTTTGTATATTTTTAACAAAAAAAGCAACCACATTAACCCTTATATAACAAAAATATTTTTATTTCGGATCAAAGCAATGACAACAAGCACATAACTTGTGGGTTTGCTCAGGTTTGCTTGGGTTTGTTTAGCCAATACAAATAATAAAAATTTTGTTATTAATATTATTATTATTATTTGATAGTTCAAGGACATTTCAGAACATTTGACATAAAACTTTTTATGATCAAAATGATCAGACTAATCAAAATTTCAAGAATTATGGGGTTTGATTGGGTTTGCTCATGAATAACGGGAGAAGTGTAGCTCAGATCGAAAAAAGTTATAGGAAAATATTTTAGAGTAAACTTTTTGTGATTGGAAATGACTTTTCAATATTTAATTTGGAAAAATTGAAAAAGACATTTTTCAGATTTCTAATTAATTCAAAGGGGTAGTATAGGGAAGCTGTGGGGAATAGGGCGAAGGCATGAGGGATGGGTGGCATAATCGTTTTTAAATAAGACCCGAGTGATTTGACTCATTAAAAGTAATAAGAGGTCGGTCAAAAAAAGACCTAGGGAGTAGGTATGTATTTTAGGGAAAACAGGGAACTATGAAAAGATAGTCAGGTCCAAACTAATGTGAATTGTACAACTTGACTGTTATTCCGGGGTTCGGGGGCTCCGCTGCGTAGCAGCGTCGTTAGGTCGCGAAGCGACCCAACCTCCGCGCCGCCCCCGCCCCCCGGCCGCCCCCACCGCCCACCCGCTGGCCCGCCTCCGTTGCGCAAAAACCAAACGGGGTCCAGGGGCGGTAGCCCCTGGCGGGGGTTTGGGGGCGGAGCCCTCGATCTGGGGGGGGGGGGCACGAAGTGGCCACCCCGGGATTTTTCGAGGTCTTTGGGGGTCTTTGGTGCAATTTTAGACCTTCCAAAACTGAATTTTATATATTTCTTTTTCTTATATCTTTGCACGTAAAACACCCTTCAGCGTTTAAGTTTGTCATCTCCTAAGGGTTCTATCATATCTTGGTAGTCGTCATAGAATCGCACCATCATCCCCTCCTGTATTTTTAGCAAGGGTGGGGGAAGCTGAGGTCTTTAAAAGCAGCTCGAGTCGACTGCTTACTTCATTACATTCGCTCATCTCAACATGGCATCATCAGATGATGATGGATACTTAAGCGATGATACTCCTAGGAATTTGGATAATTGGGCACTTAGACAGAGGAAAGTTTCCCCGTCCGATCCCGCCGGGTGTGCAAGACCTTAAACCTGGTGAAGGTGGGTGATGACGGCTGGTGTATTGGCTGCTATGCCGACTTGGAAAACAAGTCGGCTGGTGACCAATTCTTCAGTGGTCATGTAACCCAAGATTTCGGTAGTCGCGCGCACATACCGAACTGTAAAGGTTGTGGAGTAGCTCTTGGTACTCTACAACATAAGAGTGCGTGCCTTATTTGTAATCGAGCCTGATTACAAATAAGATATCCCGTGAAAAACGGTCCTTTTCAGGACCACAGAATGTTTCATCGTAGTTTTAGTTACCTAATGCCATAGTATATGTGGCGTTAGATAGAAAATTATATAAGTCCAGTCGGATCGAGTATAATTTTCCTTGCAAAATCCGTCCTTTTCAGGATGACAGGATATTTTGATCTTACTTGTATTTATCTAATGCCACGGCATCTGTACAGGATATTTTGATCTTACTTGTATTTATCTAATGCCACGGCATCTGTGACATTAGATAGAAATTATGTAAGTCCAGACGGATCGAGTATAAGTTTCTTTGTCGGTCACATTTCCACAACACAATTACACCATTTTTGAGAACTAAAAGCAGTTTTCGACAGTGAAGTCCGCCAGTATCATTTTTGGATGGAGGGCATTTGTATAATAAACTCTAGTTTGTTGGCGGTGAAAAGGTGGGGATGGAGTGGTGGAGGGGGTAGATTATCTCTATTTAAACGGTTGCGAGCGGGTCACAGAATCACTTCATTTTTAAATCTTAAAGTACGAAGATATAACTATGGATTTCGAAAGACCATTGAGTCGCGGTTCATCGGTTTTTAGCGATGATACCGTTGACATGAATGATGTCGATATGGATGACCTACTCTTGGACATCGAACGACTTCTAGACATCGAGGCAGAAGATATGTTTAATACCTGGGAAGATGAGCGGGCGGTCGAAGAAGCAGATGTGGGTCTGGAATTGCGAAACATGGATTGGCAAAATGGGGAGTTGTCGGCTGAAGACATGGAGCCAGACTCCAGCACTGATTGGGTGCCACCACCGCCGCCGGAAGATCATGACGGTCCGGTCGATTCATCCACTTGGTGGATCACGGACCATCAGGATGATGATGGTCCAGCTGATTCCACCAACTGATCCCGGAACCATGCCCTCCCCGACCTACCCCGACAAAATCAGCCCTTTTCAGGGCTACAAAATATTTGATCGTAGTTTGTAGTTGATTCATGTCACATCCCAAGTAAGATGATATTTCTCAAGAATTAATTTCTTTTGGAAAATATTGTGTTACTCTATAAAGAGATGTACGTTCTTACCATACGTTAGAACTAGCTAAATTTCTAGTAAGTTCTCTACGAAAATGCCGAGAGTTTGGTCTATTATCTTACTTGCAGTAAAATTCACATTTTATTACAAATAAGATGCATGTTCTCAGGCATTGTAACGGGTAGCCTCTCTTCACAGACATAACACTTTATCGCATACTTAAGTTGTGTGCATCTAATGATTACACACCTAAAGTTACGGCCCTACATTTTTTCGTCTATTCTTTTTTCTATTTTGCATTTTTATTTTATTTTGTGTAACTTTCGCATACTTATTTTAGAAATAAAAAATATTGTTTCATTTAACTTTTTATTATCATATATACAAAAACATTTTATTTTACTTATATATACAACACTATTACAAAAATAACTTAACTCTATATTTACAATAAAATTCTAAAATTAATTATATGGAAAATTGTCCAATAACTTAAGTCTTTTTCTACACACTTCCCCTTCACTTTTACACTGTTCAATTTTCGCCTGCAGTTCCTTAATCTGTCTCTCGTATTGCGCCACATCACTATCGTTCTTTTTTAGTTCATCCACTAGTTTTTGCCTCGCACTAAAAGCCACGGAGAAGGCACACTTCTGGCTTGGAGAAAACTCTTCCATCCAGTCCGGTATCGGCACTTCTGCAGAAGAAGCAGCAGCAGGTTGACGGGGTTGACTAACCGCCTCGAATAGCCGCTTGCACCGCTTCTTTAATGGTTTGCGGCACATTCCACGCCCAACTATTGGCGATATCGGCGCACTCGCGATCGGCGATTTTTCGTCAGCGTCGGCCACCAACACAATCGGAGGCATGGACTTCGGCGGATCGGGCGTTGTCGAGTTTGGGCCTTCATTAATGATGACGACCGGTGACAGAGGCTTCGGTGGTTGTGACGTCTCCAAAAAATCGGGGTATTGAACTGGCACTGTTGGTCGCTTGAACACGAATTTCTTCTTCTTCTTCTGTTCACCCTCCATAGCTGCATAAAATTGACTTTTATTGCTGCCGGCTGTCTTTGGCAATTTCAGCAGCTTTTCCAACTTCGTAGTGGGTTGCCGCCTCGCCTTCTTTACCACCACATCACTTATGATATTGATGCGCCCGCCGTCCTTCTCCGTCCAGTTGTTGACGTAATCAACCGCCGAAGATACTTTTTTTTCACCCACATTCTCTTCTTCCACAAACGCAGTGTTTAGCACGTCGTCATTGTGCCACTCGTCAAACACACCCGGGGTCAGCAGGTCAATAACGTCCTGCCCCATCAACTCTGCTTGGATACTTCCATCCAAGTTAAACGCATTTAACAACGACTCACTACCGGAATTCATTTTTCTAACTAACTCACTGCACTTAACTGACGAATGTATTTACTTGGCGAACTGTTCTAGCGAACTATGAAATGCTCTGCCTAGCAAACCAAATTTATACTTATCACCCCACCATAAACTCCCCCACCCTATCTGACGGTTGATGCTTTAGAGGCCAAACAAGTTAATTCAACTTACAAGGTTGCGTTCTACGGCTAAACAGCGATTCAAGGACATATTTTCAAGGTAATCGTGTGTCCTTACTTCTGTTATTGTTTGTGCTCTCAAGGTTATATGACCCAGACAACCCATATTTATAGACACTCTCTTTCCTTCGATGCCTATTATCAGAAACTATAATGTTGCCCGCAGATCAAGATAACAGTCGTCCAGCTGAGACTTTTTCGGGAGCACAAATAATAATTTCTGCTGTTTGCTATAATTGTAAAAGAGAAGTATATATTTGGACTGACCACATGCAATCTTACAGTTACATTGAATTGTTGAGAGTAAGGATTGTTAAGTGTCATTACTGTGGAACGCTGATGTGTCGACGAGGGCCGATTAGCAGATCTGATATGTTGAGAAGACAATGGATGCTACGAGAAGTTTACAAGCCAGACATTAATTAATTTTTATTTTTGTAACTTTATTACTATATTGTAAAATAAAACAACATATTATTGAAACAATTATCTATGTATTTTCCTATCCTGCGTTATAAAATTTCAACTATTGCTATTACTATAGTGGTTAATAAAACTACGTGACATTGGAGTTAATATTTTTTTATTTTTCTAAAACATAGACTTTCCAACATTTTTCTAATTATAACTAATATTCTCGGGTAAAAAACTTTGCATAGCTTGTATTAACATATTTAGGTTATCTTCAGGGTTTGTTTCGTAAAACTTTATGTCTGGGTGCCCCCAAGGTAGAGTTTTTGTTGTTGATGGTATAATATAACGTTTATCGTCGTGGTGACATAAAGCAACTTTATTAATTATTTCGGTATAAACGTCGTGTTTATAACTTCGAAAGGTTTTCATTTTTCGAAATATCTGACCACCACGTTCTACGATATTCCGATAATCTTCCAGGTGAAGCTGTTTTTCAATTACACGTTTTTTTATACCTTTCGCTTTTTTAATTTCGCTACTGATTGAGTTTATGTAATAAGCTTTGGCTCCGGTACCATAAAAACTTATTATTGGATCACCTGGAAATTCATCCTTCATTCTACCTACTACTGACTGACTTTTTTTTATGTTAAAAATATTTCCTTCGGTATAATTGGATGTATCGAATTTATCCGGATTTTCTGCAATTATACGATAAAAATTTTCGGTGTAAACTTTTAATATCAACGAATCTGTGTCGGTATACAGTAAAGAAGCATTTTTGCCAAATTTTGCTTTAATGAATGAGTAGAAAAAATCATAAATTACTGTTTTCGACATGTCCAGTATGGAAAATCCGATATAAATTGGTTTATTATAAGTTACCTTTAATCGATCCATATGAATGGCAACGAATTCTTTATTAAAAACCGTTGAACTTTTAAAATAAGGACGAGAAATTAATGCTCGTGCCCCAATTTTATTCCTGTCATTTTCCCATCGGGTGACTAGTTTTATATCATTACGATTCTCCACATTTTCCATGGTCTTGCCGAAAACAGCATTAATGATTAATTTAAAAGTGTCTTTACCAAACTTTGTTGTTGCCCTATTGCGCAAATCTGTATTTAAGTCGATATATGTCTTTAACCAGGGGGATTGATTAAATTTTAAAATTCTGTGTGTTTGCATTACCATTAGGCCGTTATTGATTGCTTGTTTTAATGTTCGGTAATGAATGATGTATTTCTTTTTATCGTTTAAATTCGGAATTAACTTTGAAAATTTTGCCGATTCCGTGGGTGGTACAATATTTTCAACTAAAAAGGGTAAGTCGGAATGATCATCATATAGCGTATCCGGATAATGAACGTCAACTTCCAAAACGTATCCTTCTGGACCTTTATCGTCCACATCCATAATATTTAAATTTTAAATTTCATGCTCTGATAACCATCTAAAGCCGCCAAATGGTAATGCTTGCGACATACTATGACCGTACAGATTTGTTGCATCAAGATAAACAATGAAAGATGATGGCTCGTTAGGATCGTAGTTTGGTACATATATGTTGTTGGCAGCGTGCATCCTTTCTGAACACTGACTTATACCGCCTCGAATACCTTTTTTGAAAAAATGAACCGTGTCGATATCGGTCAATAGCTCTAACTCTACCTTAGAAATACGCAACATACAATCAAACGAATAACTTGGAAGGGTATGGTACTGTGCTGGATCCAGTTTATACGTTTCTAAACAAGTATCGCGAAACTGTTCAAAAACATCGGTTAATAATAAAACATCAGATTTCAAATATAAATCCGAATAGTCCCCCAAATTCTTACAATTAAATGTGTCCCACACCTTTTTAGCTCTATCATAATCTTCATCGCTAATGTGCTCCTCTGACAAACTATCATAAAACTGATTTTTTGTGGGTAAAGTTGGATGGTTCATTTTGTCTATTGAATCGACAAAACTATAGGGAAAAACACCTTTTTTACGCATTAAATTAAACTGCTCATTATCAGAAAAATATTTTCCTGTTTCCCTGAAACTACCCACAGCTAATCCATTACCCAAATTTTCCAGTGACGTTGATAGAAATTTAAAACTATCGATGAACCGCAATTTCAAATATTTTTTCTTTATTGTCCCACTTTTATTATCGACATAATCGTGAACGTAAATACTTTTCGTAAACGAAATATACTTTTCCTTGCTTTGAGCTAAAACATCGATCTTGTCTCCGTGACGACACAACTCTTTAATAAACATGTGGCAATCGTACCCGCTCAAGTTATGAAATATAATTGGAATAAAATTGGGTAACTTATAATTTAAATTGCAAATCGAATGAGCAGCACCAGGTCTTTTTTTCCCAGTTATGTGACAGTGGTCCTTTACTTTACAATTATTATTTTCAAAAGGTCGTTCACATATACCACATTTTGTGGCATTATTGAACTCCGCTATTTGGTCAGCCGTTAAAGTTTCCATTGCTTTTATATCTCTTAAGTATGTATTGTAAAGAGATCTTAAATCACTTTCAAGTCGAGAAACGAAAACCTGGGCTGCGTCGTTTCCCCGGTAGAGCTCAAATTTTGAAATCGAATCGTCAAAGGAGCACTTAATTAAATACGCAAAAGAATACGGTTCATGTTTGATGCTTTTGACTAAGTAAGAATTTGTGGGATTCGGTTCCACTGTATCCAGTGGTTTAAGCACCGATTCAAAATCCGCGTAAACGACAAACGGTACACGCATTTGCTTTTCTATGTTGTCAAATTTTAATATATTTTCACTTACACTCCTTCCAAATTTATCTATTTTTAAATTTAGTGATGGTGTTAATGAATATTTGTGGTTACAGTCATTTTTTTGGTGTGATATCAAAGATGATGGTGAACTAAAATATATCAAACAACCATCACAAAAATACATTTTATCTCTACGTGATGTAATTTGACTGGAACATAATTTCGATAAGTCTTTTATCCAACAATAATGACTTTTAGAACAACGCGTATCACAAATATGTTCATCATCATCTTTAATACTACAATCCTTTGTTATTAACAACAAGTTGACATGTCTGTTAAGTTTTCTGCCCGAATACCTTAATGGACCGACAACTTCGTACTTTAACATATTATTTTCGAAATTTTTTTGCAAACCATAAACGTTAACTGAAATATTATTCATTTCTTCAAATTTTGATATATCACGCAACTTTACTGGAAAGTTTATACCTGTAAAATTCAGCACTCTTGAATAGTGTGGATAAGATTGAATCTGTGATGCCATTCTAGTGGTGGGGCACAAAGCAGACACGATTGACCACGCAAAACAACACTCATCTTGATTAAACACATTGATGATGGCTTTTTTCAATTCGATGAATCGGGGTAACTTTATATATGAAGATCCACCAAAAGGTTTATACTCGTTGACATTTACTTCCAGGTATAGAATTTTTTCCAGAGCCCAACCTACGAAAACAAAAAAGAATGACATAAGTATTTATTTTATTTTTAGTCGTTAATTTATAACATACCTGAATCTTTTTCCTGAAACTCAGTCGATTGAGTCTTCATGGCTTCCACTAATGATTGATATATTTCTTCCAAATCGCTTCCTGAAGTGACAATTTCATTGCGTGTATTAAATGACTTGTCACTGTACATATTATCTTGTGTTGGTAAAAGATACCGACCAACAACCACCATATTAACTTTCAAAGCACAACGCACTCTTACTAGGTCACTTACTACCTCTAACACTCTTGCTTTAATTTCATCAAAAAATAATGAATAGTCAGTATGTTCATTATCACTTGATATACGGTATGTGGCAATCCTATTTCTAAAAGCACTGGACACTAGCTCAACACCAGCTGATATTGGTGAACATGCATTACTTTTATGGTGTATTGTTCTTTGATGACCTGCCATTCGATTTGCTGGTATGGTTATATTGCAGCAAGTGCAAGTACGCACCTCGGATGTTGATGCCCCATCGTCAACTTTTCGCTGTTTTCCACCATGCATATTTTCAAATCGTGCTACGCACGATTCTCGTTTATGTCGTAACATATTATAACTCCGAGTAAATGATTTACCACAATTTTCACACACGTACGCCATGACTTTCAAATTAACTTGCTTGAACCGTTTTACTCAACACAATGTTCTATACTAAAATTTAACCCCCCCTACCCTCATATATACCGATCCACATTTAGACCCAACCCACTCGACCGTCATACCAAAACATGTTACACCCCAGTAATAACTCAAGGTAAACTAACATCATAAATGTAACCTTGAAATAAGCGTCGTACACCTGGTCATCACCAAACAAAGAAACATCTGCTCGCGTTCAAGGCCAAGCAAATGTAACCTTGAAATAAGCGTCGTACACCTGGTCATCACCAAACAAAGAAACAGCTGCTCGCATTCATTGAAAATATGCACCGCAAATGTAACCTTGAAATAAGCATCGTACACCTGGTCATCACCAAACAAAGAAACATCTGCTCGCGTTCAAGGCCAAGTTCTTGACCTTGGAATAACACCTGCGCATATCAAGGCCAAATAACAATAGCACACCTGGGCGTTAAAGGTCGACCCTACTGCGCATGCGGAGACTCGGGGAGCATCATATCCCTCTACTTATAACTTTCTACAAACACATTTCTTTCTCTTAAAATTTAAAAACTCTTGACAAAATGATGTAAAATTTGTTTAGAAAAAATAATAAATAAAATACCTAAACGTGTTCATATTTTTCCCAGTGGAAGCAATGCAAAAATTCAACTTTTTTTTTACTGTTATTTGGCCATATTATTGCCCTTTTCGGGTATTTTAGATCTCTCGTATCCCCGGATGTTCAATCACATGTTTGTTTTCTGTGAGAACTAAATATTGAAAAGTATGGCTTTTAGAATATTCTTTGTTCAGAATTTTAGATTATTTATTTTTCGTAAAAATAACTAACTTTAATCTATAATATTAAGTAAATATATTATATTATATTAATATTCAGAAGTAACTTTTAATAATCCATTTTATTACACTTTACCAAAACATTCCCAGTGGGCTCACTATTAAAACCCCTAAATTAGGTACGGTTCCTGTAAGTAGGAACAGAGATATACAACTTTGAAATTTTACTGCACGCCGCTGCCTTTTATACCGATATTTCCATTCATTTTGCTCTGAAGAACTAGCCGCTATAATTCCCTCCTTGACTGTTTTTAATAGAACAACAAGAGGCGCGGTACCTTTACTGTCCCTTTACTGTACAGCTATAAAAGCCTAAAAGATCCCACTTCCCTCGCTTAATCACAGCTGGGGTATCCAGGTTATGGAACAAATTACCTGCAGATGTTTTCCCTTTCCATTGCAACGCCTAACCTCCAATCATTTAAATCCCTTATCAATTTTCTTTCTCTTCAGAAGTCCCACGGTACGTTAGTACTTAGGCTTGGAGTCTACGTGGTCTGTCTAAACGGAATCAAGTTTCTGGATAACTCTTTTCTGCACATTGGTACAAAAATTGTACCACAAAAAATATTACGTTAGTTGCATAGTGGTACATACGGTAATACCACAAACAAATATGCCAGTTATCTGCCACACATCGACACAATATGTGTACCACATTTCTTTCCTTACAGTAAAGGGTTTTTAGAGCTGATTCACCGTAACCAGACACATATTTTATAATGATTTGAGCTAATAACATCAGTCTGCTTTGAAAATTTGTGAGGTGAACATTATTTGTTAGTGTGCTCTGTATAAAATATCAAAGGTAAGTAACATATCGCATTCTTTGTTTCTAAAGTGATTTTCTATGTATACTAATTGATGTGAAAACGATAAATTAAAAAGTTTATATGCTTATTTATTATTCAAAGAGTTTTTTACCGGGACCAATAAATATACCACTATGCAACAGAGGTATAGTAAGTTTTTTGTTTTAGATAGAACTATGGATCTTGGAAATCCATATCCACTGGATATTAAATTGGTTGGAATGACAGTTGCTAAATTTTACAAAGAAATAGAAGAGATAGAAGAGATTCCAAGTGATCAGAATTCCGTAACATCTGATGAAGAGGCTGATGACCATGAACTATTTGGTTCACAGAGGTTAGATAAGGTACTTTTGTTCAGTAAAAAGAAAGCAAAAAGACGGCACTCTGCAGGAGATTCCTTGCCCTTCAGCTCTCATTAATTACAACAAAAATATGAATTTTGTCGATCGGTTTGATCAAATGAAATCAACATACGAGTTGGACAGAAAAAGTAAAAAGTGGTGGATGAGAATATTTTTTCACTTTTTAGATCGTTGCGTTGTTAATGCATTTACTCTCTATAAAAGCAAAGGGGTACAAACCCTTTCTTTAAAAAATTTTCGTAGAAGAGTAATTGATGGTTTACTGGCAAAAAATTGGTAGAATTAAAAGCTAAAAAGGACAAAGGAGAGGAAGGTCCAGTAAAAAAATTACGAAAGGTGTTTGAAGAAGTAAGACTTACTTCGTCATCCCATCAACCTGTAAGGTCTACCAGGAGAAGGTGTGCTAGATATAGTACTCGTGCACAGCAAGTACGCACTGAATGGAGCTGCAGTAGTTTCTCTGTGCCTTGGCAAAAATAAGAACTGCTACCAGGAGTTCCACAGTTTTAATCGGGCCTAGTTGTCAAAAAATGTTTGTTTTGTAGTTTTATTTTGTAAATGATTTTTCTCCTTTGTATTTAATAAAAAATAAAAAAAAGTTTCTTACTTTTGAAATTACTTAAAACCATGCATTTCTTAACAAAATAATATATTGACACATATTGTGCACAGTGGTACAAAATATGTACCACACATTATCTGTCATTTTGACAGGCCGATTTATTAGAAAAGTATTTAAAATCATTTTATTTAAACTTAAGAACTAATATTAGACAAGACAAATCTTGTAACGAAAAATTAAATTTCATGTGCAGCAAGGGCTAAAAAAAAGGTGAAATTAACGTGCAACAAAGAGTTAAGAAAACCCAAAAATCACTTAAAATTTCACTCCATCTCCGACCTATTAAAACGTTACACACAAAATACTAGGCATTGACAACTGTTTATGCCACGAATGAACGGGACCACGACACGTGTTACGGAGAAAAAGCTACGTTGCCACTCTTACTCTAAGTTTCACTATGCAATAGAAATACATTATTATATGCTGTGTTTGAAAGTTGTATGGTGTCCCAAGCAGATTTATTTCTAACTCCTAATATTCCTTTACTTACCTTTTCACGTATAGACTGGAAGTTACTTAATTAAATAATAAAATATAACCTTTAAAGGCGATTCTGAAAATAAAATGTCCCTCTTGAAAACAATAAATCAAATGGCATAAGGCGATAAAATAAAATTTTATACCTGATAACAAAAACTTCCCCGGCAAGCATTTAAATGTCAATGTAAATAATAAATTTAGAGAAAAAGTACGGACCTTGCTATTTAGAAAATAAAAATTTAAACACCACCAAACAAAAAATAAAATCGGAAAGATATACAGGATGCAAGGTGCTCATACATACATATAAAAAATAATGTGTTAATTTAAATGAAATCATATTAATTCAACTTCATTATATTTTCGTATACAGGGCGTTTATTAAGCGGTCCACAGGTTTTGACACACTAAATTTTTAACCTACATTAGAAGTATACTGATAAAATTCGACATTAGTAGTGAATTTCAGAGTCTTAAGATTTTGTTAGATTGCGAATTATACCGACTAAGCTCGAAGAAATACCTATAAAGCACATTTCTATTGTTTAGACCATTGATTTAGAAACAAGGACGATATACCATTATTTACATTTTAGAAATATCAGGGATTGCCACGATAACTCGGCCAACTGTACAGGGTGTCCGAAAAGTCTTAGTATGAGCGAGCGACGAACGCCGATTAGGTACACACATGCGGCTAACCTGCTCGCCTTTCGCCGAAAGTCGCATGTGTGGCACCGGCTTTATTGGTTAATAAATCTACTTTTTTATGAAATTTAACTTTCTCAGCCCCCTTGAGGCTTGACGCTAGGGAGTTGAGGTCAACAACTTTAAATGCAACGCTAAGACGTGTGGTACCTTATTTTGAAGGTCATTAAAAAAGAAACATTTTACCCCAAACCCGAGGTCCGTATCTTAATTCGTTTTTAGATGGCAAGTCTTTAAAAATTGCAAATTTAAATACTTTGACTTCTCTTATTACTTTAAAAATTGTTCAAAATGACCACCATGAATGTCTTGGTAGTAATAAAGTCGATTTTGGAACTCACTTCCTACATTTTGGAGAACGGCAGGTGTTACTTCTTGGCAAAGTTCCAAAATCGACTTTATTACTGCCAAGAAGTTCATCGTGGTCATTTTAAACAACTTTTAAAGTATTAAGAGAAATAAAGGTACTCAAATTTTTTTACCTTTAAAAGAAGGTATAAGTAAAGTAAGGTAAAATTTTTAACCTCAACTTTCTAGCATCGCCCCTCAAGGGGGTTAAAAAAGTTAAATTACACAAAAAAGTAGATTTATTAACCAATCAGATACAGCTAAAATTTGGTGTCTATAATAGAGAAGATATTTGCACATACTAAGATTTTTCGGACACCCTGTATAATCCCCCACCCATGGGCATCCAAACCTTCCAAAATAAAGTACTAGGGAACATAGTTAATGTACTGTGGTACATAAATAGTGATTTACATCGTGATCTTGGTATCCGGCATGTCGCTAGTGAAATTAAAAGATTTGTCATCAAGCACGAGTCACCAACATGTTAACGTTAGACTTCAGGCTTCGTGACAACTCGACTTAGAAGGCTGAAGAGACTAGAGTCTAGCCGGTCGGGTGCTACAAACGATCTTCTTTGCGCGCGCCACTCGGTTAGGTCCAGCGTTTCAGCTGATTGCAGGGAGTTGTGAAATACGTTCTCGGACAGGTTTGCTCAGTTTTAGGTTTCATCAGTACCTATATTTGTTAATTTTTTATCTTTGCCGAGTTTTTTTACTGCGACTGCGCGATTCGTATTTGTATAAAATTTTGGCGGTACCGCATACAACTGACATTTTATTAAAAAAGATACTTATGAAACCTAAAACTGAGCAAACCTGTCCGAGAGCGTATTTCACAATTGACTTTAGTATGCAATTTTGCAGAATAATGCAGCTGATTGATGACAAACGCCCGACTCCACACCATACAGCTGAAATGGTGGCGCGCGCATAAGATCGTTTGTAGCACCCGACCGGCTAGACTCTAGTGCTGAAGAGGATCAAGCCCATAGAGAAATAATGTCAATATGCGAATGTGGCAAATTTACCAAGCTGAATCCGTAAACACAGACAGTCTTCTGCGGGCTTGCGCCTTGTCGAACGTTTGCCTTGTGTTAGACAGGACCGTACTTCAAAATTTATTTCAAATGACGTGAATCTTTTATCGAGTAATAAATGCTAAATATATTACTTGTAATTATTCTTTTTATTAATGATAAAAATGTAACCATTAGTGAGATTTTAACAAATATATATATATATATATATATATATATATATATATATATATATATATATATATATATATATATATATATATATATATTATAGTCCTCGAAAATAGCTCAGTTTATAAATATACAGTGCGTCTCTTTAATGTCCCCCCTCTTAATTTGTGAAACGTTACATTTACAAAATTGAAAGTTGAAATAAAATATAAACATAGTATTCTAAACAATAGAAATAAAATATGCAATTGTTTTAAGAAGTAAAATAGTAAATAAAAAAATTACCAAAACTGTGTATATTTTATTGGATTGGCATCCCATCCTGTATAATTATTGAACAGACCAAGTTCTACGGTGAGATGTAAATATTTGGACACCTATTTATAGTGTGTCCACTGATATCTTAGCGATTCTCTGGCGAAAGCGCTCTTTTCTTTCGCCAACCCTTTTAAAATACTCCCCTCTACCCTAATCCACTAGTATTTTTAGTGCCCCTTTGGCGAAAGCGAAAATATGCATTTTGGACACTCACCTTTATGCAATATAGGGGAAGGAGGCATTGTCACTATATATATGACCTTCTTACACCACCTTACCCCTTATACAATGCCCCTAATACACACACACCCCATCAGTGCCTTTCTGACTCCTTGACCACACTCAATATAATATACTGATAAATATTTCTACTTCTCCGTGTGTGTATTCACTTCAACACCGGAGTGCATTGAAGATAAATTATATTTTTTACCTACTATTCTTCCACATATTGATATAATTTAAATTTGGAATTAAACTATTTGTATTTATGCACTAATTGTAAGAAATAGACTACAAAATAATTCCTTATATTTAAAAGTTTGATACATAATTGGCGAAACATATGAAATGTCTTTAACACTTTGTAAAGAATATTTTTGTATCGAAATAACAAGCTTCAGAGGTTCGCTATATGCGCCACCCCAACCAAAAATACCATAACATAAAAATGACTGAGATTTTTTCGGCCCGGTTCTGATCGCCGAGTTGCGTCATCGAGTTCAACAACCACTTTTGTGAGACGTCCCGAGTGCGCATGCCTCGAGAGAACCGTCGTTTAAAAACCTGACTGGCGCCATATGCGTACAAACGCACTTTTTCGCCCATACATTGGACGGATTCAGCTGGTGTCGCGAATACGTTGTGATGGTCTAAATATATTTTGTCTATGATCAAGCCCTTTTTACTGTAGGTTTTTTAAAAGCAGAGTACAGTGCGCAAGTATGTGAGTGCTTAGTGCCATGGCCATGAGTCATAACAGATAAATCTCTAGGACTCCATTGGGTGAACTTTAGTATATAACAAATTTAGTTTTTAGAATTTAGAGAATATTTAATGGTTGGTCTAATAGACCAGTTTTAATAATGGCAAAAGCCGCAGGCTTTTAATTTTTAAAAAATGCTAAACAACATCTTACTTAACTATTAAATTTGCACCTTATAACATTATAAGAAAAAACGTAATTAAAAAACAATTAATCAGCTATACCCGCTGCATTTAACGGAAAAATTAAAATGCCAAAGTAATCTACATCTTAACCTTCTCAAGATAATCTAAATCAGTGATTTTAATTTATTTCTATTTTAAAACAACCACGCCCTGGATCATTTCTTAAAATCGTTTAATCGGATTTTGTAACCTTGATCTTTAGTAAAGGTTTATTTTTGGGCATCCCGTTAAATCTGCTTCATTTGCATTTTTAATGTTTTCGTCTATGGCAAGTCCTAAACTAGATCAACTTGCCAACTCGCCTATATACGGGTTGTCTCGTAAGTGTAGCAAAGCAAAACAAAAAGGTTTAAGTTACTTAAAAAGGATATGTACTATCCATATTCACTATGTGACAGTTCAATTTTGATTGGTTGGGTTTGATTGGATTCGTAAAACGATTCACTATTAAATTGCTGGGTTTCTAGATGACACATACAACATAAAATTTCCAGGTTAAGTTGTTGAAAAATGGCGCCAAATAAAATCCCGAACTACTTATTGGGACACCCGTTATATTCGTTTATACTGGTACTGCCAAGGAAAGAAACAACTTGTATTTAACTGGAACTTTGATTGTTCTGTCCAGGAACCAAACCTTACGATAAATTCACACAAAAGTTGACAATGGGTACTTCTAGGAACCCATGTAAAAATTTCGCAACACTATTATATATAGTAATATTATTTTACTTTAACGTGCTTAACGGGATAGGTTTGTTCAGGTTACCAGGTTCGTATACATGGCAGTTAACATCAGAGAAAGAATCTAGGCAAATTCTCGTGTGCACCGATTTCGGACCTGCCTGGAAGACCGGTTTAACTAAGCCGATCTCCCTTGGGATATTTGGATGGGTTTACTGGTTTATGGTTTAAGAGTTCGTTTAAAGATGTCGATGTTGTTTGTCCACCACTGCCACATGGTTTTCATCCACATTTATTCACAATACTTTTAAATACGTATCGAATTATTTATTGTTGTTTCGTACTGATTGTTTAACACTGTTTTGTTATACGGGGTGTGCAATAAAGATCGTCGTGCATATTGGCTATATTAATATATAATATGTTTACATTTGTATATTTGGTACCACCCCATACATCCTCTTAAAGGGCTGGTAGAATCTCATCGGATGTTTCCAGCTCTGGATGTGTAAGTTGGACTTCCACAGTACGTGGTGGATAATCTTCGGTCTTCGTGAGCTGTCAGAAGATAAAAAAGTGACATATTATGCAGGAGAGAATAAATATAATTTCTATTGACATATCTGGTTTTTAACCTGGCATGGTATGTACACAGTCGTGGAAAAAACTTACATCTACTTAACAGTCTAAAGGTATTTTAATCTAAAGTATTGTAAAGAACTTTTTTAGGAAACTGACACTCAAACTGTGAATTAGATATAGGATTTTTTAACCACCGGTGTACCTGTGCAGAGATTTAAAAATATTTACTTTCGCTTAACTCATAACTAAAAAAATTACATGCCAATACTGTGGACTGATGGTGTTAAAAACACTTTTCCATAAATTTTGAATAATTGAAGTTCGACAGATCTAATGGGTAAATCCATGAAATTATTTCCAAGGAAACTTATTAAAATTAGATAATTTCACAAGAAGTTTTGGGATGAGTTAAGGGCTTTGTTGTTTACCGTTAATATTTTAATTTAACAATAACGCAGGTGGTACACAGTAACAAATGACCTGCACCACATGGTTTATCGGGGGTTAATTTCACCTAAATATCTAACATTTATTAAAAAGCCAAAGAATTTGTTTGTGATTAAAGAGAATTAGTACCTGATTTAATGCGTTTATTGGGGTATTATTTTTACCTAGCATGCATGATAAATACCCTCAAAATTTGGAATTTAACTCAGTTTGACAACTTTTGCCAGTATGAATACATCTGCTGTCAAGTCGTTTCTTTATTAACAAGAATTTTTTCAGTTTTCCAAATTCTGTTCTCGTGTGCTTTTCTTGAAAAGCAAATAGGGAATATGCATGAAGTTCAAATCAACCCGAAATATTTTTTATTGTATTCTCTATATAAATTAAATGATTATGGCGGTTGTTGTTTTCCATTTATTTTGGGTTTTATTAGCAAAAAAAAAGATTTAAAACTGCAAATTTTCGCGCGAATTTCGAAACTTTTGAAACGCTATGCTTTTGTTTGTGACGTCACATTTTCAAATCGGTAAACATTTTATAATTGGTAATGTAATGTAAATTCCAGTATTAATTCATTTTCTTGATTGTTTCCCGAAGATTGGTACATTTAGTTGATAGAAAACCTTTTATTTGATTAAAAAAATTGTTTAGAAATGACCAAAACGGAGTGGGTGCAAAGAAAATCGGATAATTTGCTGGAAGTTGATGCCCTTTAGAGAGAGGTCCTTTTTTGCCTTCACAATTTCGTTACCAATACTTATTATTTATTATACTATGAAAATAAATTTACAGTCACATATGCTTACTTGAATTTGGCGATACTGACCTTTATAGATACCTCTTTATGTAAAATTTTTGATTAATTTTGCACTACATATACTTTCTTGCTAAAACCGGCTCTTTTGAACACGCGAAAATGAAGTTTTCCAAGCCATTCTCACTGGAATTTTTTTTGCACTGGCACAATATAATATCTGTAGCGTAGTTTTTTAACATTTCCTACTGTTTAATAAAATGAATTATTAACAAAATTCTTACGATATAATCGAAGACAAACAAGAAAATCAAACCCAACCACACCAGATAAAGCAGCCGTCACACTGAAGAAGCAACGTTGCCACCGCTGCAAACACCTGATTTCTACAGCTCTGCAAACGGGGGTAAATCCAGAGGCGGCTCTAACCTAGTTGGAAATAAAATTAGGATTCGATGTGAAAATAAAATACAAATATCTATTTACCCACATTGTGTTATTTGAAAGTGCGAAATACGAAAATACCATACAGGGTGTCTGAAAAGTCTTGGCATGGGCAAATATCTTTACTATTAATTAAGATAGAGACACCAAAATTTAGTTTTATCTTATTGGTTAATAAATCTACTTTTTTATGTAATTTGACTTTTACAATCCCCTTGGGGGGTTACGCTAGGGAGTTGAGGTGAAAAATTTTAATTTCAACCCTTTGCGTGTGGTACATCATTTTAAAGGTCTTTTCTTACACGTTATTTCTTGGCAGAGTTCCAAAACGGACTTTATTACTGCCAAGAAGTTCATGGTGGCCAGTCTAAACAACTTTTAACGTAATAAGTAAGGCAGTCACTGTTGGTCTGTTACCAGAGGCGTCGATGCCGAAAATAAGTACATACGGTATTTGACAGAAATAATTTAATTGATGAGCGTTGCCGTGATTATGAGAAATAAAAAAAACGGTTGAGTGCAAGTTCGACTCGCGCATAGAGGGTTCCGTGAGACATACAATATTTTGAATTTCTCACAGGACGCAAAAGTCTCAATAACTATGGTAAGGCTAATGCTTGAATAAATAAGAAGAAGCGGCCATGCAGGAAATATGTCAGTGCGTAATATAACTGATTAGTAAGGCTGGCACGGTTGGTCACAATGTCACATTGTTAAGAATGTTCAAAAAAGTAAGACGTCATAAAATCGTACAAATATGTTAAATACATAGTTGTAGTTTTACTATTGGAGATATATTCTTGAAGGTGGGTAGTTTTGAATATAGACATCAAAGTCCATCCCCTGAAATTTCGTGCGCATTTCTAGCCCTCTTGGTTTGCGCGTGGTACACATTTTGGTCTACTGCGCATATGTCAAAAAACAAATAAAGAAGTCGAAAAAAACTTGGGAAAAATGTTATAAAGTTAAACACGTAGAGGCACGTTGGCTATTGGGGATATATTCTTCAAAGTAAATGGTTTCGAATGTAGCCACCCAAGTACATCTCCTGAAATTGCGTACGCATGTCTAGCAGGCTCGGCTTGCGCGAGGTACGCATTTGAGTTTGAGTCTACTGCGCAGGTGACAAATAACGAAAAATAAAGTGGAAGAAAACTTGGGGAAAGTTATAAAGTTAAATACGTAGTGTACTTTGACTATTGGGGATATATTCTTCAAAGTAAATGGTTTCGAATGTAGCCACCCAAGTACATCTCCTGAAATTGCGTACGCATGTCTAGCACGCTCGGTTTGCGCGTGGTACGCATTTGGGTCTACTGCGCAGATGTCAAAAAACAAAAAATATGAAAACGACAAATGAAGAAGTAAAGTTGGAAAAAAGTTAGAAAAAAAGTGCCCCATAAAACAAAAAATAGCAGCGCAGACTGGTACTGCATGGCACACGAGGTCGCCTAATGGTCGACTTGTGCCCCGCCCGATTATACGATTTACGATTTATAATTTTTATAGGCTTGCCATGTAAAAATGCATAAAAATACGGGAGTTGCGGTAAAATGTTTCTTTTTTCAAGACTTTTAAAAGAAGAGGCCACCCGGCATAGGCTTGCATTCAAAATTTTTGACCTCAACTCCCTAGCGTAACCCCCCAAGGGGGTTGAAAAAGTCAAATTACATAAAAAAGTAGATTTATTAACCAATAAGATACAACTAAAATTTGGTGTCTCTATCATTATTAATAGTTAAGATATTTGCCCATGCTAAGACTTTTCAGACACCCTGTATGGTATTTTCTTATCTCGCACTTTTAAATAACACAATATGGGTAAATAAATATTTGTATTTTATTTGCACATCGAATCCTGATTTTATTTCCAACTAGGTTAGAGCCGTCTCTGGACTTATCCCCGTTCGCAAAGCTTTAGTCATCCTTTGCCAACCTAACCTTGTTTATTTTTGTGGAATCGTTTGTGGAAAGTGGTGTTTAGTTTTTAAAAATGTAGCGCAGATATGTAATGTATCACTATGTAAATAGAAGAAATTGGTAAGTAATTACTAATTATTCTATAAACATATATTTTAATTATATGCACACTTTACACAACACAATAGTATCATAGACGAACACTGGCGTGTAACAAAAATGGACCAAAAAGCGGGCATCCATTGAGACATTTTGAGGGTTTACTGGTTTATGGCTTAGAAATTTGTTTGTCCACAATTATATATACATGCCTTTATATGTAATTCCTAAACCATAGACCAGTAAATTCACATAAATGTTTCAATGGATGCCCGCTTTCGGTCCCATTTCGGTGTAGTCGAGGATTTGTCTATATTCTTTATAGTCTCTGATAGTATTGACATGTAAAGTGACACAAGACATATAATTTAAAATACTTAAATCAAACAAAAAAATATAAAAAAAATAAGCTTTCTTTACAACCGTATAGATTCTTTAATGAAATATAGGTATATTTCATTAAAAACTCAAAAACTCTTAAAATTTTAAACCCAATCAAACCCAATCAAACTATTGCCAAAGACAATTATTTAGCTACAATATTATATTATTGTCTAAACTAATAATAAAATTACTATTTAATTCAACTGTCTAAAAATTTAAATAAATAAAGACAAAACGTCAACTACAGTTACAGAAGACAGAAGTGACCGGTATGGGGCGTAGAAGGCATCGACTGTGGCGGTGTTGCCGTATCCCTTTTTAAGTCGTTACCTTAATTTGAGTCGCCAACACGTTCAGTGCAGATTGCCCATAACACTGCGTGACGTAACTTTTTTGAGCTGGCAAATGGCTGCTTTTGAAACTGTAATAAATTATTCCGAAAAGTAAAAATTTTTTTTAGCTAAATTATCCCAGTAATTTTCTTCAAAATAGCATTTTTGGGGTTGTAATGACTTCCTTAAATGATTTATGCAATAAAAAAAAAATGTGCATATTCCTTATTCGCAAAAATGGCCCAAAAAAAAAGCATCCACCAAAAATGACGCCAAATTCTGAAAAGATGACATAAAAGAAATTTTTTGTGTGCCATATGTTTGGGTCTCCTTGTAAATACTTACTGTTGTTTCGAAGGCGTGCTTGCATAGTTTTTGCCGCGAATGCATCACCACGGCTCTAAACGTGGGTAATCAGGAATGTCCCACATGCAGGATTCAGCTCACCACGTACAAGCTGCCAGCAGATGCGTCTTTGGATTGCATTATAG
Organism: Philopedon plagiatum; assembly: GCA_963971165.1. Taxonomy (NCBI): domain Eukaryota; kingdom Metazoa; phylum Arthropoda; class Insecta; order Coleoptera; family Curculionidae; genus Philopedon; species Philopedon plagiatum. The sequence goes on from OZ020193.1 coordinate 81,585,300, forward strand.
AAAAATTATTTCCTAAATGCCGAGAAGTGCCATCCACTGTTGCTGACTCCAAAAGGAGAAAACGTGGTTCCAGCTGCGGTCCTCCTTCTGTAAAAGTTTCCAGACGAGCAACGAGACGAAGCGTTAAACTCGAAAAAATTAACCAGGAAATTGAGAAGAACACTGCGGACTTAGATTATATCAGGATAATGAGCAGTGGCAGCGAGGAAGTTTTCTTTTCTAGTCTTGGACTTAAACCAATCGTGGCAACAACAACAAACGATCTGGTTTCAACAAACAAGGAACGCGCATGAACATCTCCGCGAGGCATGGTACAGATACGAAAATAAATCTGTAACAAAATTCTGCCCGGGTTTTTGTAAGTATCTTTGAAATTTAATTTTTGTCTTGTAATATTGCTTTGTTTAGTGTGTATTTCCGTCCCGTCTTGTGTTACACTGTATAAAATCATCTTTGGGACTCTAGTGATTCAGTTTGTTATTCCAACCTAATATATAAGTTCAGTGAACCAAAAATATTCTTTACTATAAATGATTCCAAAATCTGATTAATAAAAATTGCTGTCCCACACCCTTATCACCAGCAGGATCTTAGGTGTAGATTGAACGAAAATTATCAACATTGAAAAATTCTAGCATTAACTTTTATAAATAATTTTATTGTTTGTTTTCTTATATCTACTAAACCATTGGTTTTAGAGAAAAAGTTTTTCACAAAAAATATTTCTCACGATGTAGGACAACTTTTGTCCTTACACATTTTTCGAAATTTTTAATTTGGCTCCGCGCATACGCCATGTAATAGAGCGTTGGTGCCGTCAGCGGCGGGTAGCGCGGCAGATGAGCGGAGATCTGGCGACCGAGGTTTGCTCAGGGTAAGTGGGGGACTGATGGCACGGAACACTAATTGTGCAAGCATAGCCCGTACTTGACCGAATGTTTTTAATTTATAAATAACTACAGGCGCAGTTACAGTTAGTACCTAAAATCAATTTATTAGTCGATCAGGTGCAATTGGCCTTCGCACTCTAAGGATTTCGAATTTACTTACACTCAATAGCGAACTTTGTATTTATTTCATCAGAAAATCTATCTTAGTGCTACACTGAACTGTTTTTAAATTTTCTTTTTGTGCATTAAGTATGAAGTAAATAATATTCTATTTTTTTAAATGTACCGACGCCGGCGTCAAAAAGTATAAAATAATTTGTGTAATTTTACTGAGAAGCCTAGTTGTGTATAACTTTCAGTAATTTATACACTGCATAAATGAAAGTTCTAATCGGCGCAACTTCTTATTAATTGTTTATACGTTATCATTGCGTTATTGCAGTGTCCCGACGACGCGTACCGACAAAGGGGTCAAAAGTCCCGATCGACGTTATAAAGGTTTTTTAAATTAAATTTTAAAATGTACACGCACCAACAAACTTGATTTTGAAAGATTTTTAAAAAGAAAACCTTTGCGTATAACGCACTACAATAGCGTGGTGCAGTAGACCTCTATCTTGTGGATTTGTGCGTAGCGTCGCGTCGGTACTCTTTGAAATCCAGTTCACTTGACGTCTAGCGGTTACTATTAATGGTCCAAGTCATTTCGAAAATTCAACGTTTTCGACCGGATGTCGCTGTCCGAAATCCCAGAATGGGAAAAGTTTGAAGAAACAGTTCTATATCCTAAATAGAACAGTTTGGAAATTTTAGATCACTCTTTTAAAAAGTATTTATAAAATTTTATGGAAGAAAAAAACTGTTTAGATGAGTGGAAAAAGAGTTCGATTGAAGGAAGATGGTTAAATTTCTTAAAAAGCACAGATCGTTTAGATCAGAAATCGGAGTTACTTAAATTGTGTGAATACCTGTTCGCAATCCCTACGGACAATTCAAATTGCGAAAGAATTCTTTCCTTAATGTCCATCCAGTGGCCAGAAGAAAGAAATCGTTTATTAACTAAGTCCGTTGAGGCCATTCTGCAACGCCAGTATAACTTTAAATCATGTGCAGAATTTTATAAGTACAACAAAGATGATAGCAGTGCAAAAAATCAAAACAGTAATAATGGGAGCTCCTTACTCCTTTTAAATCTGATGCTGTTTTACTAAAATCAGATGCCAATGTATGAAATATGCCAACTATTCAGGTGCGTTGTCTTACCCATATTATAAGAGAGCATTTATATTTAGGAATTCAAATTGCAATGCAAATATTTAAATAAAAAAATCAAACAATAACCAAATGTTAAGGTCATTTTTCCTCACAAAGAAATTTACACTTTTTCTATTAACAATGGTGTTTATCACAGTAGGTTGCTATAATACTATAATGTGACATTAAAAAGACGTAGGCGTAAAAATAGACTACACAGATTAAACTAGAATTAGTATACAGCGTGTCCCAAAAGTTGCAGAAAACTGGGAAAATGTTTATCAAAAAAAGTCGCTCTTGATAGAAAGTCTGCTTAGCTTAGATTGACTGCAAAAATTTTTTGTTTTGCAGGAAGAAAATATAATTAAAAAACACAACTCTTCTTTGGCTGGCCGTCGTTCATTGGCATTGGCGTAACTGGGATCAGGGGCGGATGGGAAAGGGTTAGCATAAAACAACAATTAACACCGGCCCGGCCAGAGATGTTCGTTGTTTTGTTTTACCACTATCGGCCAGGACGGGACCGCCGCGCCGCGTTCCGGGCCGAAGGCACCCGGTCCTTCGGGAAATCTCCCAAAGTCCCAGCCGGTCCATCGGTCCATCCGCTCCTGACTAGGATATGTCACTGGGACTGGGGGGGGGGGGGGGGGGGGGGGTCAGTCGGAGCCACATTTATAGAACACGATATCAATCACAGTCAAGTCATATTTTGTTTTTCTATATCTGCTACCTCTCGACTGACGCAGTCACGCAGCGAGTGGGGTTTTGAGAGTAAACCCCTTCCCTAAACGCTTTTAACGAATTAACAAGTTTTATAAACGGTCATTATTCGAAATAATGTAAATACCGAACTTTTTGATGAAATTTTGCAGATACCCTAATTTTGGGTTGTAGAACACGAATCTGATATCAGTTTTCGGCGGTCTCGTATGGGTTTGCCCCAAAAAATAGCTTTTAGGTTAGTTTTTTCTATAAATATCTTTAAATTTCGACAGTTTCACTTAAACACATCTGTAAACTTATAATTTATCTTTTTTCGTTGCAAAAAACATCACATTAAGGCAAAAACAGCTAAGAAAATCGCTTTTTTATTTCGAAAGTTCCATTTTAAATCGCTATTAGCCGCCATTATTTTCCCACCTGGCAACACTATTGTTTTCTGCGGTGCTGCCACGTTTACTTATTTTTTCTGAAAAAATTGGAAACTAAGATTAAAAAATAAAAGGTCACCATAACAAAAAATTACAATTCTCCAACTAAGTCAATTAGGGAATCCAAACCACGTGATCCAATATGGCGACTGTGGGCAAACATAAATGACATTATTTAGTTGTTTCCCATATGAACAGTTAAGAAGAAGAGTATTATTATCGTTTTTATTTTTGATAATTTTTGAGACTGTGTTATTTATCTTTTACGTGACTTGTCTACCCTGAACTTTGTTTATTTGGCAATGGCTAGTCTTTATCTGCAGAATTCATTAGCAGAAAGTCCTGAGATTGGCGAGAGGTAAGTTGAATTTAAAACTTTTCTAGGTAGATAAAGTAAAGTAGTAGAAGATTTGGTTAAAAACAAAAGCTTAAGAAAAATATACCCACATGAAATTCACATGGTAAAACTTGAAGCTCGGGTGGTGTATATTTAGGTTACTTACTAATTTTATACCTTTGTGTTTAGGTAACGTAAAAAATAAAGTTTTAGTTTTTAAATTATTTAATAACTTAATTAAAAAACATACAGATTTAACACACAATAACTTCAAATATTTAGTTTCATGTTATGTAGGGCTAATGCAATTAGTTTTTGTGAAATTCGAACAATTTACAAAAAATGTGCAATTTTGATAGACACAATGGAACCATCTTTGGAGTTTTCGCATGTTATCTGCTTGTTAAATGTGGCTGAGAATCTGCCATTACTAGATACTATTTGCTTGACTGAATGATGAAATTGATGAATTTACGTTGGGTCGCCTCATCTTATTAAAAATATCAAAATGGTGTTCGGCATCTAGTTGCAAATATGGTTTAATTGAGCTGGAATGCCCGTGTCCTGTTATTTAAATTAATTCTTGATCGGATGTTCCACATTTGGAAAGAGCACTCACGGCCGTAACTCGATTGGAATGGAATTTTCTGTTTTTTTTTTAATTTAGGCCGATATCGTCGACCGTTTTCTCGGTCCATTTACTTATTTCATTTTTGCCTTTAGAACAATTTTTATACCAGTTCTGATTATTTTTGGTAAACCAGAACTTATTAGGTGGCATGAAAAACCTAGGGGTAGTGCGCTTAGACAGTAGCTTTTTAAATAAACGTACTGGGCATTCATTCGTATATGTTTCATTGGTTACCAGCCACTTGCTCTCTGCCAATCGTTGTACACCTCTCTCTGGTTTTAGAAAAAATGGGATTATATTCCATCCGTCTTAAAAAAATAATATATGGGTAACTTAACTTTGTGGTGAGTTTTTATATGTTTTTGCCTGTTGGTTGTCCCTTGTTGTCAATTTCTTCTTTGAAGTAGTTCGCAAGCCAGTTTGCAACTTCACCACCCCTCCATGCAAGTTCTACGGCACAATATGGTCAAATTTATTTTTAAGTCCTTCGGGGTTGTCCTCATTGTAGATATTAATCATCATTTTATGTTCTTCATTAGTGAATGCTACAGAGCTTTGCTTTCTTTTAGAAGGATCATCATGTAAATTTCTTTTAGCGTCTCTTGCTTGCCGAGCAAATTCAAATAAAATATCCTTAAATTGGTAATTTTCAAAATATATAATTGAATCTTGTTCGCTGTAATACTCCACATGGTTCTCATCACACCTTCTTTATACTCATCTCCTGTCACAACTGTTTCCAAAATGAATCGTGTGTTCTTTTTGTTGTAACTGGTGTTATAATTTGGATATTTTTGTCAACTTCTGATAATACAAATTGCTCAAACCGGGCCATCGTCTAACCAAGCATTCTTGACGCTGCACGGCCTACTATTTATACAAATATTCTTGAATTTTCCGGGGGTTATCGATCAATTGGTTTAGAATTAAAAAACTATTCTGTGAGGTTGCGGTTTATTTAACTTTTAAACCATCTTCAGAACTGTAGTTATTTTTATACATATAGTTAAGTCAATTTAATAAGGAAATACTAAAAACATACCTTATTTATAAGTGGGTACTACACTAATGCTCTTTCTTATGTGCTAATTCCACGATTTTATTCTACTGATGCTTATTTCTAAACTAAACTTTGAATTGAATTTGTTTACATTTAAGGTCTTGGTTACCTACTTTGGGAAAAACCAGGTAATAAGGAAAGAACATTAGTGTAGTGCCTACTTTTAAATAAGGTATGGTTTTACTATTTGCTTATTAAGTTGACTTAACTATTTGTATAAAAATAATTACAGTTCTGAAGATGGTTGAAAAGTTAAATAAACTGAAACGTCACAGAATAGTTTTTTAATTCTAAACCAATTGACCGATAACTCCAGGAAAATTCAAGAATATTTGTCAAACACGCCCAGGAAAAAATAATTAAAAATATTTACACAAATTTTGCTTCGATCTAGCTCTGACGTAAGAAATTTAAATTTATAAATATTACAAAAATAAGTGTTCTAGTAATTTTACAAAGAAAAAAAGTTATTCAAAATAATTATTTAGCTTAATTAAAAGTATGCGACATCATTTTTATAGACATAACCTAGTTTAAGTATATAATTTTGATTTCAAAAGCTAGAGGAATTTAATCACTGCTAAAATGCTTAGTCTTTTTTACTCAGTATAAAAATTTGTGATTGGTGAATATGTGTAAAATGCAGAAACCTGATTTGTTTAATGACAGTCACATGGTAATGAGGTAAGTAATCAAATTCAATTGAATTTTAATGGATTTTTATTTCTCAATTAAAACTTTACGGAACACACAGAATAATTCTGATTATCTTTAAGCACATCTGGTTCACCCTGATAAGATATTAGTATTACATTTATAAAATTCAGATTTAGTGAAAGATTCGATTGTGGTCTACTTCTTCCCAAGATATGAGAACTCGATTTTCTCAATCTCGTTACCCTTCAATCATTACTGTAATGTGTAAAATTAACTTTTATCTAAAATTATTGCAAAACGTTTCGGCTGGAACTAAATTAGCTATTGTTCGAATAAATTAATACTAAAAGCAGGAAAAAAATTACAGATTGCAAGCAGATTACCGTGTTAAGTTTTATATTGGTATACCTCCTTACAAAATTATGTAATTGTCATGAATGAATTGCTAATTTTGTGTGAAATACCTATTCCATAATTTAAAAAAGATACAAGGTAAATTTAAATTTAATTTTAATTGTACCACATGATTTTTTTTTATCTGAAACAGCCCACGTAGACGCCAAGCCTAAGTACCTACTAACGTGCCGTGGGCGTCTAAAGAGAAGGGAAAATAATCTGTTGACACAGGATTTAAAGGATTGTAGGTTGGGAGGGGAAAGGAAAATATCTGCAGGCAATTTGTTTTATAATTTTTAAGACTTTAGGTGTGAACGAGCAAGAGAAGTGGGATGTTCTTTTGTAGCTGGAAAAAGGATGCATACGTAACGCGTCTCTTGCTGTTCTGTTAGGAACAGTCAAGCCGCTAGTTCTTCCGAGCAAAATTCGTGGAAGTATCGGTAGGAAAGAGATAAATCCCAAACAGCGGCGGTGAGGGATAGAAGGGAGATTTCTTCTAAGGACTGGGTCATTGATGAGTCGAATGGCTCTCTTTTGGATAGAATCAAGATTAATTGTCGAATGTGATGCCGCTCCCCAGATGTGGGAACAGTACTCTAGGTTAGGTCTTATTTGGGAAACATAGAGCGTGTGTAAGTTGGACGGGGAGAAGTATTTTCTGGCTCGAAAGAGAAAACTAAGCTTTTTAGCTGTTGATGTGGCTATTGAAGTAATGTGTTTGTGCCAGCTGAGATCGTGCTTGAAAGCGATGTCAACAAGATCGAACTTTTCATTGTTCTGTAGGACTTGGCTATTTATGTGGATGGGTATTTCCGGATTTTTTGCGTGACAGGGAGCAAGAATGGGTTTTGGAAGCGTTGAACTGAACAAGGTTCTTGGCACCCCAGTGTAAAATTAATTAGAGATCTTGCGAAATAGATAGGTGCATAGATCTGCATCAAGCAACAATCTGGGATTATTTAAATCCGCAATGCTGACAAAGTTCCAGTGAGTTTTCCCACATATTTAAAAGTAAGGCAGGGGTTGCAGAATAATTTTGATATCTTGAAGCCGGTTAACCACTTATATTTTTCGTAAAACCCCACGTGAAAATGTCTCGTGAAATGTGTTATCGACTTTTCCACTTTTGTCTCTAAATTAATAGAAACCATTGACCTGCCAGACTTAATAATGTCACTCTTTTCTTGAAAGTTTGGGCTAGAAAATCATTCTTTTAGTAAACTACATACGACACAAACACAGTCTAAATTATTATCCACACTCACAAAAGCACAGTGAAATATTCGAAATGGCCCAAATGCCATCTTTTCTAAAACTAATATTATTACGATTCTAGGACCTACGTGCCACCAGTTCCCTACAACAAAAAGTATAGTGCTGTCGTGTTGCGATGTAGGGTAAATAATTTGAATTTATTTTCAAACATGCCCATGTGCCATGAATGTTGAACGTGCTCTTTTTGGCGCCAGTTTTTGTCACTACTTGCAGTAGATACACGTGATTGTTGTAAGTACTCTCTTGTAACGGTTTTACGTGTTTAATTAGTAGCATATTTACCAATTTTAAAATGAATGAAAACATGTCAACCGTGAGTGAAAGTATTCCAGAGGAACTGCAAAGAAAAAAGAGTCAAAAGTCTGGTGATTTCAGGTAACATCTGTTTTAAGTATTGTAATTACTATGATTTGTTTAGTAACAAGTACTTTTCGAGCCTGAATTTGAGGATAACTACAGTGAAGCATGTGCTTTTCGCAAGGTGCAAATTTTCAAGGCACCGCTTTAAGCAACTAGATGTAAATCTTGCTGATTCACAGCCGAAAAAACCTTGACCACTCTCCAAAATAAAGGAAATTGGAAATATTATTCCATATTTAAACCAAAAAATCCAACTATTATGTGCAACTTCTTAAACACATAAACAACTATTCAGGGGTTTAGAAATTGTTTGCCAATTCGTCATTATTTGTAATGAAACAACATTATTTTTTATATTTTTAAGGTGCGCTATTTAAGGTACTTAGCCCTTTTGCTTAAAATTATACTTTTGTTTGAATATCTGTTTTTGTGTTTATTTTATTCTAAAATGTTTATTGTTTAGATAATATGGTCTCCGGTGGCCGAGTTGGTACGGCGCCAGCTTTGCAATCGAGAAGCGCGGGTTCGAATCCCGCTTCGACCATGGATATTTTGTGATTGTTAACTGTTGGAAGGTGGTAGAGGAATAATTCTTCCACGACCGAGGTAGCACCACCCCACACATCCTCTTCAAGGTCTGGTGAAATCCCTACGGATGTTTCCAGCTCTGGATGTGTGAGTCGACCTCCCAGTACACCCACGGTACATAGTACTTAGACTTCGGTCTTCGTGGGCTGTCAGAAGATAAAAAAAAGAATAAATAAGTACCTACAAACGTTTTTCATTCTTAAGAAGTACAATGTTTAATGTCCCTACCGCAAGCACTCTAGAATGGCACTTGGGCAATTTTCAATATTTCATTCTTCAAAAGATGGTCCATCCATAGAAAAAAAACAGAAATAGACTCCGAAAAACGCATAAATACATTTAAAATATGCAAGACTCTTAACGCGAACTCGTCCGAACAAACTAAAACTCGCCTGGAGGCAGAAAGATCGCTTTTCTGGTTATTAAATTTGCCCGGTTTCTCGCATAACCCAAGCCGTTGCCTGTAAATGGGATTAATAACCTATACATGAAGGCGTAATCGGCGAACTGCGGTCATTGCGAAAGACGCTTCCAGGCCCAGTTCATGACGGCGAGGCGAAAAAAAAAAACAGAAATAGACTCCGAAAAACGCATAAATACATTTAAAATATGCAAGACTCTTAAAGCGAACTCGTCCGAACAAACTAAAACTCGCCTGGAGGCAGAAAGATCGCTTTTCTGGTTATTAAATTTGCCCGGTTTCTCGCATAATCCAAGCCGTTGCCTGTAAATGGGATTAATAACCTATACATGAAGGCGTAATCGGCGAACTGCGGTCATTGCGAAAGACGCTTCCAGGCCCAGTTCATGACGGCGAGGCGACGCGACAGAAATTGGTTGCTTCTACGCAGTAAAATTTTTAATATTTTCAGATAAATTATACGAAGTAAATCCATATTTTTATGAAATTATAGTATAATGTTAAAAACTATGCATTATTAAAGTTTAAAAATTTATTTTTTGATCTCCACAAAGTTTAGGGAAGCGGTGCTCCCCCGACTCCATAGATCGCACGTCCCTGCTATAAGTATGAAAAACCCCAGCCTTAAGCGTACTTTACACGGTCAATAATACTGAGAATATGTTACTATATTGACAAAAATATTGACCGTTTAAGGTGGATATATTGATGGTTTGATGGATTGAACTGACACGAATTCGAATTTCCGAATATCAGGCATCAGTATCAGCGAGTAGAGGAATACTGTCAGTATTACTGATCGTCTAGGGTGCGCTGTCAATATTGGATCAGTCCTTAATGTAACGTCAGATATTGTCAACAATGGAAGCAGCAAGCATGCTTTTTTAACCAATCTTTCATCCAGCGCTTACGCTTTACTCTACGTTTTATGCCTTGGATGAATTAAGAAAGGATTCGGTTTTCCGTATACTGTGAGCGTATCGAACGTGAAGCCTGTTTATTTGTTGTTTGTTATGAAAACATCGTACCCCAAAGGACCAGTTTACGAACTTTAAGGAAATACGTAATTGAATCAAGAATGGTAGTAGAAAGAGATAAAATAGCATTGGAGTGTCGTAACGTCGATCCAATTTTTGCCAATCAAATACGGCTCTCACAAGCGTTGCTGTCTCTGTTTTCCTCTCAACAGCTGAGCGGTTGACGTCAAATTACCTTGGATGGTTCTTTATTCATCCACGGACTAAACACTCGGCTAAACGTATGTCTTTGTCTAATGAACTAGAAAAGAAAAAGTGTGACTTATATATTTATAAATGACTCGGAGCGACTTTGAATAAACTTTTCCAAATAAAATAATTAAAAGTTTTTTAACTTAAATTTATTATTATTTCGTAGAAAATAAAGTATTTTAGGGCTTTTATTACTTTTAGTAAATCTTGAAATGCTTCTAACGTATCTTTTGTACAAAAATACAAGGTCAAATAAGATGTGGCCAATGTTTACAAATTGTGTTTACAGTGTCGCTTAGATTGGTTTGTTTTGGCTTCAAAGAATGTTAAATCATCCCGTATCCATTCTTAATTCATCCAAGTTTTATGCCTAAAATTAAAATTATCGAAATACATGCTCTCTGTCGAGGATCCATATTTTCAAGAGGCACGGATAATAGTAGGTTATGTACTGAAGGAAATATTGACAATGATACTTACCGTGTAAGGTTAAAGAATATTAATACAGAGATTAAAGTGGATTGTTGAAATATTGTCAGTATTGATTGATATCAATATTATTGACCGTGTAAGGTACGTTTTAATTTATTAAAGATAGAACAAGATTAGTCTTTTAACTAATACCTTAAAAACACAGGTGACTAGTGAGTAAATATGTTTACGGAACTATCGTCACATAGATGAAAAAATAATAAAGAAAAGTTGTTTTATTATTATTTGGATATTTTCCGCTTACGTGCATTTAAAATATGTATGTAAAAGCTAGCCTGCAAGTAAATAAGGTACCTTATAGCTAGTCAGATATATAGGGTGTCCTCTATATAATATCCCCAAATAATGAAATTTCGCACGTACCTACAGGTAGAAAAAAATACTAATACTAATACCGTTGCAGTTCCTCTACAAGATTATACGATGGTAAATCAAAAAATAAAAAGATTGGATAGGCTACGGAATTACATCAATTGTAGGTAAGTTATTCTACAGGGTGTCTAAAAAATTGAAACCAATTAGTGTGATTACACGATAATATACAACGTGATTTCTATTCGTAGCATGAAATTATTATGAAAAGATTGGATTAGTAAAAATTTGAACCAGATCTAACCCATTCAAATGTTGTAAATGAATGTTTCTGTAGCGTAATGGGGAATATGCATGCATGGGCGCCATTAGAAAATTTTTCAGGGGGGCAAGATTTTTTTAAACCAAAATATTTTTTATTAAATTTATTGAAACTATGCCTACTTATAAAACTAAGGCACAGGCGCGGCCCGGGAAATTTTAAAGTTGTATATGTATTATATGTTGCTACTTAAGGGACCCATGCCAAGTTCAGGTTTTTTAATAGAGAGAAAATTCAAATGACTATAACTTTCTACTAACACATTTTTTTCTCTTAAAATTTAAGAATTGTCGACAAAATGTAAAATTTGTTTCGAAAGAATAATAAATAAAATACCTAAGCGTGGTACCTTTCTTCCCAGGTGGGTCAATTCAAATATTTAACTTTTTTTCGCAATTACAACATATTTTTTTCTTTATAAAAACATTCCTAGTAGGCTCACTCTTTAAAAACCTGAACTTGGCATGGGTCCCATAAGTAGCAACAGAGATATACAACTTTAAAATTTCCCTGGCCGCGCCAGCAAAGCATTTATTTATGCTAAATTAAAAGTACGTTTAACAAAATAATTAAAAACATCATAATTAACAATTAACCACATCGTACTTGAAAAAACTTTAAAAAGCCATATTTTAAACAAACGTTCAGATCTATAGTAAGTTATATTGCTATAGTAAACTTTGATTTCCTTTTACACACAAAATAAAACAAGAACACAAATAATACTTAAAAATTAAGAACTCTATATAGGTACTCTTTGGCTTTGTCAAGCGAAACAAGTTTCCTAATCCTACTAATATGTATTTAAAGAAGCGAAAATATTTATGCAGTCATGGTCGCAGAAAACAAATTTTAATAAACGAAATAAACAAAGAAAGTTTAAATAGATGACCAATGTAAATTGTAAGCAAAAATCCAGGGGGGCAAGCGCCCCCCCTTGCCCTTATGTAACGGCGCCTGCATGTGCTTTTCTTATTGCATAAATTGTTCAAGCAAGTTATTACATACACAAAAAAGTTATTTTAAAGAAAATTACTAGGATTTCACGGCAAGAATTGTTTTCACTTTTTGATATAATTTATTACAATGGGCTTATTCAGCAATTTTTTTTTGTATTTCATAATATAAAGGTGCGCAACTCGAAAGGATGTACCTAAACTCGTCCCCAAATTGAGATCTAATTTTTTGGTTAATTTCCTACCTGGAAAAGAATAGCTAAATTCGTCCCCGAGCAGAGCAGGTCGACAAAAATAAGGAACTGAACTCGTCCCCATATTTAAATTAAATCTGATAGTTTTTATACCAACACGAATCGCGCAGTCGCAGTAAAAAAAACTCAGCAAAGATTAAAAATTAAAAAAAGATACTGATGAAACCTAAAACTGAGCAAACCTGTCCGAGAACGTATTTCACAACTCCATGGCCACAAGAAGAAATTATATTATTTATAAGAACAGCTTTAATGCCAAAATTTCACCCCCTTTAAAAAAACTCAGCAAAGATTAAAAATTAAAAAAAGATACTCGCATGGAACCTGAAACTGAGCAAACCTGTCCGAGAACGTATTTCACAACTCCATGGCCACAAGAAGAAATTATATTATTTATAAGAACAACGTTAATGCCAAAATTTTACCCCCTTTAAAAAAACTCAGCAAAGATTAAAAATTAAAAAAAGATACTCGCATGAAACCTAAAACTGAGCAAACCTGTCCGAGAACGTATTTCACAACTCCATGGCCACAAGAAGAAATTATATTATTTATACTTAAGAACAGCTTTAATGCCAAAATTTCACCCCCTTTAATGTAATATAAATTAATTTATTATAATCCCTTGCTCGGGGACGAATTTAGTGGTGCAATTAGTGTAGGGTATTTAGCATGGGTACCAATTTAAGGGTAGGATTATCGGTTGCTACCTGCTGGGGGACGAATTTAGGGCCGCCAACTCGAAAAGCTTATTCCTAAAAGATTAGAATTTTTTCTGATTGAATTCACCCTCAGAATGAGGGTCAACCATCCGGCGTTTTACAGGTACCAAAAGGTTGTCAAGAACTCCCCCGTAAGCAAGGGATGAGGCAATGAAATTAAAATAAGGTTTTAATGAAAATTTGATTATTTACAGGTATTATATATTGTTATATGTATAAGGGAGGTACTAGAAATTTGGTATCGTTTGTCTCAGGATTCGGATGAAGAAAGTTTGTGAACAATAGATGTTAAAATAAGGGATATGCTTAGTGAGCGCGGAAAGAAAATTTTGCTTGTTTGAAATTATTATAAATAGAACTTTGGACGAAGTCAACAGGTGAAGAATGTTGGCGGTGCATTAAAAAGGGTTGCAGTGCAAAACTCTACGTCCTTAATGGAGTATTCTCTAAGTTTTCCGATGAGTACAACCACGAATGCGACAGTATTAAAGTGTTAAATCCACAAACAATAAGCAACAGCGTTAAACGGAAGGCCGTTGATGACCTATCTTCAAGATAAAGAAAACTAATTCACCAGGAGATTGCGGGCCAAGCTGAAACACTACAGAACTTGACATCAAAAGATATGCAGTGTAATATCATTATCAAGAACATCAACAAAGCAAAACTGCAATCTGTGCCAAATCTGCCCAAAAATAGTGTGAGGTCCATGAGTTTTTAAGGTCTGTAGATAAAGATAGTAAAACTAGGTACTTCAATTTATCATATAACGAGCCACTGTTGCAAAACTTAATTTTGGGCCCATTGATTGGTGTACAGAAAGACTGCTTTGAAACGTCTACAGTACGCACTACTGATACCTATTACAAAACAAACGATTACCACCAGGACTGCAACTAGACTGGCTCTGTACCATTACTGCGTATTAGCTTTCCCCGCCCTCTATTAATTTGTGAAGGGATTAGGATATTCCCTCTCGAACCTTCCAAGAACTCGAGCCAACACTCCTGTGTTAATTACATTTTAATGGTTTAGAAAATGTTGATGAAGAAGACAAAAAACACCCAACCCAACCTGACGAAACTTAACAAAGGCGAATCAGTGCAGGTTTGCTCAGGCGTGTTTAGGTTTGCTCAGGATATTTTTCTGTCTAGTTTTTTAAACTCGAGAGCTCAAAACCAGATTTTTAAAAAACAGTAGGTATTTTCGAATAACTTACACATCTCACCGCGAATTTCTTGACTTGATTAATCCTATATTTCTATAACTCGCACCTTGATGAACCCAAAACATTTGCTTTAAAGTGAATGTGATTTCTTGGATTGTGCATTTCACCTTGATTTTTTCTCTAAAACTGTGTCGTCTGCCTTTCCAAATGCTCGGCTGTCTTGATCTTGCAGAATGTGTAACAAACTTGATTAGTACTTAGAAACAAATGAAAAAGTTGAAATTTAACATTCACTTGCTTATCGCCGTCATCCTGATGTTCTATTGTTAATTGACCAATTAAGTAGTATGCAGAACATTGTTATCTTAAATTTACAAAGTAATTATAAATAACTAGTAGTATTATAGAAAAACTCTGATGGCATGGTTTGTTTCGTTTCCTGTAAAGTTTAGCAAGAAACGTTTTAGGCATGAATTTTGCACGTCATCGTCATCTAGAAGCTATTTCATAATGGACGAGAGATCTAAACCTGTTCTTGCGAAAACAGAACGGTTTGTCTTCTTAACTTACCAAAATTTTAGCATTTTTTTATTTATACCTTCTGTCCATTTGGACTGATATATGAAAATTTTTCGAAAACATATTTTTATAAGCACGTTTTTTCGAAAATATATTTTCGAATATAGTTAAGAAATGTAACTACTTCATAATGGACGAAATATCTAAACCTGTTCTTGCGAAAACAGAACGGTTTGTCATTTTAACTTACCAAAATTGTAGCATTTTTTTTTATTTATACCATCCGCCATTTGGACTGATATATGAAAAAATTTCGCAAACATATTATTTTTGAAATCACGTTTCCTTTAGAAGCCAAAACGATCCGGTGCAAATTTTGATAAAATCGCAGTGAGATGTGTAAGAAATGTTTTCAGAATCAGTCTAAGAGCATGTAAATCAAAAATGCCAAAAAAGGCTTGCATTTTTTATATAACTTATTAGGATTGATGTATTGATGTCTTGTCGATTGATTGATCGATTGATTTTTCTTTATATTCTCTACATAAATTATATGTTTATGGCGGTTGCTGTTATCCATTTATTTTGGTCCTTATTAACAAAAAAAAGGATTTAAAACTGCCAATTTTCGCGCGAATTTCGAAACTTGTAAAACGTGATCCCATTGGCTGTGTCGTCAAACCTGAACTTATGACTCATCATGAGTAGATGGCGAATTCCAGTGTTGTAGAGTCATCTAAAACTCAAATAAAAATGGCATTTAATGCGTAACTCATCCAATGAAATATCCCTAATATCCCTGCACTTAAAGTAGCAGGTTCCTAAAATCTTATTCATGTATACTTCAAGCCGAAATCGGCCCAGGAACCTTTCAATTTTTCAAAAAAATTGGCATTTCTGCAAAATTGTGACATCATCATCTCAATAATTTCGAGTAAATAAACTGCAATTCTTTATTTTCATGGCAATCTTCGAAAATTCAAAAAATTTTCAAATATTAGATGTCCCCGATGCAAATAAACCTTTTTATTTATAACTTTAACGAGAAAATAAGCGATTTAAATTAGTGGGAGGTATTCTTAGATAATTAACGCATAAAATTAATCCAAAAAGAATCACTAAATAAGGTAAATAGTGAGGAATAATGTCGGTTAAAAATAGGATTTGTCGGAAAAAATCGAGGAAATCCGATTTTTACCCCTTAAATACGCTCCTGGATCGCCCATTAGGTATTCATTTTACAGTGTGATTATCCCTTTATAAGACTGTGTTGAAAAATTGGGAAAAAAATAGATAGGAAAAAATACAGAGTGATTCAAATGTACCGATGTCGAGGGCAAAAAAAATAAAAAATCGAAATTTAATCGGCGATTGCTCCCTTCCTATAGCGAATGAAGAAACTAAGAAATACGGATAACACATACTTTGACCAGCTCTTTCCTATGACATACAGGGTGCGCCAAACTCAGGGGCCTATTAGAAGTATTTAGAAAACGACAGAAGATGATTTTCTGAAAACTTGGGTGAGGTTATAGGAACTGGTGTTCTATCGTTTAAAAATATTTTGAAAGAGGCAGTGTTGCCACATCATTCTGAAACTCATAGCAACTTCGGAATTTTAAATGAGACACCCTGTATATTATTTTACATTTTGATTCTGATTTATAATACAAATTTTTTTGTGTATAATATCCTATGCCTATCTCTGATAGTTTTTGAAATATTAATTCATAAGTAAATTTTTGGGGCTAAAACATGCTCCCTAAAAAATCAAATATTTTTGTGACCAAGGCACCTAGAAAGTTAAAATTTTTGCAGAAGTTTCCCAAAATATTGCTTTCTTAGAATTTTGACGAATTATTAAAGTATTTTTATACAGGGCGTCTCAAAAAAATTGTATCTTCGTAATATAAATAAATACAAAAAACTCAACTTTTTTAAATAGAACACCCTGTATTTTATTTTTTTAACAAAAACTAGAACAAATTTCCTACCAAACTGTATACCATGTTCCTATACCTATCTTTAACCGTTTCGAACTTACAGGCATTTTAGAAAATTAATAACTAAATAAAAATGTTTTAAAACATTTTAATAGTAGACTTTGGCAGAATTTGTCCGGAAACAAATAAAAAATAAAAATGTCAAGTAAATTGGCTTTGGGGAAAGGTCTATTTTTTAAATTATCAAACAAAATGGCAAATAACTCTTATTCTAATGCAGAAATTTTGAATTTATTTTTTATACACGGAGAGTGTAATAAAATTATATCAAGAACATGTAGACGATTCAACGAACTGTATTCGAATTCACCTCCAATGACACCAAAAAAGTTTAAAAGAATGGAAAGAAATATGTTGCAATATAATAATGTTAAAGCGCCCAGAATTCAAATTAAACCGGTAACAGGTAATGAAGAAAATGAAATTAATGTTCTGGCATATTTTCATGCATTGCCGCATGCGTCCATATACAGTGCAGAAAACGACTTAGGACTCACATATAAATCCATTGAGCGAATCTTACATAATCATAAAATGCATGATTACAAACTTATTACACTTCAGGCACTTCAACAAAATGATCCTCTAAAACGTGTAGAATTTTGTGAAATTATATTAGTCCGGACACAAGAAGACCCCGATTTTTTAAAAAGCTCATTTGGAGAGATGAAGCTAAGTTTTCAAGGGAAGACATTTTTAATCGAAGAAACTCCCATTTTTGGTCTAGAGAAAATCCCCACTTCGTAAGAGAAAAAAGTTTCCAGTATCAGTTCAGTTTTAACGTTTTTGTTTGCTAATGGATAATAAAATGGCCTTTTGTATTTACGACGATAACTTAACGGGCGCAAAATATTTAGAAATATTAAGGACCACTGTTTCGGACTTTTTAGATGATTTACCATTAAATATGCTTGAAAACTGCTGGTGTCAGTTAGATGGAGCACTAGCCCATTCTACCAATGAAGTGCGCATAGAATTATTTAACATGTTTGA
Source organism: Philopedon plagiatum (assembly GCA_963971165.1). Lineage (NCBI taxonomy): Eukaryota > Metazoa > Arthropoda > Insecta > Coleoptera > Curculionidae > Philopedon > Philopedon plagiatum. The sequence goes on from OZ020193.1 coordinate 81,603,290, forward strand.
AGACAGATGGATTGGTCGACAAGGACCATGGAACTGGCCCCCAAGATCTCCGGATCTTACCCCATTAGATTTTTATTTGTGGGGTACAATAAAAGAAAGAGTTTATAAAACACCAGTTACCACCAAGCAGGATCTAGAGCAACGAGTAAGGGCAACTCTAGGAGCTATAGATGGAGAAGAAATACGGAGAGCTACAACAGACCATGTAACAACGTCTATTCATGATTGCTTAAGAGCAAACGGAAAATTTAGTTATTAGTTTTATTTTTGTATTACTTTTATATTTGTTTTTTTTTGTACAATTCCATTCCTTACTTACCATGTAAGCATAAATTAATAACATTCTTTCATTTTAAAATTTAAGAAAATTTTGCTAATTTGTTTGATAATTTAAAAAATAGACCTTTCCAAAAAGCCTATTTACTTGACATTTTTATTTTTTATTTGCTTCCGGACAAATTCTGCCAAAGTCTACTATTAAAATGTTTTAAAACGTTTTTATTCAGTTATTAATTTTCTAAAATGCCTGTAAGTTCGAAACGGTTAAAGATAGGTATAGGAACATGGTATACAGTTTGGTAGGAAATTTGTTCTAGTTTTTGTTAAAAAAATAAAATACAGGGTGTTCTATTTAAAAAAGTTGAGTTTTTTGCATTTATTTATATTACGAAGATACAGGTTTTTTGAGACGCCCTGTATAAAAATACTTTAATAATTCGTCAAAATTCTAAGAAAGCAATATTTTGGGAAACTTCTGCAAAAATTTTAACTTTCTAGGTGCCTTGGTCACAAAAATATTTGATTTTTTAGGGAGCATGTTTTAGCCCCAAAAATTTACTTATGAATTAATATTTCAAAAACTATCAGAGCTAGGCATAGGATATTATACACAAAAAAAATTTGTATTATAAATCAGAATCAAAGTGTAAAATAATATACAGGGTGTCTCATTTAAAATTCCGAAGTTGCTATGAGTTTCAGAATGATGTGGCAACACTGCCTCTTTCAAAATATTTTTAAACGATAGAACACCAGTTCCTATAACCACACCCAAGTTTTCAGAAAAACATCTTCTGTCGTTTTCTAAATACTTCTAATAGGCCACTGAGTTTGGCGCACCCTGTATATGGGATTTTAATTTGAACCATTTTGACCCTACAAAAAATTAAAAACCTTGAAATATTGGGGTAAAAAAACTAAATTTCCAGTTTCTTCCAAATATTTCCATTTTCCAGTGATTTTAGGTTTAGGCAAATGTATCGCAAAAAAAGTATTTGAGATTTTAAAGTTACAGTTATGAATCCGTTTTTCGATCTGACGTTTTGTTTTCGAGTTATTAGGTACCAAAGAGGGGCCTGGAAATGGCATTTTTCGACCTAAAAAAATTCAAAAGAATTACTTGCTATTTTCTGATCCTCACCAGTTTCAGTAGAGTTCTGAAGCTCCGGGTCTCCTACAACCTCCAAAAATTTACATCGAATTAATTCACATTTGCGACCTGTACCAGATTTCAACGGAAATCGCGGAAATTTCAACTTTGACATTTAGTAGCTCAGAAACGAAACATCCTGTATAACTGAATGAAAGCTAGTTCAACTATTCCTCTATCAATCCAAAAAATTCGATTTCTCTCCCTCTGACTGTTTCCGAGAAAATCAAACCTGTTCGACTTTGGGTTAAGCTTTACGTTAACATGTAGATTTTTGCTGATCTCCTGACGTCATTTTTCACTAAGGACAAATGGCTGCTTTTTAAATTGAAATAAATTATACCGAAAAGTAAACATTTTTTTTAGCTAAATTATCTTAGTAATTTTCTTCAAAATATTTTTTTTAGGTTTGTAATGACTTCCTTAAACGATTTATGCAATAAAAAAAAATATGTGCATATTCCTTATTGTGCCAAAATGTTATTGACAGTTTTACTCAAATAATGGTCATCTGTAGAAACAGTCGAGGAGAACATTCGGAAAATATTATTTTTCAAATATAACTGCCATTCTCTACTTTTTGATAAAATAAACAAGCTTGTGGTTTTTATAAAATTATTGGTTTTATTTAAAAAGTAAATCCCGAAGTCCCCATCGGGACACCCTTTATAAAGAATAATATAAAATATGTTATTCTAAAAACGTACTAATTGTTAAGATACTACCAATACATGGACACAACTGGGTGCCAAAGTGGCCTACAATGTAGACATAAAACGTTTGGGCCACCTAGGTTAAATTCAGCGGCGTGCAGTGAAATTTAAAAGTTGTATATCTCTGTTCCTACTTACAGGACCCGTACCAAACTTAGGGGTTTTAATAGTGAGCCCATTGTGAATGTTTTGGTAAAGAAAAAGAAACGTTTTGTAATTTGCGAAAAAAGTTGAATTTTTGCATTGGAAAAATATGAACACGTTTAGGTATTTTATTTATTATTTTTTCTAAACAAATTTTACATCATTTTGTCGAGAATTTTTAAAGTTTAAGAAAAAAAAAATGTGTAGTTAGTCATTTGAATATTTTGAAACCTAAAATATTTCAAAAAAAATTTAAATGACTATAACTTTCTACTAACACATTTTTTTCTCTTAAAATTTAAAAATTCTCGACAAAATGATGTAACATTTGGTTAGAAAAAATAATAAATAAAATACCTAAACGTGTTTATTTTTTTTCCAGTGGAAGCAATGCAAAAATTCAACTTTTTTCGCAAATTACAAAATGTTTTTTTTCTTTACCAAAACATTCCCGGTGGGCTCACTATTAAAACCCCTAAATTTGATGCGGTTCCTGTAAGTAGGAACAGAGATCCATTATACAACTTTGAAATTTCACTTCACGCGCCTGGTTAAATTACACTATTACAAAACAGTTTCTTTTGATATACGCGCTTGTTAATTCTAAAAGATAATACACAAGGACTATTATAAAGCAATATTATCCCAAAAACTTACTAATTATGGTTAAGAACTACTAATTCATGGCCTAAGGGTTAAGCTATGAACATAATTGCTTGGGACAATTGCAATTTGCGCCTCACAAAATTTACCACCTGCAAAAATGTACGTACAATTTGCGCCTCAACCAAAAACAGGTAATAAAACACTGATCTGTTCTCTTAAATCTTTTATTTAAACATCAGCGTTATCCAGATTGAAAAGTATGTTATATATTTTATAATAATATAATATACAGTGAGGTCGTAAAGTAATGCATTAATTAAATAAATTATTTTTTAGAAAATTAATTGTTGCGCTACTTTACCATCTCAATTTACATAATTCATAAAATAAATGTAAACTGCGTCTATAAAACGAGTATAACAAAAATAATAAAGAAAAGAACCAAAAAAATACTTTGTGTGTTAAAATATGAAACACCTTTTAAAACTTGCATTCTAGTCTATAAGACTTCCTAAAGTGTCTTGATTTTTCTTCGATTTGTTATTATATTTTTTGGTTCTTTTTTTAAACTTTAACGTTCAGATTCACTAAGAAGGTTTAAAATTTAGTACTGGTTTAAATTAAGATCTTATAGTTGATCAGTTATGTTTTGACAGATTTTTGTCCTGTCATTGTTAATAAGTCGTCATTAAAAATTTATGAATTATTCTAATATCTCAGCGATTTGCTTGATTTACAAATGACTTTCATCTTGGAACGAGTTGCTGTAATGAACTTAGTTCTATTATTGTCGAAAGTACGTACTAAAATTGCCCCTTTCTTTCTAAATTTGCGAAAAAGCTCAGAAATAAATTCACAGTATAAAACTTTGTTGTCTTATTCTGACACTTGTCAGTTTAGAACTTTTGGTTGTTAAATTAGACCGGTCTAGCGTTGGAGAATCTGGCTGTAAATTTTTATATACGTTTCAATCTGAAAACCTCTCAAAGTTTCTAAAACCTTGTACAAGTTCGGATGAGAATGATAAAATTCTAGTTTAGTTTAGAATGAAATGATTCGCATGGATTAGTAGTTCTGAATATTGTTTCAGATTTTTCCGCCCAAAATGTGGGAGGAAAAGCAGAATTATTCTTGAAGTCTAAACAACCCAAAACAGGTGTGCAGGTAGATTTTAAAGATACTGCCCAAATATCTAATATTTAAAATTTTAAACATTTGGTGACCCTTCAGATACAGGTAAATGAAGCGCACATTGTATCGTGGGATTAATATATACATACCTAGATTTGGGCCATGCAGCTAGATAGTAATAATATCTTGACAATTAGTACGCTTTTTTGAGTATTATATTTGTTGTATGGCAACTTTTAGAACTAACAAAATTTTATATCAAAAGAATCTGTATTTTTAAAATTTTGCTTGGGTTAAATTTTTGCTTTAATGTTTTTAAAAATAGTCTGCTCCTTTGCACAAGACCACGACCACGAAAAGTTATGAAAAATTAAAAAAAAACACTCGTCTAGATCGACAATGTTTTGCGTGTGTACTTCGGAATGGCGGCACCGATTTCAGTTTTTTTTTCTTGTGGTTAGGATGATTGGGTGTTAGTATTTGACGTCAATTAGTTTTTTTCACAAAAGACGCACTAAAAAGTATAAAATAACATTTTTACGTAATAATGATAATAATAATTAATAATTAAAGGTTTATTAAGCCAGTCATAAAAAATACAACATGCAAAACAAAATATTATATAAACTAAAAGGGCGTAGGAAATTTCGGCCCCGGGCAGTTAGCGACCAGATTTTGATAGGAACTTTCGGCCCCGTGATGGAAGGGTCATATTTTTATTACAGGTATTTTCGGCCCCAACAGTCTAATATTATAACATTTAAATTTTTTATGACCTTTTGTGTTTTGAATCATTTATGAAATGAAAATGCAAGGTAAGGTTTGTATATTTCGGTTTTTTATTTCAAAATTATTATATATCATCACTAACATACAAAAAAAAAATATATTTACATATTACAACATACTTTACACAAAATCTGAAATCTACTTATTGCTACTACAGGAATAATATGCTACAGTTTTTACAAAATCTAACCTAGAGCTATGCCCCAATTGGAAGTTCTGTACCATTTTTTCTAAAAATGTCCACTTATTTTTTACATTTTTGTCTAATTTTTGCCGCTATGTGAATACTTTTCATTTTTATATAAGCATCTATTTGGAATTCTTTTAATTTTTCCATAAAAATATATATAGAAGGATGTGGCGCATAAAAAGAAGAATTAAATCTAGAATGAAAAGATTCGCAAGCATTTGTAGTCCTAATAATTGATGGATTTTTGTTTGCCCATATTGTCGGCAGAAATTTGGCACTTTGAATAATGTACACCTCTAAAAGGTAATCAGCGTATTTATCAAGAATGTCATTATTTGGCTTATAGCTCATTAAATCAAATACAAAACAGTCCTCTACTTCTTCTGGAGCTAAATATGTTAAGCCAAATGTATGTCTCAGTCTCAGCCATTTTCCAATATCTGAATTTCTGTTTTTAAATTCGGGAACCAAACCAAGCAATTGCATTTTTTTAAACCAACTTTGATGTATGTGAAAACGGCAGCCACTAATTTTTACTTGTGGAAAAATGCTTAGCAAAGATGAATTGCTTTTTCGAAATCTACAAAGACTTCTACAGGATGTAACGACAATCTAAAAATTTCAAATATTCTTGATTTTAGCAGAAAAAATAGATTTTGGTATGTGGCTGCTGTTTTATCTCTTAACAAACAATATACTAACGGTATATAATGTCCATTTTCTAGCCCATGTATAGTAAATAATTGGCAAAAATATTTGCTACAGTATGAAAAGGTTCCCTCTATAGACAATTTTTCCATTTCACATAATGCACGAATGTTTGTTTCGCATGAAAAAATAATTATATTATGTTCAAGATTATTTAAAAATATAAAATCTTCACCTATGTTCGTTTTAAGAGAATAAGCACTCACTGCACTATGAACTTCTTCAATTGTTTTTGGTAATGAACTTGGTAGTGATGTAAGGATACGTATCCAAAAATCCGTTGGATCCGAATATTAAAAGAATCCGGATTATCCGGAACCGGCCGAGAACTTGAATACGGATTCGGAATCAAAATAAATTCGCATCGGCTGTGTACTAATGCAAAGTGCAAAGAGAAAACGGAATCGGAATCGAGTGTAAGCGAACAACACGGTCTGCGATTTGGCATATTTGATATTGTGCTTTCTCTTTCTAATGACATTTCCTAAAAAAAGATGGCATAGTTATCGGGGTAACGGGTATCATATGAGATGAGACCCATTGGTTAAACTAGTCCCGCCTCACCCGAACCGAATTCAAACGAGAACGGCGCGACGCGGTGCCTTCTTATCCCTAAACTTCGTCTTCGAATGGTATGATACCGATCCCGCATCGACCTACCTAGCCGTGTATCCGGATAGAAAATGTTTTAGTCTGTTGTTGCATGCATACGTATACATGATCTGTAACCGCTTTCGCGCGGGTCAAGAAATGGATTCGTATTCGGATAATGGATACGGATATTAGCTGATTCCGATTCCGTATGATTCGGATATCTAATGAATACGGATATTTACAACACTAGAACTTGGTAGCAATTTCCGACGACAGTTGTAAATATTTTTTCGAATAGCGTCAATGTCTGAGATTGTCAAATCATTTGAAGAATTTGTAGCAATAGCCCGTCGAATAATCTTAGCAGGTTTTTCTGTTAAATCTTCTTCAGCTTTTCGTTTGCACGCATTGGTGATTATTTTTCTGTGTCTTGCGCTCATCTATTCCATGATTATGCACTAAGTCTGCTTTCGTTATTGTAACGTCAGAATCGATTGTCACCACTTTCGCTAAACATTTAGAATTCTTCTGGATGCACCGCCACGATGCTTCACCACTTTTTAATTCTTTGCTTTTGCAAAACGTATAATTTTCCACAAGAAGTAAATCGCGGTTACGGGAACTTTTTATTAAACTCATTTTTAATAGATTACATAAAACATACAACTTCAAGAACTGAAGAGGAATGATTATAATCGGTCTCTAAACATGAATAATTAATACCATTCATGTCGTTGTTATGACAATTTAATTATATCAACACCATCCCTTAAGTATACCTAAAGTACCGGGTCGGGAAATACCCGGGGTGGGTACTTAATTGATCTTGAGCTTACCTGCAATGTCTGGGGCCGAAATTTCTTGCAAGATTACTTGACCTATAATTTCTAGCAGGTAACTGACCCAATATGGGGCCGAAAGTTCCGCCGCCCAACTAAAATAAGGAGAAGGTCAAATAGCCATGTTTTCAGCTTCCCATATAGTGTATACCACACAGGTGTTGTTAAGGCCATTACAACAAATAACGAAAACACTTTTGTTGATGTATATGTTACGGTTAATTTGGATACTTCGCTAGTTTACAAACTAACCAGCTAGTTTGCAAACTAACTAAAGACACTGTTATTTTGAAGGAATCAGCCATTTCCCACAAAATAGCAGATGGTTTATAAACTAGCTGGTTAGTATGCAAACTATCGATTTGCTTCAGTTAAGATGAGGATTTTATTGAGGTTACCTTAACCTAAAAATTATGTTTTGTTTGTTGTCCAGAAAATCTAGCGAACGGTGGATCGGAGGGCACCCTAAGGTCGGAACAGGGTTAGCACCTGGTTAGGGGCCCTGACCAGTCTCTTTTCTCGCAGGCGAAGAGGGATCGGTGCGAAAAAATCCACTATTGTTCCTTCCTCTGCGCATGCAGTAATGAAAAATCTGTACATAAGGAACAATAGTGGATTTTTTCGCACCGATCCCTCTTCGCCTGCGAGGAAAGAGACTGGTCAGGGCCCCTAACCAGGTGTAAACCCTGTTCCGACCTTAGGGTGCCCTCCGATCCACCATTGGCTAGATCTTCTGGACAACAAACAAAACATGACTTTTAGGTTAAGGTAACCTCAATAAAATCCTCATCTTAACTGAAGCAAATCGATAGTGTGCATACTAACCAGCTAATTTATAAACCATCTGCTATTTTGTGGAAAATGGCTAATTCCTTCAAAATAACAGTGTCTTTAGTTAGTTTGCAAACTAGCTGGTTAGTTTGTAAACTAGCCAAGTATCCAAATTAACCGTAACATATACACAAAAAAAATTGCAGCCACGCAAGGTCAATATATAGAAAAGAGTGAGGAAAAGGAAGTATATAATACAAAAAAAAAAGAATAGGGTAGTTAGAAAGAGAAGTGGAGAGACAAGAAAAGAGACAGTAACCAATTGTGAATTAAATAAAAGAATCTTGTAGGCACAAAAAAAATCTGCTTGGCGCATTGGGTACATAAGGAACTCAGAGTATTTTTTAAAAATTGATATATTTATTGTTGATTAAATAAAGTATACGCCTGTTGTACATATTGCGCCATTTTAATACTTTAAGTTTATGGAAAATCTCAAAAATGAGACGCAGGCATGAATTTTGAAGTTGCTTGATCAGAGCTATCCAGACAGGGGCCATACACGCTATCACAGTAGTTTAGTAGGGATAACACTAAAGATTCACAAAGCATTTTCTTAAAATCTGGGTTTAAATAATGTCTGTGCAGAAGTGCAGGTGCCGTGTGAGTATAACATTTTTACTGCTGGGTACCCCACTTTCAATTTTGCGGTGATGTGTTATTTAAATATTAGTTTATAATACAATATAACTCTTAAATTTTTAGCTGAGTTTTTTAAGAATATATTATTTTGGTCCAATTTAATACCAATATTTTGGAGAATATTCTCTTATTTCATCACTATCGAAAAGAACACCAATCGACTTATTTGGATTAATCTTTAGAATATACAGTGTGTCTACGTAAGTTGGCGGCATATGGGAAACTTTTTTATTATTAATTTTACGAAAACAAGTTATTCTTTATAAAAAGTTCTGCATGCTCCAAAACCTAAAATGCAACCATCAGATATCAAATTTTATCAGTCGCATACGAGGTTTGTCAAAAAATGTGATTTTTACTCAAGAGTAAAGTACATACCTTTATTTTCGACAATATCGAAAATTATTATAAAGAAAAGATGTTTAGAATTAAAAATAACTTTAAAATATTCAACATTGTTTATTTACATTAAAAACCAATGTTTTTCGACATTTTCTCTGCGATAACGTTGACAATTGAAGTGTGCACATTAATGCATTACATTTACTAAATTAACAATCTCAATTTTCTCTTCCAGGCTTAATGTTTTTGGCATTTCTACCTTTCCGTAAACAAATACGTCTGTCAAACATAAAACTGTACAATACGGATCTCTAAAAACTATGAAAAACACTGTTAGACTGCCTAAAAAAAGTGTTTATACCGTGCTACTTTTTAAAATACGATTGTTGACTTTTTTTCGAATTTTCGATGTTTTGACAGTTCTCAAATCCTACTTCAAATACCACTTTTAAAACATGCCAGTGCATCCTAGATTAATTATGCATTAATGTGCAAACTTAAATTTTCAACGATATCGCAGAGAAAATGTCGAAAAAAATAGTTTTTTAACGTAAATAAACAATTGAATATTTCAAAGTTATTTTTAATTCTAAACGTCTTTTCTTTATAATAATTTTCGATATTGTCGAAAATAAATGTACTTTACTCTTGAGCAAAAAACACATTTTTTGACAAACCTCGTATACGACTGATAAAATTTGATATCTGATGGTTGCATTTTAGGTTTTGGACCATGCAGAACTTTTTATAAAGAATAACTTTTTTTCGTAAAATTAACAATAAAAAAGTTTCCCATATGCCGCCAACTTACGTAGACACACTGTATATTCTGCTTTCATTTAATAGGTTTTTAAGCAGTAAATAGAGTTATTAGCATTATTTACAGTATATAACTGGGGTTAAAGGTATAATTTTTTTCAAATTTAGATACACCAAAGTTCAAAACCTTGAAGTTGGCGCAATTGCACAGTATACGAATTCGTAATGGTAATTCATAAACAATTAATAAGTTGAGCTTGTACTTCGAAGTTTAGAAATTTGGTGTACAAATTATGTAAAGTTGAACGCAGTTAGACTTATCATTAGGCTTGGTAATAAAAAGATAAAAATATTACTCTATTAATAATAATTTGTTAAAGTATTGTCATTGAGGGATTATATTATAAGAGAAAACAACAAATTTTTCAATTACGAACAGTATAATTTTGGACAATATTTACAATTTTTAATACATAATATATACAACATTACAATACAAATAGGCATAATTATTGTCAATTTTTATAACAATGCCAAATTTCTGAATGATTCCGCAAGACACCTATCTTTTTGGTTTATATAATTTTTTCTGAGTTGGTACAATAAAGTATTAACATTAAAGTCTTAAGTTGAAAGGTCCCAAGATTATTTTATAAAGCATAATACACGAAGCGTCATGTGACCCAACAACAAAATTTCAGAGTCACTATTCCAGTTGATTGCCAACTATCACAACATAGACAGACCAGTGAACTTTGTTAAAGATAGATTATTTTTTACCTTGTACATTGGTTCTTGGAGATCTTCTAGTGTGTTGTTTGTTTGTTGAAACCAGATCGTCCTTGGTTGTTGTCGCCACGACTGGTTTTAACCCAAGACTCGAGAAAAAAACTTCCTCGCTGCCACTACTCATTCGCCTGTTGTATTCTAAATCAGCTGTGTTCGTCTCAATTTCCATATTAATTTGCTCAAGTTTGACGCTTCGTCTTGTTGCTGGTCTGGAGACTTTTATAACAGGAGAGTTGCAGCTGGAACCTCGCTTTCTCTTCTTGGAGTTAGCGTTGGCTGGTGGGACTTCTTGGCTTTCGGGACACAACTTTTGAATGATGCTGTCAAAACACGCATCTGCTTCTAGTTTGTACGTGGTAAGCTGAACCATACATGTGGGACATTCTTGATTACCAACGTTTAGAGTAGTGGTGATGCATTCGCGGCAAAAACGGTGCAAGCACTTCAACGAAACAACAGTCTTTACAAGAAGGCCCAAACATATTGCACACAGAAATTCTCCTTTGATGTTGTTGCGGCAGGGCACGACTTTAGAACAGTTAGCTGCTTTTTTGGTGGATGTTTTTTTTGGAGCCATTTTAAGAATTTATTTTACGAAAAGCGGAAACAGAATTTGAAAAACTGATAAATATTGTTAATAAAGAGGCGATCTGACAGTAGATGTATTTGCACTGGCAAAAGTTGTCAAATTGATTTTAATTGCAAATTTTAGGGGTATTTATGTAGGCTAGGTAAAAAAATACCCCAATAAACACATTAAATCAGGTAACAATTCTCTTCAATCACAAACAAATCCTTTGGATTTTAGTATAAGTTACAGATATTTAGAATAAATTAAGCCCCACTGAACCAAGTGTTGCAGGTGTTATTGTGCACCTGATCTATTGTTAAATTAAAATATTAACGGTAAACACAATACCCTCAACTGATCCCAAACCTTGTGAAATTACTTAATTTTAATAAGTTTCTTTCGAAGTCACTTTATGAAGTTACTCATTAGATTTATCAAACTTCAATTGACAAAGTATTTTTTAAATATGATCAGCCCGAAGTATTGATTTGACATTTTTTTAGCTATACATTGAGCAAAAGTAGATATTTCTTAATTTGCTGCTCAAGTACACCGGTGGTTAAAAAATCCTACATCTAATTCACACTCTAAGTGCCAGTTTGCCAAGAAGTTCGCTAAAAGACCTTTAAACTGTTAATTAGATTTAAGACTTGTTTTCATGTAAATAGGATTTCTTGCGAATATAATTAAATCCATATATAAGTTTTATGCCATTCAAAAGCTAAAAATGAAAATAATCAGGCGCGGTCCCATCCATAAGGTCGTTTGGTCAATGACCCACCTAAAATTTTCAGTAATCTACCTAATAATTTATTTTTTAATTTTTTAAAACCAAAAAAGAATCTTTTGTTTCAAAGTTCCATGCGAAAACTCCCCAAGAAAGAATCAAGCCAAGCCATTGTCAAAGGATATATCCACGCTTGCTCCGGGCTGGGTCATATTTTAAATTGATCTTATAGGTGTATATGGACGATATAAATTCATTAAAAGTAAGAGAGAAACAGACATACGCGCTTGAGGAAGTTAAAAAGGGACACAATTGGTCGACGGCCCACCAATAATATCTGGCTACTGCCACTATGGAAATACTCCCAAACCGCCCCCTAAAATATACTATTTCAAAACATTTGGTTCGGAAAACGAAAATCTAATTAGGTACCTAATATGCGCATTGTATTTGCATCGTATTAATAATATTAATTAGTGGTTAAACATAAAAAATTATAAATACGATTTCTGTCAGGCCAGCGCTAGGCATCAAATTTAACGGTATCGGCCTGATTTTCTTACATAACCAGCGTAGTCCAGAGGTACAATCTCAGCGAGTTGATCAGAAGGTCGACGGTTCGAATCTGTGTTGGGACAAGAACTTTTTTTTAAATTTTTTTTTATTTAAAAAATTAGATCGGCTCTAAAAGGTGTATTGGCAACAAGTTGTTCCTCGGTAAAATATTTTTAAAATTGTTGGCAACCTCATATTTACTACAGCTTACAGCCTGCACGTGCGTAGACAAATATCGTATTATTTCGTACAATTTCATTTGCTATATCTATAGTTGCCAGCATTGTATTTATTAAAGAAAACGGAGTTTCGGCAGCGTTCCTAATTTTATTTTACGAATAATCATACTTTTAGCTCAGAATTTTGTTATGTTTATATTCTGGGCTTTTAGTACAAGGCGCGACATCTATTGAGGAGATGCTAAACTTATCAAAACGGAAGCCGCTAAAATCTACTAATCTAGAGTATTAAAACACATAGAAAACTGCCATAAACATCTAGAGTAGTAATGTTCAATAATCTGCTGTACCTATTTTATGATTTTTGCATTGTTTATTTGTAGGTAAATAATTTCTTGGCACATTATTAAAAAACCTTTCTTAATTAAAAAAGTTTATTTTGCTTGTTGCGTTGATATCACTAGTTGCCCACAAAATTTTTGACCCACCTGTAAAAAAACTCACGGGCCGCGCCTGAAAATCATACTCAACTTGTAAAATGTTTTTGATTAAGCGTAACATAACATAACAATAAACATAACATTGTTGTTGCTCATTTATTGCTATAAAATAAAAAAGGCATTTAATTCTTTATTACAATTTAAAAACTTTTCCTTCAACCCTGTCTCCTCCGTATGATCGTACCAGTTATAGGGCCCTACGACATTGAGTTGGGGGAATAAATTATTTTGGAATTTGTGTCTCCTTAAACAAGTTTCCCCTAATGGTTCTTTACCAAAATTACGTTTTGAACTTAAATTTTAGACCTGCTTCCTCTTTTAAAGTTTACCCTTCATCGATTTATTGCCAAAGTGACGACAGTCACTTTGGCAATAAATTATTTTGCGATTTGTGGCTCTTTAGGCAAGTTGTTGTTAACAATAAAATTCTTTACTAAAGTTGCAGTTCAAAATATTACTTTTCATTTATTTTGTCGATTTTTTTTTCATTTTTTTCTTTGCTAATATTCCATTAGAAAACAGAAATGAGTATTGCTCTTGGGTTTGATAACATTATTTTTAGCGTAAACAAGTCTTAATAACCAGTAATTATTGTATTGATTGAAAACCCAGCCCATTGCTATTACCGTTAACTTTACACACATCACAATATGCGGCATTCATTGTACCCCTGTAGTGTCTACGCTTGTGGATTTTGCATCATTTTACCTGCCCTAGTTGGGATGAAAATGGTTGAGTATTACCCGAGAAAAACAAATCGACGAGAAGCGACAAACGGGGTTCCGCGCGAACGTTTTCTGAATGCGCACACTCCAGCTATGGTGTACGGATATAGATTAAAGAGTATTACACCGGATATGGGGGAAGACTATTTTTGAAAACAATGTGAAATAGATACCATTATAGAGGTATAGTTATTTTACTTTTGAACTGAAAAAGCCCGATCGTGCATAAAACATAATAAGTATTTTGGGCGATAAGTGTCGTTAACCGCCCTCGAATATTGAAGACCTCCGCTATCGCGTCGGTCTTCAAACACTCTCGGGCGGTAAACGACACTTACCGCCCTTAATACTTAAATAACTATTTCGAACAAAAATATTTTCGAAAAATTGTATTTTTCGAAAATTTTTCATAGACCCGTAAGGCAACCTATAACCCCCCTTGGTGTTGTTACTTTTTACATTATGTTATGTCAACAGGGTTTGTTCAGGTTTCAGGTTCAGGACAACTTTATTAAATTTTTTACCATTTTTCAACTCGATTTAAATTAACTCAACATTTTTTTTATGTGTGTAAAAAATGATTTATCTTCACGCACACGTACACAACTTATTTCAGTCTCTAATTAAAACTTATAGGTTGGAAAATGCGATTTGTACCGTTGCAAATCTGCATCTTCAATTAATAAATACATTCAAAACGGTACATAATAAATTACTTTGCGATTCATATTTGGCATAATCAGTGAGGTGTGCTAATGTGTTAACCAATCGTGACGGATTCATTTGGGCTCGGCTAATCAAGATGACACAATTATTGCAATGCATCATATGAGAAATTCGTATTGTTTTTGCACAACATAAATTGTTTTTTGGCCCACAATGAAGTGTGTAATTGGGATCAATTTTAGTAAATGTGGGAATTGTAAAAACATTAAAAAACTATACAGGGTGTTTCGAAACTTCACCGACAAAATTAAACAAGTGATTGTTTGGCCAAAAAGTAAGAAAAATAGTTAATATTAACATATGTCCGAAAACTCTCTGTTTCCGAGTTGCAAAAATGATAAAATTTTAATTTTATTTTGGTTTTTATTACTTTATTAACGCGTTTTAACAAATAATTCATTCAAACTCCGTACACACAATACGTGTTGAGAATCTATGAAATATCCATTAATCTATATTCTGATGTTTTTTTGGAGTTTACGACTGGCGCGGCCCGTGAAATTTTAAAGTTGTATATCTCTGTTGCTACTTATGGGACCCACGTCAAGTTCAGGTCTTTTAATAGTGAGCCTACTAGGAATGTTTTGGTAAGGAAAAATATTTTGTAATTTGCGAAAAAACTTGAATTTTTGAATTGAGCCACCTGGGAAAAAATTAATACGCTTAGGTATTTTATTTATTATTTTTTCTAACCAAATTTTACATCATTTTGTCGACAATTCTTAAATTTTAAGGGAAAAAATGTGTTAGTAGAAAGTTATAGTTATTTGATTTTTTTTTTTAAATTATATTTTAGGTTTAAAAAAATTATCATATGATTCGAAGTCGAAGGTTAGGGATAGTAGGGCACCGTCCTTCGTTCTCGTTTGAATTCCGTTCGGGTGAGGCGAGCCGAGTTTAACCAATGGGTCTCATCCCATATGATACCCATTACCCCGATAAGTATGCTATCTTTTTTTAGGAAACGTCATTAGAAAGAGAAAGCATAAGATCAAATATGCCAAATCACACATCGTGTTGTTCGCTTTCATTCGATCCCGATTCCGTTTTCTGTTTGCACTTTGCATTAGTAATCACGCGAATGCGTATTTATTTTGATTCCGTATCCGTATTCAAGTTCTCGACCGGTTACGGATAATACGGATTCTTTTAATATTCGTATCCAACGGATTTTTGAATACGTGTCCTTACATCATTACCTCAGTTCGTCGTCGATTTCAACAGTTGAACATAACGAAAAACTCTCTGCTACGAAATTTGAATGATACCAATTAGATAATCTGCACCTTAACAATATTTTGTTTCTTCAAAAAGATGGCGCCACGCGTCACACGGCGGCGGGAGGGAAACTCTGGATTTGTTACAGACACGTTTTCCTGGCCTCATTTCTCGAAATAGTGAGATTCAGTGGCCTGCAAGATCATGCGATCTAACCCCCTTCGACTTTTCGTTGTGGGGCTTCCTCAAGGAAAAAGATTATTCTAAAAGTTCGCAGACGATTAATGACCTGAAGCAAAACATTCGTCAATTTATTAGCGAAATTGAACCGCAATTGTGCCAAAATGTGATAGACAATTTTACGAAGAGAATGGTCATCTGCTGAAATAGCCGAGAGGGGAATATTACTTTTAAAACATAATTGCCATGCCTCTACTTTTTGATAAAATAAGCAAGCATGTTATTTTTATAAAATTGTTGGTTTTATTAAAAAAGTAAATTTCGAAGTATCTATTGAGACAAGCTTTATGTCTATCTTGTTTTGGTTTTTAAGGCAAATAACAGCAACAACAATGTTAACAACAACAAATTATAAATAATAAAATTAGTTGGTTCATCGAAGAAAGATGTAAAATCTAAAATCTCCGCATCATTGTTTTTTGAAGAGTACTCGAATTAATTTTTACGTGATCCAAATTCTATACGCGCTGACGCAAACCAGATGATTTTGCAACTTAGAAATTGCTTATTCACCTTTTTTAACTGTAATCCAACAGAGAAAGCTTAATTTTAAAACTGCTAATTACTAATTAGCAATTCTTTTTTTTTACTGAATTTACATACCCACAATATTTTAACACCAATGCTATAAATTTTTCAATAACAACAATGCATGCCAATGCTTTTTGTCATTCGTATTCTATGGGTACTTTTACTGAACATTGTTGAATATTAATGCCGATTTATACTGAACAACGCGTTTTATTTGTTGATTCTTAATAAGTGTTTGTTCACAAATTTTCTTTTTTTTATTTAAAAACTTAATAGGATCTGTATATTTAAATGACTATTTTTGTCAGCGTTACTTTGCAGGGTCGGAATGGACAGGGCGGCAGTTTCCGCCTGGGCCAAACCAGAACATTAGCAGTGTTTACGGGACATTGCACTAATACAATAATAAACTGCTGGCCACTCGAACTTACACATAGAGATTTTTAGGCAAAATTTAAAGTTCAATATTTTCAACAGGAATGCAAATTTTTGAACGCGTCTTGCAGATTTTACGAGCTAGATTTTTTCGGATTAAGCTTCATGACGTGTATTTATCGTAGGACCATGGGATTATTATATACGGGGTGATCAATGAAGTCATGCAAAAAATCAAAAAGTTTGTATGAGTGAAATTTCCTCAAAAAAATTTTTTGGTCGTTGCAGTATGGTTCGTTACTAAGGTAACATCAATATCTCTAGACGTTTTTGTCACTTTTTGGATTAAGGCCCTTAGGTCTTGTACACACTACTAAACATAAAATTTGGGTATCAAAATTTTTAAAATGCTCTAACTTGACATTGGATTGACGGTTCTTGATGATTTTTACGGAGTTGGAATCCTTATTTCACGTAGATTTTCTATAATCTAAGCATTTTATTTGGGGGTTGAAATTTACACATTATACCGGGTCGATAATAGACAAAAACGTAGCGACAAGAACAAGTTTATTACATTATATTCTACAATATACAAGATTGGTTAATAACGGCCAAAAGTCAATTCTTACAAAATTTCTAATTCTAAACCTAATTTAAAGGTTCCCGCAATCCCTAAAAAAAAAACCGGCAAATATCAATGGAAAATTGCCAAGTGTCCTATCTTTAAAGACCTAATCTTTGGTAATAATTTATAGACAAAGAACTCTATAAAACTGAATGACTCTTTGAGACAATAAACTGGGGTGAATGTTTTGGACAGAACAGTGAGAAGGACATTAAACAAAAACAACTTGAGGTGAGAATTTATTTTTACAAAAACTTAAATAATGCCAAACAGTAGAGAGCGTCTTACCCTACGTTTTTGTCTATTATCGACTCGGTATAATGTGTAAATTTCAACCTGTATATTTCAACCCCCAAATAAAATGCTTAGATTATAGAAAATCTATGTGAAATAAGGATTCCAAATCCGTAAAAATTATCAAGAACCGTCAATTCAATATCAAGTTATAGCATTTTAAAAATTTTGCTACCCAAATTTTATGTTTAGTAGTGTGTACAAGACCTAAGGGCCTTAAAGTGACAAAAACGTCTAGAGATATTGATGTTACCTTAGTAATGAACCATATTGCAATGACCAAAAAAATTTTTTGCGGAAATTTCACTCATACAAACTTTTTGATTTTTTGCATGACTTCATTGATCACCCCGTATATAATAATCCTATGGTCCTACGATAAATATACGTCATGCAGCTTAATCCGAAAAAAACTAGCTCTTAAAATCTGTAACACGTGTTCAAAAATTTGCATTCGTGTTGAAAATATTGAACTTTAAATTTTGCCTAAAAATCTCTATGTGTAAGTTCAAGTGGCCAGCAGTTTATTTATTTTGTTAGACAAATTTTTGTTGTAATTTATTGAAAACTACTTTTCGGGAGTTTTCTAAAAGGTTTTACTTTTGTGTTATGGTTAATTGGCTTCTTTTTTACCGGGTAATAATGAAACTACTATCTATCATACTATCTACTATCATTTCAAAATGGTTTTAGATAAAAATTTGAAATTTTGGTCATCGACAGGGTTGAGTGCCATATTTTAAGCGAAAAAACTGTCACTTCCGGTTTCTCTGGAAGCTTCCCAAATTTTGCTATTTTAAATAGCAACCCCAGTATATTATTACATTTCTAAATTCTACGGAAAATTTTGAATATTTTTCATGTTATATGTCCTATCCTAAACTCAATAGTGTTTGACTTATGACGCTTCAAATTTTCACCTAGCAAACATTCATTTAGATTTTACAGAAATGCGAAGTAGGCTAGGGCCAAAACAAATGCTGCTGTTTGTGCTTCAATTAAAGCACTCTCTGATGACGCACTTAAAAAATAATATATCATTTTTTCCGGTTACACCGCTCAATATTCAATAATATCTAATTGTTATTATAAAAATCAAGTTAACCATGATTCTGAAAAACCACACTGAGCGACGGCCGCATGCAGTCGGGAACATTATTTGTATTATAATTTTTTATTAATAATTTAATTTAAGTTAAAACAATAAGTTCAATCGAAAATAACAAAATAAAACATACTTATTTGAAGATAATATTTACTTTAATCATATTTGAGGTTCTCAAAAATACGACCTTCCTCTGAATACATTTCTAACATTTTCTTACTATTTTTTTTAACACATTTTCTTTTTGAGCTCTAGTGATGTTATTAATGGTCGTTATTATTTTGTTTTCCAAGTCGTCTAAATTTTGAGGTGAGACTAAATAAACTTTTTCTTGGATATGGCCCTAAAAGAAAAAATCAAGAGGCGTTAAGTCGGGGGATCGGGCCGGCCACATTAAAGGTCCATTCGTTCCATTCCAGTGGTCTCCAAATCTGACATTTATATGGTTAATACAAATTCTATCCATATGAGCCGGCGCTCCATCCTGTTGGAAATAAATGTTTGGAATTTCAGCAGGAGGGAGAATTCCAATAAAGTCGTTGATTGACGTTTCCAAAAAAAATATTTGTCCCACAACCCTGGTCTCCAAAACACCTAACCACACTTTTCAACCAAATCATTCTTGGAATGCACCTTCTCTACAGAGGTGCTGATTTTCTGTCGATATCGCCCAATATCTGACATTGTTTCTATTAAACATGCCCAAATTAGTGAATCGGGATTCATCCGAACACAATATTTTGTTGAAATTATTTTTATTGTTATAATTTTCCAGAAACCATTGACAATATGGAACTCGTCTAGGAAAATCGTTAATAGGTACCCAAATGTTGATGAATTTGATATTTGTACGGTTTATAGCCTGTCTCTTTAAAATTTTTCTTGCGCTTTCCCTGCTAACCCCGATATCATTGGCTATTTGACGCGTAGAAATATTGGGATCGGCATTCACACAACCTAAAATGTTTATTTCGACTTCTTCACTAATATTAATAATAAATTTGCCTGCGTTTTCATTTTCTGGTAAATTTTTTAAATGTTTTATCTGCCACTGAAAATGAGCTTCGCAGGGTCGATTTCTGTCGGGGTATCTTTACGCGATGTGTGTTTGGGCTTGCCTTTTATTTTGCAAGCACTCGCCGTAGACGAAAAGCATGTCTATTTGTTCGGCTCTCGTAAAATGTCTTGCCATTTTGGAGAAATAATTTGCAAAATAAACAACAATAAAACAAAGTGAAATAAACCACTAACCATAATTTACAACGATTTACGCCAAGTTAATAGATCTACCAAAGCCCATTTTTTTTAAACCCATAGTAACCTGTGCCATGGCTAACTTGATTTTTATAATAAAAATTAGATATTGAATAGGTAGTAGTGGTGTGCAAGTGAAAAATTAATTTGAATTTACCTTTTCGAACAAATCTAAGTATGAAAATAAAATACAGAGGATATGGGTGGATAGAGGAGAAAAAGCAGAATTGGATAGTGAAAGTCTTATTGTTGTAAACTCAATCGTTTTCATACAGTAATCGATGCAACTTTGCTAATCGACGTCACGAAAATATCAATATTTTATTGTTCTTTAGATATTTTTTTTGAGTGTGTCCTCACAAAGTGCTTTAATTGAAGTACAAATAGCACCATTTGTTTTGGGACTAGCCTATTTCGTTTTTCTGTAAAATTCAAATGAATGTAAAAATAGGTGAAACTTTAAAGTGTACCCAATAAGTCAAAAACTATTGACTTTAGGAATAAACCGTGACATATAAAAATGTTTGAAATTTTCCGTAGAATTTAAAACTGCAATGATATAGTGGGGTTGCTAAACTGTGTTTTTAAAGTCGGTGACGTAGATTTCTCGGAAACGGCTGAACCGATCAGTCTCAAATTTTAACACAAGCTTCTTAAGTATATTTTTTAGCAATTAATCGAAGGTTTTTCTCATCGATAAATATTTTTTTATAAACAATTAAAGGCCAAAATTTTGGTCAAAAATCGATTTGTTTTTCTGAGAAGCCGCCATTTTGTCAAAAAAAATTATTTTGCTTATTCCTTCGATTGATTAGAAGATTATACATTACTTTAACGAAATCCATTTGGTTTTTTCATTTTCGATGATCCAGTCCAGAGATATCGTTGTCACCGCAAGATGCCTTTGTTGAGGGAACTCCTGGAGATCAGCTATAGCAGCTTTCAAAATTATTATTTTTACAAATACAAAAATCTTAAAATACAGTTAAAAGTTACCATAATATGTGTACAAATTTTCACATTAATAAATTTAAAACTCTTCTCAGGAAAAATTCTTGAAAAATCGCTTTTTTTAGGCCTCCTGACTGTATATAACCCCTTAAAAAAGACAGGATAAAATCCTCAGAAAACCTAAAAGAACTTTTTTGGATTTGATCAGATTTTCTCAGTTTTCCTACGTTACTCATGTATAATACGAGGTCAAAACCGCCGTGGATGTCCATTTTGCAAGCCTCGATGAATCGTTTTTTTTAAGTGGTGTGACCGGTGGACAAAGTGCATCGAGCTAGGGGGTGATTACGTAGAAAAATGGGTCTCCGGTGGCCGAGTTGGTATGGTGCGGCGCCAGCTTTGCAACCGAGAGGCGCGGGTTCGAATCCCGCTTCGACCATGGATATTTTGTGATTGTTGTTGGAAGGTGGTAGAGGAATTCTTCCTCGACCGAGGTGGTACCACCCCACACATCCTCTTAAAGGGCTGGTGAAATCCCTACGGATGTTTCCAGCTCTGGATGTGTGAGTCGATTCCCCAGTACACCCACGGTACATAGTACTTAGACTTCGGTCTTCGTGGGCTGTCAGAAGATAAAAAAAAATAATTTGATTTCTGTATACTTCCGTTTTCATATTCAGGCCGCGAATTTTTCAATCTTCGTACCATAACTGATATAATTTTACCGGATTGGTTTTTGATTATAATCAAATGACGAAAGTTTGTTGCTCAGCAATTTCACGAATGACACCGGATTTTGGATCAACGATACTGAAAGTATAGTTCTGATGAACTATGGAGTTTCCATTGTCAACATTCTGACTATGATGAGCAACAACATTAGCGAAATTTGAACAATGGGTTTCAGAAACTGTGGCTTCTGTTTCATTGTTATCCTTCATGTGATTTACTATTTTCGAATGATGCTCGGAATCCATTTGGAGGTAATGTTTAATGGACCGAGCATTTTCATGTCCTGTCAGCCTTATCAGCTGCTGTTCCCCAACTCCTTTTTTCGGAAGTGCCGACACAGCCGACGATCTCCAGATGTAAAGTTTACACTATACACATTTTACACCATAAAAATACATATTATCCTGCTTCGTAATCCTAATTCCTACTGCTTTTAACAACGGTTTTCCTTAATTATTTATTATACAAAAACTTCCGGTATAGGCGGGTAAAAAAGAAATATAACTAAAGAAATCAAAATGTTATTTTGTATTGTTGTTTTTAATCGTGCGTCCCAATAGTTCAATAGTCGCAGTCGTATGGAATCTTTGCGAGGCCCAACGCGGCGCCCCGGCTTAAAGGGAAAAATACATTGTAAAATGTTGACGTCTCTAACGAACTACATACTACATGTGTAGGTGTATGTCTTTTTAATATGTTTACACTGGAAAGTTACTGATTTTTCTTGGAAATTAACTGAGTTACAACAATATAAAAAAAGGAGGGAGGGTGGTTGATTACTCTTCCAAATGTCAGATTTTTGAGTAATTCTTTAAGAAATATTTTTGCTCCGCTGAACTACTTATATTACGTTGGAATAACAAAATGTAGCACTAGAGTCCAAAAGTAAAGCGCTAAAAGATGATTTTATAAAGTATATTACAAGACGGAACGGAAATACACACTAAACAAATCAAAATCATAACACAAAGACTAACTTTCAAAGTTACTTACAGGAACCCGGGCAGAATTTTCTTACAGATTTGTTTTCTCAGCTAGTACACTGCTTCGCAGATACCTTCTCCTGGTGTGTTCCTTGTCTGTTAAATTCAGATCGTTTGTTGTTGTTGCTGCCACGATCGGTTTCAGCCCAAAACTAGAAAAAAAAACTTCCTCGAAGCCACTGCTCATTCTCCTGATGTATTCGTATTTCAAGTCCGCAGAGTTCGTTTCAACTTCCTTGTTAAGTTTGTCGAGTTTGACGCTTCATCTTGTTGCTGGCGTAGAGACTTTTACAGCAGGAGGGCCGCAGCTGGAACCTCGTTTTCTCTTTTTGGAGTCACTGGCAGCAGGTGGAACTTCTTGCCTTTCTGCAAATAATTTGGGTATAATGCTGTCGAAAGACGCATCTACTCGCAGCTTGAACGTGGTGAGCTGAGCTCTACATGTGGGACATTCTTGATTACCCACGTTTATAGCCGTTGTGATGCATTGGCCACAAAAATGATGCAAGCACTCCTGCGAAACAAAAGTCTTTACAAGGAGACCCAAACATATAGCACATAGGAATTCTTCTTTGATGTTGTCGCACGGCATGACTTTGCAGGAGTTGACGGCTTTTTGTTGGATGCTTTTTTGGAGCCATATTTACGAATTTGTTTTTGAAGAAAACAAACTTTGAAAAACTAAAAAAGCTCGAGTTGTTAATCAAGAAGCGATTTGACAGCCGATATATTCGTACTGGCAAAAGTTGTCAAACTGATTCAAATTCCAAATTTTGGGGATATATGTATATGCACGGTAGGTAAAAATAATATCCCAATAAGCATATTAAATCAGGTAATAATTCTCTTCAGTCACAATTCAATTCTTTGGTCTTCAATAAATGTTATAGATATTAAGAACAAATTAATCCCTAACAAACCAAGTGGTGCAGGTAATTTGTTATTGTGTACCTGCTTTATTGTTGTAACAACAATGGCCTGAATTCATCACAACACTTCTTGTGGTACTATTTAATTTTAATTTTGTTTTTTTGGAAATTCCCATTTGAACTTCTACTAACTATCGAACTTCAATTAAAAAAATTATTGAAAGAGTACTTTTTTAATATAATTAATCCGAAGTGTTGATATGGCATTAAGTTAAGCGAAAGCAGATATTTTTTAAATCGTTGCGCAGGTGTAGTCTACGGAATTTATTTTTTTTATATTTTTTACTAACTCCAAACATTTAAAAACACTTTAAATTGCCTCCTGGCAATTCTTACCCTCTCATAAATAATTTCCTTAGGGTTAAAGCACCAGTGTCGGAGGCCAAACTTTTGCTATTTTAACTCCCTACATAAGTAAGCGCCTTAGAAAAGTAAAATACACGGTTATGATCTGCTGGCTTATCGTTGCTTGATGCCCGCTGACAAGGCAAGGCAATAAAGTTTTTATGTTGTTTGCTTTCCAGAATAGCAAAAAATGTAAACGAATAAACTGGATAAATTACCACCGGTGGTTTAAAAAATCCTGCATCTAAATTACATTGTAAGTGTAAGTGTCAGTTTCACGAAAAAGTTCGTGAAAATATTCTTAGACTGTTAAACGTGTTTTTTTCCTCGACTGTAAATACCTACATGTAAACAGAATTCCGTGACTTAAAAAGCTAAAAAATGATACTATGCTCTAAAAATATTCTTGATTATTTTAATTAAAATTACTATTCCTATAAGATTTGTTTAAACATTGTTGTTGCTCATTTATTGCTGTAAAAAAAATTAACAACTTTCCAGTGTAGAATCGTAAAAATGACATATTATAACTCTTTAAAGAAATAAAAAATTTAAAATATACTACCCCTTAGATTCACTAAAATTCTTTAATATTTATTATGGTTTAAATTAAGATCTAGTCGATCAGTTAGGTTTTGACGGGTTTTCGTCCTATCATGTTTAATACGTCGCGTCGTCAGTAATGTTCTATTTCATCTATTCGCAGGGTTTCCAAATAATTTTTCATCTTGGAACGTGTTGTTAGAATGGATTTAGTTCTGTTATTATCATGGATTTATTAAGAATGGATACGGGATGATTTAACATTTTTTGAAGCCAAGACAAACCATTCTAAGCGACCCTGTAAACACAATTTGTAAACATTGGCCAAATCTTATTTTACCTTGTATTTTTGTACAAAAAATACGTTAGAAGCATCACAAGATTTACTAAAAGTAATAAAAGCCCTAAAATATTTTATTTTTCTGCCAAATAATAATAAATATAAGTTAAAAAGGTTTTATTATTTATAGGTTATATTATTTCTAAAGGTTTATTTAAAGTCGTTCCGAGTCATTTATAAATCTGTAAGTCGCACTTTTTCTTTTCTAGTTCATTAGACAAAGACGTACGTGTAACCGAGTGTTCAGACGTTTTTCCTAAGCAGCCAGCAGAGACAGGAACACTTCTGAGCTCCAACACTCCAATGCTATTTTATCTCTTTCTACTACCATTCTTGATTCAATTACGTATTTCCTTAAAGTTCGTAAACTCTACCTCTAGGGGAAATGTTTTCATAACAAACAACAAATAAACAGGCTTCACGTTCGATACGCTCACAGTATACGGACATCGAATCCTTTCTTAATCAATCCATGGTTATTATGGACAGTACGTATTAGAATTGACCTTTTCTTTATTTTGCGAAAAAACTCAGAAACAAGTTCATAGCATATAATAGCGGCGTTCGGTAATTCAATCGTTTTCATCGTTGTGCTCGTAATTTTTGACAGACGCGTGATCAGTCGTATTGTTTAGAACAATAAGTCATGTGCCTGTCAAAAATTAGGAGCAAAACGATGAAAAAAATTGAATTGCCGAACGCCGCTAAAATTTAGTTGCCTTATTCTTACACTAACTTCTCAGTTTAAAACTTTTGGTTGTCAAATTAGGTCGGTCTAGCGTTGGAACGTTTGGCTCTTTATGTTTCCTGACCGTTTGTGTTAAGTTTTACTGGGTTTTCGGTCCTATGTGCAAATACAACTGAATATTTTAGAAATCCCACACGTCTCTTAAACTTAATTTTGTAACGCAAAAAACTGTTTTTTTTAAACCAGAATACAAAAAAATTAATTTGTTGCCTAGATCTAAAACTTCTTATTAAGGCATTATTATTTTGACTAATACTAAGTAATTTTGTTTTTTGTATTTTTGCAAATTGACAATTTATTGTCCGGACTTGTGAGGTTACTAAAACAAACGTTGATTAAAAAAAATTACGCCCGGTTGCACAAACAATTTAATCACGAATTAAACTAATTTATATACTAATTAGATACTTGTAATGTGATAGCACTTATGTATGTTAATGTCATTGCCAAAGGTAACTCTAAACGTCAATTAAATTTACTATTTGATTAAGAGTTTTGTGAAGCCGGCTGTTAGTATTTGAAACTGTTGTTTTTATTAAAACTACTAGCTAGAACTTACCAAGGCCGTACTTAAAATCCAAAGAAAACAATAAAAAAAATTATTCCAGGACCATATTATCACCTTTAGGTACCTCCTATGGTGAACCAGATAAAAATGTTATCATAAAAACGTTTGATGGTCTCGTCTTGGTGTTTTACGTATTTTTCAGATTTTATTATGCTGAGTTTTTTCGTAATAATTGGTACTTTAACTCTTGGATATGCTAGAGCTTTTGGAAAACCATAAATCTTAGCGGACGCGACGTGCTAAGTTTGAACGCGTAATTTTTAAGGCCGTCAATAAAGTAACTGGCGACAACATACCCTCGTTGGTCCTGGAATAATTTTTTTGATTGTTTTCTTTAGATTCTAAGTACAGCCTTTGTAAGTTCTAGGTAATAGTTATAAATAAAAAGTAGTGACCTTACAAGTCAGGACAATTAATTTTCTATTAGTGAGAGTACAAACAACAAAACTATTTAGTATCTGATTCTGTCAAAGTAATAATTCCTTAATAAGAAATTTTAGATAGGCGGTAACAAATATATTTTTTTGTGTTCTGGTTTTGAAAAAGCAGTTCTTTGCGTTTTTCTCAAAATTAAAACTGAGGAACATGCGGGATTTCTAAAATAACCGATTTATCTAAAAATACCACATGTCCTGGCCTTGTGAGCTTTTTAAAACAAACCGAAAATTTACGTTATCGGACCTCCTAATACTTGGCGGACTTGTGGGATTTTTTTTGAAAACACATATCTCGTCTTAGAGAACACATTCTTGCATTAATCCTATAATAGCCAAGTGCCAATGTGGTGTTTCTGAAATTACTGGTTCAACTGCTTTAGCGTACGACGTTTCGGTTTACCTCAAACTTAATCCATATTCAGAACATATTAAAGAACGAACACCACACTATATATGGTTATTTGTGTTTCCATATACTTGCTAGACTAACAATTTGTTTAGAAATAAGCTCCAATAGTAAAACAAATCTTTACACAAATTACCGAAAAACCCAAAAAAATAAAAAATTTATTTTGCGCTTTTTCTTTTAAACAGCCCCCGAAAATATTAATAGGTCTATTGGACAGTAGAAAGTCATTACTATAAAGCCATAATATGCGAGATTCATTATGCTCTAGACTCTAGAGTTTAGAGTCTAGAGTCTACACCCTCGGCTTTTCCTCAGTTTACCTGCCCTAGTGGCGATATTGGTTGCAATATTACCTCTCTTAATTTTTAGTGTTAGTATCTGCAATATTTTTTAATCGTTTTAGCTTAATAATATCAGGAAGATCATCCTAGGTAAAATTATAAACTTTAAGCTCATTTAAATAAGTAGGTAATCCATTTACAAATTCATTTATTTCTTGAACAGCCCGGCGGGGTGTAAATTGGGCGCGAAGGTTACCTTCTCCATAACGGGAACTTGTAAACTGGGCGCATGGATTTTAGGGCCCGTTTAAACCTATAGGTAAATTGGGCGCAAACGTAAATTATTCATATATAGTGTGCGTTATTCCTGTATTAAAAAAAAACAAATAGTGCACTTTACTTTATGTATATTAAAATGACACATATTATACATTATAAATACGAAGTACATTTTAGGTAATGCAGTCTATTTATTTCTCCTAACTTATATTATCAAGCGATGCTAACTTAGCTTTTACATTTTTGTCTTTAAATCTAGCAGATACATTTAAACTTGGTATTTTGACGTATGTTTCAATTTGACATTCTTTCAACTTTTCAAGAAAGACACATATGGAGGGATGCGTTGCATAAAAAGGGGAATTAAATTTTGCATGAAACGACTCTCAACAGTTTATCGTTCTTGTAACACATTTTGGAGTCCATGAATTGTAAAAAATTGAGAGAAAAACTTTGTACAAAAACAAAAAGGTTCCGTCCATCTACAGTATATTGATTTTGGTTAAAATACTTATGTTCGTTTCAAATGTAAACACAATAATATTATTCTCTATGTTGTTAATAAACAAAAAATTTTCACCTTTTGTTTGTTAATAGCGTTTCACTAAATGCGCCTAGAGCTCCATGCACTTCTTCTATATTTTTAGGGAGCGGACCTGGTGCTATCTTGCGGCAACAGTTATAAATATTCCTTCTAACTAATGTTACTGACACCAATGGTTGTGAGAGATGGTGGCCAATATGATGTTAATGCTTTACAAATGATTTTTGAAGGCTTTTCAGTTACCTCTTCTTCTTTGGCACGTATTTGAAACAGCTTTCCTGTTTACCTTTTGTTCGTCTGCTTCATGATTGTAAACATAATCCTTTCTTGAAATTAGGTTCTCTGTACCAACAGTGTGAAGTTAGGCTTTACAATGCAGCTTTTTTTGGCTCACCACTTTTTAACATTTTGTCTTTTGAAAGCGTAAAATTTTCGTATAAAATCAAATCTTTCCCACGTTCACTTTTGATCACTGACAGTACTGACATGGACGTTTTCCATTTTTATCTATGCGCTATCAAAAGTAGAAATAAACTAAAATATAAAGCAAATTGACCTGAGCAAGTAAAGTAAATTAAATTTCGGAGTATTTAGGTATATCCTATAAGTAGTAATTAGGTATTGTGCAGTGCTATCTCTTTATTTTTTCAGATAAAATTATTGTAAAACTACTTTGGGTAAAAAAATATATTCCTCCAATTTATGCAGTCAAACAAAACATAAAATTCTCCAACATATATAAAATAAATTCTCCAAAATTTCCGATAAATTCCTATTTTTCTCAGAGAATATTTCCCAATAATAAATTCTCGAGAATGTTCCATCTCTATATCTCTTTATTTTTCATATAAAATTATTGTAAAAACTACTTTTGGTAAAAAAAATATGTTCTTTCAGTGTATGCAGTCAAAAAATAAAATTCTCCAACATATAAAATAAATTCTCCAAAATTTTCGATAAATTCTCATTGTTCTCGGAGAATATTTCCCAAAAATATATTATCGAGAATGTTCCATCTCTAGTTGTGACGTCACATGCACTGTAAATAAAAGTAGGTACTACTGTGGCTGGTGTACTGTCAATTCGCGTATTAATTTAATTTCTTGATTATTTTCCGAAGATTAGGAGATTTCGTGGATAAAAACACTACATTTTATTAAAAAGACTATTCGATAATGACCCCAAGAACAATCGGATAATTTATCGACTAAGAAACCTATACTATTTTCATCGTTACCAACAATTCATTGAGTTGTGATGACTACTTATTTTTCTAGAAGTCCTGCCTTTACCTATATCTGCAGCAATTACAGCATAACTGTTATGTGCTAAGCTCAAAATAAAATTTTTATTTATCTTACAATGGTAAATTATAACCTCAACCTTTGTCTTCGAACTTTCATTAGGATTTATTATATAATTATAATGTTATGAAAATAAATGAATAGCAAAATGTGCTAACACAGCATAACCAGAGAAAAATAAGATAGAGAGAATAATATCTCGTCTTCCCGCCAGCTCGACCACGCTATGGCCTTCAAACGGCGACATCCCGAGATTAACCATTGTGATTCTCACAAGACCTCCCGACATTAGCCAGTGCGGTAGCAACACGGCAAGCAGAGAGAGTTTTCTGCGACGCGTCTCAATACTCGCTCTCAATGTGCTTTATAATAACCCAAAATCTGCATCGCACGCCGATGGCAGCTTATTTCGACGTCGATTTGGAGGTCATAGAAAGCAAATCGTATTTATATTTATGAATGAACTCCGTACGAGATATTCTTCTCTCTATCTTATTTTTCCCTGCCATAACGATAGACATCAGTGGCGTCTGTCTCATTTATTAATATCTAGATAAATTTAATCGCGTTCTCATGTTGCAGATACTGGAAGGAAGATCCATTCGGCTAAATCTGACATAAAAAGGGTTCATATCTCTGACACACTGCTTCTAACTTCGGCTATTCTTGGAACAAGAAAAAAAAATGAATATTTAGGGCCCTTAAAGTTAGGGTACCAAGTGCTAAATTCGTAAAACCGGTCGTGACCGGTAAAAAACTCTGATTTTATAAAAAAAAGTCCGGCCTTTGGTGTAAAAAATAAAGCTAACAATTTTTATTATCGTTTTATTAGTTTTATAAGTTTTGTTAAAACCCCTTAAAATATTTATATTTTTGACCACTTGAAACAGCTTTTAAATAGTCATTTTTGTCGGAAATTGCATCGTTGCCTGATGGTGCAGAAAATCCGGTCTTTAATGAAATCCTGGCGGAATACGGTCAACACCTTTAAAATCCGGCCAAGACCGGATTTATCCGGTCAGATGGTAACCCTACTTGCAGCGGTAATTCTGCATATTGGCACAATACAATTTAAAGAAATTTTATTGTTGTGTGCAATTACACACAAATAATTACACTATAATCAAAACCGAACTGTATACGCAAATAACAAACATTATCTATTTAAATCACAGATGAACGATTCGGGTTAGGCGTGGTGAGTATAGGCAAGTAAATATACACTCGAGGTCGTCCTAAAATTTATTCTTTTTTACTCCTTACTTTTTGACTGGCAGGTTACTAATTGTTGCAAACAATAGCTACGACTAATCACAGCTGTTAAAAATTCCGAGCAAAAGAATAAAAAGTGTTGAAGTTAAGAAAGCACGAAACAGCGACGTGTGCTTTTGACAATATCTGACGTCGCCGTAATAAATTATGCCGAAAAGTAAAAACATTTTTCTAGTTAAATTTTTCCAGTAATTTCTGCACAATATCCTTTTTGGGTTCGTAATGACTTGGTTGAAAAATACATGCAATAAGGAAAACTACAAGCATATTCCCTAATAACAGAGAAGTGATAAATGGTTTTTTATAGGAAACTAGCTGGTACCCGCGGGCTTCGCCAGAGTGTTTTATTCATGAAATATATTTCTAAAATATATACATACATATTTGGAAATTACTTCTTTAGCACTTACTTGTAAACGACATTGGTTGTTTTTCGTACAATAAAGAGTACGGAAAATAATAAAAAATGGCTGATCATGTTAAGTCATGCGGCCCGAACATTTAAAAGCACGGTTACCAGATTTATTTAAGTAAAAAACTAAAAATGTTTGCACATTATGTTACCACCTAGGGATTAAATTACACCAAAAAATTGGCTCTTATCTCAAAAAAAAATATTGACATGGTTTGGCGTTTGTCAATACAATCCGTCGTTTAAGAATAAAAAATATTTTAATTTTTTGGGAATGACTTTACCCCCTTGGCAAGAGACTTTCATAACACCCGCTACTATGCCAAATTTAAAAATTTCACTAACCGACGTATTCCAACAAAAATTAAACAATATCGAGGTGTTTCGGCCTTTTTCATAAAACCCATTGGTTTTTGAACAAGAAAATTATTAAATTTGTATGGGTTAATTTTACCCCATAGAGGGCATCCACAATATCCTTTCTTAGTGGACGTCTGGGGCCCAAAACTAAAGATGTACGCAAAATTTCAGCTTTCTATCTTTGGTAGTTAGGGCTGGGCCTTAATAAATCAGTGGTAGAAGTGTGTTTTACCCCTAGGAGTAAAATTTCAACAAGAAAAATATTAGTTTTATGTAAAACAATTAAATTGGCATGTTCTGGCGATTTTCTTAGAACTTAGTAGTTTAAAAAAAATTATTTGGGGGTTGATTTTACCCTTTTAGAGGGTGAGTTTTGCAATATCCTTTCTTATTGGACGTCTGGGGCCTAAACTAAAGCTGAATGCAAAATATCAGCTTTCTATCTTTAGTAGTTAGGGCTGGGCCTTAATAAATCAGTGTGGAAGTGTGTTTTAATCCCCTAGGGGTAAAATTCCAACACGAAAAAAAGTAGTCTAATGTAAAAAATAAAATAAAATTTGACATGTTTTGGCGTTTTCCTTAGAACTTAGTAGTTTTTAAAATAAAAAATAATTTGGTTTTTAAGGGTTGCTTTTACCCCCTCAGAGGGTGAGTTTTGCAATAACCTTTCTTAGTGGACGTCTGGGGCCTAAACTAAAGCTGTATGCAAATTATCAGCTTTTATCTTTGGTAGCTAGGGCAAATAAAATTGACATATTTTGGCGTTTTCCTAAGAACTTAGTAGTTTTTAAATTAAAAGATAATTTAATTTTTAGGGGTTGATTTTACCCCTTTAGAGGGCGAGTTCTTAGTGGACGTCTGGGGCCTAAACTAAATCTGTATGTAAAATTTCAGCTTTCTATCTTTGGTAGTTAGGGATGGGCCTTGATAAATCTGTGATAGAAGTGTGTTTTACCCAATATGGGTAAAATTCCAACACGAAAAAAGTAGACTTATGTAAAAAGTTGACGTTTTGACGTTTTCCTTAAAACTTAGTAGTTTTTAAAATAACAAATAATTTAATTTTGTGGGGTTGCTTATACCCCCTTATAGGGCGAGTTTTGAAAAATCCTTTCTTAGTGGACGCCTACGGCGTAAAATAAAGCTGTGTGCAAAATTTCGACCTTATAGCTTTAGTAATTTTGGCTGGGCGTTGATGAATGAGTGCGTCAGTCAATTTACAATTTTATATATTAGTAAGTATAGATAACGGTGCAATAATAATGTTAAAAACCATAAATATGTAGTACTACTATTAAAATAAGGTCGTTCATCACAAGAGGATGTAAAATCTAACATCTCTGCATATTGTTCTTTTGAAGGCGCACTCAAATTAATTTTTACATGATCCAAATTCCAAAAGCTCGTTCGCAAACTAGATTATTTTGCAACTTAAAAGTTGCTTATTCATGTTTTTAACTCTGATGCAACGGCGAAAGTTTCATTTTAAAACATATAATTAGTAATTAGCAATTATATATTTTTAGTTAATTTGCATAACCACATTTTAACATAAATACTATCAATCAATTTTTCAATGATAACAATGCATGTCAATGCTTTTTGTCATTCGCATTCTATGGGTACTTTCATTGAACATTGCAACATTAGTTCCAAGCTAATTTTGCTTGAATTATCTTTATTACGTACATCCTATGAAATCTAAATCTATAGCCTTCTTCTGGTATGCCATTTTTGGTGCAACATTGATCGCATTGCATCAGGTGACTAGAGAACAGTTTTTTTTTATATTTGTGAGTGTTATTGTGAAAGAGACAGGGGTAGTTCTCACAGTGTGTACAGTCATTCAATATTCAAAATTTCAGGTATAAATGGAAACATGGTAATACATATCTGAAAGGTTGAGTTGTCAATGGTTGTACCTATGCAGATGTATAGTCATTAACACATGAGCGTTGGCTCGAGTTCTTAGAAGGTCCGAGAGGGATTAGATTAATCCCTTCACAAATTAATGGAGGGTGGAGAAAGCTCATACGTAGTAATGGTAAATAGCCAGTCTAGTTACAGTCGTAGTGGTAATCGTTAGTTTTCAGGATTCATTATAAATGTTTAAGACAGTACTGGTTCATATTTGGATCTTCTAATTGATCAGTTTGATTTTGACAAGTTTTTGTCCTCTTGTGATTGTTAATTCGTCATTAAAAACCTATGAGTTATTCTATTAAGTCTGCGTTTTCCTTGATTTTGAAATAAATTTTATCTTGCAACTTGCAGCCAAAATAAATTTAGTTCTGTTATTGTAGAAAATACGTACTTAAATTGCCCATTTCCTTATAGATTTGAGAATAAACTCAATAAAGATTCATAGTACAAAACTTAGCCATACTATTCTTACACTTCTTGTCAATTATAACCCTTAACTGTCAAATTAGACCTGTCTTAGCGATTGTGAATCTG
The DNA here is from genome assembly GCA_963971165.1 of Philopedon plagiatum. Classification (NCBI taxonomy): domain Eukaryota; kingdom Metazoa; phylum Arthropoda; class Insecta; order Coleoptera; family Curculionidae; genus Philopedon; species Philopedon plagiatum. Next base: position 81,637,318 of record OZ020193.1, read on the forward strand.
GCCGTTGTTTCGGTTTGGTTTTTAAATAAGTAAACTTGACATCGAAAGATGCTTTTTCGGAAACGAATCTTCAAAAAATTCGAAAACCAATAATTGTTCGAAAATATTTATCGGAGTACGCTTTTTCAAACATAAAAATTTTCAAAAATATCACTTTTCCCACGCAGAATTAAAAAAAATGTAATTTTGTGAAACCGTCACAAAATGACAATCTTTGCAATTTCAGTGTCCGAAGTGACACCTTTTCCCTTGCTAATATTTTTTTGCGTACCATGACACCGTGCGTCAAATATTTTGCGTACTGGTTCACAATAGTACAACAAATTTTGAAAATGACTCTTTTCACACGAGTGAGATGTATTCGTGTCTGAGCTGAAGGCGAAGCTCGCAAGACGAACGAGCGTGAAAAGTTATTTTTAAACGTGTTGTATACTATACTTTTTCTACAATTGCAGTTGTAATATTTTGTGCATTGATGCTAACTTTTAACGTATATACGATCTTCCTCTTGAAATCGAAGGAAAGAGATTTTGGGATACTCGGCGACTTTTTCTGGTATCTCTGGAGAAGTAGATTCAATTTAATCATCGTCGAGATTTTCACAGATCATTATCACTATTTCTACGAAATTTCAGTTTTATTCTATATAGTTAAATCTTGTCGATTTTCTGGGTGGCAGTTGAGATAACGCCGTCAATAATAAAACAATTGAAATTGGTTGCTAGGAGACAGCTTTCAAATTATTACTGCTGCCAAAACTGCCGACCACTAGATCCCGAAACTTTTGTTCAAGATTGTATGGAAGATAGGTCTGGCGAATGGTTAGTTGCATAATAAGTTGCGTGCATAAAAGTTTTCGCACGTTGTTTGAAATTATTGATTTTCAGTTGTAGTTAGTAGTGTGTTTTTAGGTATTTTCAGAGTAGTTGTAGAAAAAATATATCTATATATTTAAATTACTATTTTTGCCAGCTTCACTTTGGAATCATTGTTGTTAAACTTTAATGCTTCCATAGTTACGGTCACAAGTTATTTCGTTTTTATATAAAAATTTTAGGTCTAAAGTAGAATTTCGTGAACTAAATACAAAAATAACTCTGCTCGAAAACATAGTTTTTCGAAAATTTAATTATGAACAGCAGAAGTTGAGAACATGTTAATTACAAAAGACAGGATAAAATCTTCAGCAAACCTAAAAGAACGTTTTTGGGCTTGAACAGGTTTTCTTAGGTTTGTTACGTTAGTCGATAAAAATTTTTGTACACGCTGGTTTTTCTAAAAAAAATGCATTTTTTATTCGTAAAATGTATTTTTGACTGAAATGCTTTTCGAAATACACTTTTAAAAAATTTTTAAAGTACAATTTTTCGAAAAATATTTTTCTCAAGAATACATTTTTCGAATATTTATCAAAAATACTTATTCAAAAATAGGTTTCAAAAAATTTTATTAGAAGGCTGAATTTTTGAACAAACATACGTCTTAAGGAAAAGGGTTTCAAAACACATTGTAGTTTGGAAAGAGGAAATTATTATGGAAAATTAATTTCCCATTTTTTTTAAATCCACCGACTACGTCTGGTTTTTTCGATGTTTCTTCTGGGCTTCCTACGAAGCAAATGCCACGACAATCTTGCAACTACCATCCATTAAGTTTGATCTACGGTCCAAATTCGCCTATGTTGGTAAGCCCATTGTATTCGACTATATATAAGTAATTTGTACGCCAAAGTTCTAATCTTTGAAGTTGCCGCAATTTCAAAGTGTAACGATCAGTAATGATAATACATAAAGAATTAATAAAGAGTTGTGCTGACTTCAAAGTTTAGAACTTTCATGTATAGTGTACAAATGACTTAAAGTTGAATATAATTAGGCTTACCAGTAGTAGGCCCAGCAATAAATATTTAAACATATTATTGCATACTTTTTTTCATTGCTTTTTTGAAGTTGGCTCATATCCAAAAAAAGGTTATTACTTTCACAACTAAAAATATCGAAAAATATATGAAAAGTTCAAAACAGCACTAGGATAGATTTTTTGATGAAAATTGCACCTGATTGATTTTATGAACTGTGACTGCGTTATCTATATAAATTAAAAAACGAGGGAAAGTACTAGTTGTGCAAAAAAAGCAATATTGTTTCCCTTTAGAAATCGTGTATTTTTGTTAAATGTTAATATGTACATTATTTACACAATATTTACAATTTTAAATAATATGATACGTAAGATATGTAAAAAAATCAAAATTCTATTTTTGTGACAGCAAGCGTTTTAAAACTGACACATTTTAATTATTATTAGAATTTGGAAATTACATTCTTTTAAGCCGTAGTGCCTAAAAGTGATACTTTTAAGCACTAGTGCTTAAGAGGGACACTTTTGAGCATGTATGTCATTTTCCAACTGAGAAATCATTGCGATGACATGGGAATTACGATATAAAAGCATAAAAATATATGGCATACAACGCTTTCACAAAAAATCTTGTATGAAATTCGGTGCGAAATTGAGTGTTAAGCACTCTACGTGTTGTCCAACTCGGCTTACACCTTGTTGGACGATTTCATGCTTTAAACACACGCTCAGGGGTCTGAAGGTTTAAATGGGCTTTATGGCAACAAGGGATTTTCCCAGTGTTGCCAGAGTAACAAAGCAAAAAGTCGCCATCGATCCAAGAAAAGTCCCCACTTTGTCCCCACAGCTTTTTTGAGATATTGGGGTTAGAAAACTGTCAATATTAAATAAAAAAATGTTTTTGTGACGCAAGCTTGGGGGAATCTCCAAAATTTGACGTACAATTCGTGGCTTGTTCAGATATTCTCTTTGAGAAATCCCTCGGTGCAATCATGATTATTATTGTGACGTTGTTTCTTCCTACGTATTGTATACAACATGTATATTGAATTTTTTCACCTGTAAAAAGTAGCCAAAAATAAGCTTTTTATTGAAAATCGCCGCCACACTCTCGAGACAAAAAGTCGTCATTTTGGCGACTTGTCGCCCCAAGTGGCAACACTGGGATTTTGCGGGGTACCGCCACCTCACCAAGTAAGGTGAGGTAAATATCATGGGACTACCACTACAAATTATGATTAAAAAACACGTGATGTGCCATCCATGGATACGGTTGGTTATTCTCGGACCAATAGAACAGCTTAGCTCACGAAACAGATTGTTCATTTAGACTGGTGCAACCTGGTCTCATAATGCTGGTTCAGTCTAACAAATAGGGAGTAAACGTTGTTTCACTTTGTCTTTATACTCTTGACTGTTGCAGAGAGTAACATTAAAGTTAAATGAACCTAGCTTTCTTTGCCAGTCGTCCTTTCGTTTGGGCGCCATTTTTTTGGGATCAATAATTCACAAAACATGATGTTTCGTGCAATAATTATTTATTAGTTTATTACTATTTCAATAATTTGTATTCTCAAAAAGTTTGGCCTTATGGCTTTGTGTTTTTCAGAACAAGAGTGGTGCCTTCAAATTTGAGGTAAGTAATTAATAAATTTACCTAAAATTTCTTATTTACTTTAACCTCTGTGAAAAGGTGAGGTCATCGGCATTTCGCCAAAATAATTTTTATAATATCCAACCGATTTTGTGATATTAAAATGTAATTGTAATATGTTTCTAAGTTTCTTGAATATGGGGAACTTTTGTTTTGACACTATCTATGTCTTGTGCCCGAATAACAAATAAAATAATTTAAAATAAAATATCGGTCTTGTAAACCAAAAATAAGAAACATCTTTTAAAACTTGAGGAAAAAAATCTTATCTTTAATCTCTAAAGTTAATATTTTATATAGGCTAAAATAGCACTGGGAGTGTTTCCTTTAAACTTGAGGTGAGTAAATAACACATTATCTAAAGTTGAATAAAAACATACGTTTTATTATTAAAATCTAACCCCAGTATAAAGAGATAAGGTCATTGACATATTTTCTAAATTATTTTACCAAGATGTTTTTGCATGGATGTAGGTATTAACTAGATTTTGTAGAACAGATCATTGAACTTATAAATAACATAAAGTTAATGTAGATTTCCCGAGAGATTTCCCATTTAACATAAGAAAAATCACACTGAAAGGTGACGATGACTAGCTTGGGTTTACGTACATATAGGTGGAATGCATCCCTTTACAGCAAATTGTGGTTTAAATCTCAGCTTCTAACCTTAAATTATCAGCAAAGTAAAGAACCAATAAATTGTTTTTGTTTACGATTTTTATATGCCAAATGCAATATCTCATTTCTAATTAAGATTAGGGAATTTTTTAAATTTAAATTTAAACGGCCAGATTCTCCAATGCTAGACCGGTCTAAGTTGACAACCAGTTTTAAACTGACAAGTGCAATAATAAGACAACTAAGTTTTATAGTAGGTATGTACTTTCCACAATAACAGAACTAAGTTCATTTTAGCAGCACGTTCCAAGAAAAAAATCGTGGGGAAACCAAGCAAATCACTGAAATATTAGATTAGGTTATGTTTTTAACGACAACTTAGGAACAATGACAGGACAAAAAGCTGTCAAAACCTAGCTGATCAACTAGAATATCATTATTTTAATTTAAACCAGTACTAAAGGTGGGTTTATGTAGACCACTTTAAATTTAAATTTAATTTTGCTCTAAAAAATTTTTCATTGAAAGTTAAAATTAAAGTAAAATTAAATTAAAGTTGTGGATAAACGCTCTTATGCATTCATGTGTATTTAACTCATACTAAATTAAAAATAGAGTCAAATTAGGGTTAAATTAAATTTAAAGTGGTCTGCATAAACCCACCTTTAATCTTAAACCTTTTTAGTGAATCTGAACAAACATGTTTAATAAAGCATGTTAATAAAGTGTATTCGCTTTTGCTTTATTCTAAAGTAAATTCAATAAAAATTTCAGCTGTTCATGCAGTGCGAAGAAAGAACACATGGATCATCTTAGATGCTGAACTAATGCGACAACTCACAAGACTTGTATCCTTTTTAATTTTATGGAACTCTCATTGTGGATCTATTATTTTGATTTTCTAAATATCTGCTGCAGGTATGTTAAATTAAGTTTACGTATTGACCTCGGTATTGACTGAATGTCAGGTGGTGCTGAAATATCTTGTGCCATTGAAAGGAAAAGAATTTTTTTTTGTAAGTTCCTTTCTTTTCTCTTCTTTTAAAAGTGTATATTATTATTTAACAAGAAGCAACAATAAAAAACTGCAAATTTTTGTACTGCAGTAGCTAGAAGACAGAATAATTATTATGGACATAATTAAATTTAGATACTTTATTATTGATAAAAATATTTAATAAGTATTGTTTACTTTCAATAGATTTATTGGCATTGCACATTAACATGAATAAATTTGAGTATTGAGTATTGAGTATAGGAAGTATTGAAAGACGAAGTGCTGGAAAAGTTATGTATTTGATTGACTTTGGTGGAACAGATTATTTTATATAACACAAAAATATTTTATATTGATAAATGTTGAATGGTAAATAGTTGCGTACATGTACATTTTATCAGAGAGGTGTTTATATTTATATGGTGAGCTTCAAGGTATCACATAAATATAGCCACAAATTATAAATTATTACACTGGGGCTAGATTTTTTTACGAAATTAGTTTGTTTTTGCATCATAATGTAAATATTTAGTAAAAATTGAGCAACTGCCTAATTGATGCAGGTACATTGACACGAACACCTCTCTGAAGATTAGTGTTGGGAATAATCGAATGAATTAAATAATCGAAAGATTAGTTCTACAATGACTTTAATATCGAATGATCATTCGAAATAATAATGTAATCTTGGCCCCGGCCCCAGCCACGTCGAGTGCCCAACCTCTCGGTTAAATCATTCGAATGATCTCGTTGACCTCTTCAGATATCTCGAGTGATTTCATATAATCGAATGATCGATTATTTTTTATTCGAGATGTCCCACCACTACTGGAGATTCATTTATCAGTATAATGCATACTCCGAGTTATTGCTTGTGATTACTTAGTTATAAAATATAACCTTAAAATACTGTTTGTTTAATTTATTTTAAAATGTATTAAATAGTGTTATCTTTATCCATACGAGTTTTATTTTTAGTTTAAATACCATTTTTAAAAATTCCTAAAAATGTATATTAATTAATTTTTGTTGACACTGTCAACAGTGTCAAGTGTCAACAAGATTTAATTAATATTCATTTTCGATAAAACTGACATTAAAGATACTAAAAACCTAAAAGCCAAAAGGAATTTTAGTTCACCATGCACCTTGTGTTGGTGGCGCTAGTAGTGAAATGTCATTATTGTCATTTGTCATTAATGTCTATTTGTCTTGTATCTCATTTTACATAGGACCCGCTCTTCTCTCTATTTGTATTTTTTGCACACGCTTTTCGCAACTTGTTTCATAAATTTGTACGTTCTAAATTTAAAATTTTGACGCCTGTAATGCAGTCTTTTTTATGTGATTGATTACACTGGAAAGTCCTTGGTTTTCCTTAGCAATTATTAAGTAACAACAATGCTAAAAAAATAGTAGGGATATTATTGAATCAGTTTGTAAGAAATAATTATGGTGGGAATAACCAAATTTGGCACTAGAGTTCAAAAACAAGCGCCAAAAGATGATTTTATGAAACATAAGATGGGACGGAAATATACACTAAACAAAGCAAAATCATAACACAAAAAGTAAATTTCGGAGTTACTTACAAAAATCCGGACAGAATCTTGTTACTGATTTGTTTTCTTAGTTTGTCCACAGCTTTGTGGAGATCTTCTCCCTGTGTGTCCCGTGTTTGCTAAAACTAGATGGTTTGTTGTTGCTACGATTGGTTGCAGCCCAAGGCTTGAGAAAAAAACTTCCTCGCTTCCACTGCTCATTTTCCTAATGTATTCCAAGTCCGCAGTGTTCGTCTCAATTTCCTGGTTAATTTTGTCGAGTTTGACGTTCCGTCTTGTTGCTGGTCTCGAGACTTTTATAGCAGTAGGGCCGCAGCTGGAACATCGTTTTCTCTTTCTGGAGACCCTGGCAGCAAGTGGAACCTCTTGGCTTTCAGGAAATAATTTTTGTATAATGCTGTCGAAAAAAGCATCTGTTCGCAGCTTGAACGTGGTGAGTTGAGCCCTACATGTGGGACATTCCTGATTACCCACGTTTAGAGCCGTGATGATACATTCGCGGCAAAAACGATGGAAGCACCCCTGCGAAACAACAGTCTTTACAAGGAGGCCCAAACATATGGTACACAGGAATTCTTCTTTCATGTCATAGGGCACAACTTTACAGGAGTTGGCGACTTTTTTGGTGTATACGTTTTTTGGAGCCATTTTTACGAATTTATTTTCAAGAAAAGCACACGAAAATTTTATTGCGAAAACCGAAGAGCTCGTTTAATAAAGAAACGACTTGACAGCAGATGTATTCGTACTGTCAAAAATTGTCAAACTGATTCAAATTCCAAATTTTGGGGGTATATACGCAGGATAGGTAAAAATAATACCCCAATAAGCACATTAAATCAGGTAATAATTCCCTTGAGTCACAAATAAATCGTTTGGTTTTCAATAAATGTTATTATTTATGATCTTTACAACAAATTAAACTTATAAACTAAGTGATGCAGGTAATTTGTTATTGTGTATAGGTGTTATTGTTAAATTAAACTGTTAACGGTAACCAACCCTTAACTCATCGCAATACTTCTGGTGAGATTATTTCATTTTAATAAGATTCTTTGGAAATCATCTCATGGATTTACTCATTAGATTTATAGAACTTTGATTAAAAAAGTATTTTTTTAACACGAACAGTCGGAAGTATATTAAAATTTTTTCAGCTATCTTAAGCGAAAGTAGATATTTCTTAAATCGCTGCGTAGGTACATCGGTGGTTAAAAAATCCTACATCTAATTCACATTCTAAGTGTCACTTTCCTAAAAAAAGGTCGTTAAAATACCTTTAAACTGTTAACTAGATGTAAGTTTTTTTCCACGACTGTACAGGGTTATTCATTATATTTTGACTCCCACCTACAGCTCTTATTACGAGTTATAGAAAAAAACTTTAAATACAAAAGTTTTAGGTTTCTTCATGTAGTATCTTTTGGTAATAGCGGAAATAAAAAGTCGCCTTTACAACAATGAAAAAATTAATTGAGTCACATTTTTTTAAATGGAACACCCTGTATATTATTAGCTCAAATGAAAGATCCCTTTGTTCTGATTTCAAATATATATAATTTGTTGGCATTTGGTTCAGCCACTTTTAAAATATTTGAGTTTAAAAAAATACTTTATTTAAACTACAACAATACGTTTTCGAGGCAACTTGATTATATTAAAGCAACAAACTTTAATGACTGATGATTAAGTTATAAACTCAAATATTTCAAAAGTGGCTGACCCAAATGCCAACAAATTATATATATTTGAAATCAGAACAAAGAGATCTTTCATTTGAGCTAATAATATACAGGGTGTTCCATTTAAAAAAATAAGACTCAATTAATTTTTTCAATGTTGTAAAGTCGATTTTTTATTTCCGCTATTACCAAAAGATAATACGTGAAAAAACCTAAAACTTTTGTATTTAAAGTTTTTTTCTATAACTTGTAATAAGAGCTGTAGGTGGGTGTCAAAATATAATGAATAACCCTGTACATTCAGGTCAATAGAATTTTGTAAAATTATTAGCAAATCCATATCAGGGCTGGCGAAAACTGATGTTTCCAGCTCTGGATGTGTGAGTCGAACGTCCCCAGTACACCCACGGTACATGGTACTTAGGCTTCCGTGTTCGTGGGTTGTCAGAAGATGAAAAAAAGTTTGATGGCATTAAAAAGCTAAAAAATGATGCTATAAAAAAATATCTAACTTCTTCTAAGATAAAATTACCTAATGCACGGCTATGCCCGGTGTCTCTAGATGACATAGGCAAAATAAAAAATTTCTAGGTTAACTCAAGCAAATGGTGCCAAATTTAAATCCCGAAGTACCTATTGGGACACCCTTTGTAACAAAATAAATTGAGTTAGATTATAAGCTATATCTATAAGAATCAAAGCATTGCCCCATTGCTATCATCAAGAAAATTGATCATTTTAAGACAAAATCTACCAAAACAACCATATAAGCAACGGTATTTGAATTTTTCCTCGTTTACTTAGCAGGTAAAGGATGTTAATTATTAAGTACCTATCCGCAAAAGCACTTTACAGTGAAATATCATTACTAATCTTGTTAAATCTTTACGTGGGTTCGTAGAAGTACCCAATTATCAACTTTTATGGGAATGGAGCTTTAGCTTTAGTTCCCAGATAGAACAATCGAAGTTCCAGTTATACAAATCGTTTCCTTCCTTGGCAGAACCAGTACAAACGGATATATGACTATATATGCTGTTATTCATTAAGAGGAGTATTCATCGCCCTGTTTTTTTTAACTCTGCTGTTTCACAGTTATTTTCTTTAAATAAACTAGGACTTTACTCATAATATAATACCATAAGTGATATAATTTTACCGGAAAATTTTTGATTATTAACGAAAGTTTGTTGCTTAGCAGTTTCACGAATGACATTGTTAACAAAATCGCGAACCGGAGGTGAGTGATTTTGGATCAATGTCATGAGTGAAAAGCCACAAACTTGAAAAATTGATGCCCAGGGAAAGTTATATCAGGAATGTTATTCATGACGTCTATTTCAAGAATAAATAATTTAGCCAAAAAATAAGTAAATAACATTTTTTTTAAATCGGAAATAGTAAACATGCAGTGGAATAAATCACGCATGTCTTGAATTATTACTCTTGAAAGGTAACATGGGTAAAAGGTATTGACTAGATCTGTGGCTTTGTTTTGAGAAACAGAAAGTGTGAATAGAGAGGAAGGCAGTGGGAGACCCAAAGTTTGCACCGAACAAAAAGTAGCAGAATTAAGGCAAATTGTTAATGAACACCCACAAACCCCTATTCGGTGTCTAGGCCAGCAAGTAAATGTATCCTACGGAACCTCGTGCAACTGAAGGCGAAACGTTTGAAAATTTCTACATTCGGACCAAAGTATCAATCGAAACCGAGGACCTATCACCAAATTTAATTTAGTTTTTATTATGACTTTTACAATTTTGCTTGGAAATAATATTATTTGTCTTAAAGCATGATGCTTTTAAGGCCAGAAACCATGATTTTCAACCAATAAGATAAAAAATAGGGAAACTACAATTAAGAAATCAGTCATTTCATTTAAATTACTGTATTAATAATTAAAGATACTCAAAAATTCGTACTCTTTAATTGAGAACCTAAACTCTTAAGATAATAAATTATTATTTCCAAATATGTCTGTTGATTCCTAAGATTAAGAAAATTGAGAAATCCTGTATCTTGGAAACAAACCGTTACTCTTAGGCCAAACGCATATTTCATTTATTCATAATCATATAATGGTTTGACATTAAGAGAATAAATACATTTTTTTAAGAGAGTATTCATTTAGCCCTATTGAAAATCGTGGTTTCATTGAGTAAAACGCAAATGCGTTTTAACAAAGGTATCCTTTTTTCAGTGTACATGCGTTTGCTGTTAAAAAGCCTTCCACAAAAACAAGATTAGTTCGATGACCCATCCCAATTCCAGCCCAAACCACTACTGTTCCGCCATGGTATCTATCCACTTCTTGAACAGTTTCCAAACGACTTAAGTTGTCAGGTCCTCTCTATAGTCATATTCTTCCAGAATCTGGGCTTATACCGAATCTCGATTCATCAGTGAAGAGCACGCGAGCCTGGTTTTGGTCTTGCCAATTAATAATGTGTTCTTCGGCCCATTCTAATCTCCTTGCGCGATTTCCACGTGTCAACACAGGAACCCTAACAGGGCGTCGAGAATAAAGTTCTGCTTCGTGTAACCTGTTTCTAATAGTCTGATCGGTACCAGTTACCTGGTGCACATTTTGAAGCTCATTTCTTAGTTGGTTAGCTGTAAGATTTGGGTTCCGAAGAGCTTGAATTCGGAGAAATCTATCCTGAATAGGGTCAATTTATCTCCTACGACAAATATGTCTTTATTTATTAACAGGCAGGCATATTCATACGAAATAGGTATAAAGTAATAAAAGTCTGCAATAATATTCATGAAATTCTTTTAAGTCAAAAAATAAACACATTTATAAAATAAACGTGTAATGACCTACATGGATTGCACCATAATTATCAGTGTTCTTGGGAAGAACTTAGTTGTAAAGGTCGTACCCATCTTGAATAATAATGCATTAACACTTAGTCGACCGTAAAATGCACATGAAATTACTTTGTTTGGTTTGATGACCCAAGTAAACCCAAACAATATTTTGCCTAGCTAGCACTGAAACCACAAAGTACTAGTAGGACGAAATTAACAATTTTCATTCATTTTTATTAAATATAAACGGTGTCCAAGATAAGGAGGGCCAGTATTGGGATCTCGTTAATATGTAGTTAGAAATACAAAATTGGTTAAATGGGAAAAAAGTTGCGCAATTAAAGAGCTAATAAAATGATGTTCCGAAATTTTTCAGATAATTTTTCATTTTTGTTAAATTATTATTATTTTGAAAAAACCTAATTTTCGAATTTTTGATTTAATGTTTTTTTGGCGTTAATACGAAAGCTAAGACAAAACTAATAAAGTCTTTTTGTATCAACTTTTAATGAACTTAAAGATTACGTTATCAATTTTTTTATTTGACGTTTCGTCTTTGGGCAGCGATCATCAACTTATTTTCTTTTTAAATACGGTCCTGATTTTTTAACGTCAAATTTTGGAAGCCCTTTTTATTCTGAATTCAACAGTGGACACATTATGATTAAATTATGTTTTTAATCTTTTTTGACCATTGTTAAGAAATTTTTGCGATACGACCCTGTCTCCTAAAACATTTCATACATTGTTCCAGCTTTTGTAATTTAATGAAGAAAATAATGAAGCATACTCAATATTTTGAATTTTTTACTGTAATTATGGCTTGTAAATAAGAAAAATAATTAATCAATTAAAAACTGTTAAAAACTATTTGTTTTCCAGATGATTAGTAATGATTAAAAATATCTAGAGTTACATTAACCCTCAAAAACATTTCTAAAACGACACCGCAGGAATTTTACGAATGTGTTAGGTAATACTAGTGATAAATACTTGCCATGCGTGTCTTTTGTTCATTTATTTGTTATGTATTGTTAATAGTAATTGGTTGGTTATTAAATTAATATTTCATACTAATTATAAAATGCATTTCAATACTTTAATGGAATTAAAAAATGTTTAACTCACTGTTTGCTGTATAAACCTAAAATTTGTTAATAATGGTCAAGTAATGCTTAAAACCTAATTCAACCATCATGTGTGGTCTTGGAATATTTTTCAACAGTAATTAATTGATTATTTTTCTTATATACAAGTCATAATTAAAATAAGAAATTAAAAAGATTATTCATTAAAAAGCTGGAAAAATGTATGAAATGTTCTAGGAGACAGGTCCGTATCGCAAAAATTTCTTAATAATGGTCAAAAAAAGACTCAAAACGTAAATTGACCATAATGTGTGGTACACTGTTAAATTCGGAATAAAAAGGGCTTCTAAAGTTTGACATCAAAAAATCAGGACCGTATATAAAAAAATGAAATTGATGAATAAAAAAATTTATAACGTAATCTTTAAGTTCATTAAAAGTTGTTACAACGAAGAAGATTTATTAGTTTTGCCTTATCTCTCATATTATGTCACAAAAATATTAAGTTGAAAATTGGAAAATTTAGTTTTTTTAAAATAACTCGAAAATGAAAAATCATCTGTAAAATTTCGGAACATCATTTTATTTGCTCTTTAATTACAATTACTTACTATTAACGAGATCCCCTCCTTATCTTGGACTCCGTATACAGGGTGCTTCAAAACTCCGCCGGCAGAATTTTACAGGTGATTCAAAAAATATGAAATAAAGATCTATTGGTAAAATATTGGTCCGAAAACTTTTCATTTCCGAGATAAATGGCGATAGAATGTTACTTTTATTCTGATTTTTCTTATTTGTATACGTTTCCAATGAAAAACACTTTTGGAGTATCTATGAAATAACCTGCTAGAGAGTGGTATACTGTTTCCGCGCGGCATAGGCGTGCGCGTCATAATAAGTAAAATAACAAAGAAAATAATAATAACAGAAAAAATCGGTTATAATTTATAAAAAATTGTGAAGCACTTACCCTCTTAAACAGCGTTATCAAGTAGCTTGGCTGGCTGCTTAAAAGCATGAGGACATTGGAATTACCGAACATAAGAAGGAGTAGAAGCAACGTTATCAGTGTTATGACAAACTGGATAAGATTCGTGAAACATCAGGTATATTTCCACACTTGTGTTAGTAAGCAATGTTCGCCGTGATGAAAAATGTTCTTATATCTTGAGAAAGACCGTTAAACATCTACTGATGTAATACAGGCATAATTACAATAACCTTTGAACTTTGTTAACGGATCTATAGATGTACCATTACAAATTTCTCTTAATGTGGTAAAATCTGAATCTTTCTTTAAAACACTCTCGAACTTTTCTATAACGCGATCATTTTTTACGCCACCTGACAAAATATTTGCCAATCTGATTTAAACATTCCCTAACTCAGAAAACGCCTCGCGGATACAGACAATCGCTGAATTGATGAGAGATAGATATATAAATTTACATGTACGGGACGAAGATACATATTTCGCATCTAATCCTTGCAGCCGGAAAAGCGTCAACAGGTGAAATATGTGCAGCACCTCACATTGAATGCCGTGTAGATGGGCATCCTTTTCTTATACCTTTGCGCCGGCATATCTCTTTCCGGCAGTCTTTAACCTGTCTATCTATTCCACGTTAGTGCGCTGTTTATAGAGCCGTTCGGTCCGATTTTGATTTATGACATGTGAAATCAAAGTTTGTTTTTAGGAATATTTTTGTTGGTTTTTCCGTGTTTTCAGAAAGCATTTTGTCATTATTTTGTGCTTATTAGACATTGCTGGGCATTGTGTACCTGTAAAGTGTTTCTTTTTATTGAAAAGTAAGTAGGTAAACATATTTTATTTGTTTAACAATTATCCAGAGAAACAGTACTCCAAAATAAATGAATGTTATAGGAATCATATGATTTGGAAAATTGGAAAACTGATCATTTCAAAATATCGTCGTGTACTTTTGAGAACGGTAAATTAATGTCAAAGCCGGGTTTCGCACAGCGCACATTCAAACTGACGGTGAATGCAGTGGTCACCCATGAGGTTATGCATTTTGATTGGAAATAGAGAGGCACGTGTATCAGAGCCAGGATTTTTGTGAGGTGTCGTAGTGCCTGATATGAAGTTTCGCTGACAAACAAACCTTATCAATAATTATTATTTGACAATAATAATAATAATAATAATAATAATAATGATAATACTAATAATAATAATAATAATAATAATAATAATAATTATTATTATTATTATTATTATTATTATTATTATTATTATTGATTTCTATGATTACTGATTATTTTTATGCTAATGTTTAGTGGTAAGTTTCAAGTTTGTATATTTTTTCCACTATTTTTCCGGAATTAATTTAATGTAGATATCGATATAAAAACGTTTTCTTAGGTGTAATACTTACATTACCATACACCATTTTGTCTTTCATACTGTACATATTTTGCCAGTATCAATCCATTTGAATGGGTAGAATAAACGATATTTTTTTGGGCAATAGTTTGTTTTGTTGACTATTAATCACATGCACAAATTCTTTGTTTTATTTAATCTAAATTTTACCTCAGCTTAGGTCTTGAGTTTACTAGGCTGCAAATTTACTTCCTTTATAAAACAAAACTCAGTGGCACCCAATTGCCTTTGAAAATCTAAGCAAAGAGAACGTAAAGGGAAAATTAAAGACCTACGAGCAACCTAGCAAGATTCTGTTCCACTATTTAAACAGTCATATATTTTTATAAAAAACGTGCCCAGACCAAAGTTTAAGTTCCGTAAACAGAATGTTACTAGAAAATAGAAATGATATGTGTCAACGGCCACCATTAAACTCTAAGCTGATATTGCACCATTTGCAGTGACTCTATTAACGACAACGCAGTATTTTGTAATTTTTCTATTGTGTCAGTAATCCTTTATAATTATTATGAATAGTTTTTAAATCAGTTTCAACGGAACTTACTTATTTATTTTGACATAGAAATAAACGTTCAGCTAAATATGCTTACTTGAATTTGACGATACTGACCTTTAATAGTACCTATTAATGGAAAATTTTTGATTACCTTTTCACCAGGTATGTATACTTTCTTCCAACATGGACTGTTCTGGGCACGTGAAAATGGAGGTTTTCAGGACACTTGCAGTGGTATTTTTGCACATTGGCACAGTACAATATTTGTAGGGTAGTTTTTTAATACGTTTTACAGTTTAATAAAAATAATTGTACAAAAATTACACTGTAATAAAATAACAACCGTAACACCAACAAAAATTACTGTCTGGGCAAATAAGGCGGCTCTCCACATGCTACTCTCGTCACACCTTAGTTTCCGAAGTTAAATTTCTCCTCTGACTGGTTGAAGTCGTATTGCGAAGAGGAACAAATAAATCGGATAGAGTATGTGACGCCAGGAAATGTGAATGTTTTTTGTGTTGTATAACAAACCTGTTCAACTTTAGGTCTTGTAGACTGGCATTTTGCCACTCTTAAGCTACACTATTACAAATAATAACAATTAGTCTGGTAAATCAATATAGGTACAATCGCACGAGAAAATGCTCACTTGCTTTCAGACTATCACAGAGGTTGTCGATGATACACATATACGTTTGTATGTAGCACCCCTAGATTAGGCTTTACGTTAACATGTAGATTGGCACTTGTTTTTGCTTGTCTCCTGACGCCACTTGGAACTGAGGGAAAATAGCTTTTTAAATTGTAATAAATTATACCGAGAAGTAAAAAAAATTTTTAGTTAAATTATCCAAATAATTTTCTTCAAAATAATATTTTTGGTCTTGTACCGACTTGCTTAAACGATTTATGCAATACAAAAATACATGCAAATTCCTTATTCATATTAGATAGATCCTTAATGTTCCTAGTAAATCCCGGGGTAAATATTCATACGTAACGACAAAAAAAATTAAAGTACTTGAATGATGATACACACACTATCGAAACCGTTCGTCATGATTACTATTCCATCGAATGGTTCCTATAAAAAGAGGATGAGTAATGAAGGTCATTTGAAATAAAGAAGAATCAAAGCAAATTTCCGAAGGTCGATTTTTTTTTCTTTTTATGGGATTCGAAGACAGTTATGCGTATACGGACAACTGAGACGTCATCAGTGGATATAGAAGTGTTTAAAGAGAGTTTAAAAGCTAATTAATGAAATGCGTATTTAATGATATCAAGGAAATAATTAATTATTATTTGTTGTTGCTGTGGTAGCATCAGGAATATTTTACATACATATTTAAACACCTGAAGAATTGTTTAAAAATATATATAAATACATATGATTTTTAAAAAAGGATAAACAATAGTCAATATGTATGTATATATATATATATATATATAAAAAGAGGATGAGTAATGAAGGTCATTTGAAATAAAGAAGAATCAAAGCAAATTTCCGAAGGTCGATTTTTTTTTCTTTTTATGGGATTCGAAGACAGTTATGCGTATACGGACAACTGAGACGTCATCAGTGGATATAGAAGTGTTTAAAGAGAGTTTAAAAGCTAATTAATGAAATGCGTATTTAATGATATCAAGGAAATAATTAATTATTATTTGTTGTTGCTGTGGTAGCATCAGGAATATTTTACATACATATTTAAACACCTGAAGAATTGTTTAAAAATATATATAAATACATATGATTTTTAAAAAAGGATAAACAATAGTCAATATGTATGTATATATATATATATATATATATATATATATATATATATATATATATATATATATATATATATATATATATATATATATATATATATATATATATATATATATATATATATATATATATATATATATATATATATATATACCGGGTGTCAACGAGCTCACTTTCCGGCTGTCATTTCTTTATTATTTAATCGAATAAGATGAAACTTGGCAGGAGTCATAGGCTAATAAAAAGTCACTTTTCGAGGTACTTGTCAAATTTCGACGACTTCTGGTTTAGCCGGAAGTGACACCAACTTTAGATTTTCAAATGAGACACCCTGTATTTTTCTTGATTTTTGGAATCTAGGGATCATTTTACATACAACTGTATTATTTGTATTCCTTTTTGTGTCAATTTACCGTTTTTAAAACAAGTTTTTTGTTTTAATCTAGAGTGCCATGACCCACCTTAAATCGTTCTAATAGACGTTTACATCTGCACAAAAATACCAACACAAGTATCACCTTTCATTTGTCTTACCAGAGCGTTCAAAGTTGACTAAATCACTTTTTTGAAAATAACTTAAAAAAATTAAATACAACTACAACACTTTCATAGTATAATTAGATGTAGTTTTTTATTACGAATCCAACGGTGCATCACAACATAAAAATTCTCTTGGATTTTCTAAAGAAAACTACATTTTATTGCAATAGCCATTTTATATGGTTTGATCGAACATGCAACTGCACGACGCGACGATCAAATATTATATCCACTTAGCCATGACAAATCTGAATACTAATAATGGGTGGCTGTAAACAATTCGCTACAAACCAGAAACATAATATTAAAGACCAGAAAAAATTATTGTTTACAAATTTGTAAAATTCTATCATTTATCCTGAATTCAATTGTTTTCTATGGCAAACTTAACAATATTTTGAGGCTCTATTCCGTAATTTTTTAAACAGCTATAATTTACTTGTTTGTCATGGCTAACTGGATATAATATTTGATCGTCGTGCAGTTACATGTTTGATCAAACCATAACAAATGGCTATGGCAATAAAATGCAGTTTTCTTTAGAAAATCCAAGAGAATTTTGATGTTGTGATGCACCGTTGGATTCGTAATAAAAAACTACATCTAATTATACTATGAAAGTGTTATAGTTGTATTTAATTTTTTTAAGTTATTATCAAAAAAGTGATTTAGTCAACTTTGAACGCTCTGGTAAGACAAATGAAAGGTGATAAAATTGTGTAGGTATTTTTGTGCAGATGTAAACGTATATTAGAACGATTTAAGGTGGGTCATGGCACTCTAGATTAAAACAAAAAATTTGTTTTAAAAATGTTAAATTTACACAAAAAGTAATAACTATAATACAGTTGCACGTAAAATGATCTCTAGATTCCAAAAATCAAGAAATATATAGGGTGTCTCATTTGAAAATTCAAAGTTGGGGTCACTTCCGGCTAAACCGGAAGTCGTCGAAATTTGACAAGTCCCTCGAAAAATGACTTTTTACTAGCCTATGACTCCTGCCAAGTTTCATCTTGTTCGATTAAAAACTAAATAAATGGCAGCCGGAAAGTGATCTCGTTGACACCCGGTATATATATAATATATTATATATATATATATATATATATATATATATATATATATATATATATATATATATATATATATATATATATATATATATATATATATATACCGGGTGTCAACGAATCTATTAGACAAGTCATAACTTCTAGAGTACAAGGTACATAAAAATTAGATTTGGTATAGGTAAATGGTATGAAAAGAGGAGAGTTTTCGCATATTTTTTACTTTCCGGTCACTTCCGGTTTCACCGGAAATGGCTCCGGTTTTGAATTTTTAAATGGAATGCCCTATATATTTTAATATTTTTGGATTTCTGAGACAATTCTGGATTAGAATTTGACATTTTGAAAAGTTTTTACGCCTTCTTGATTTTTTGAGAGCCGCTTTTAATATTGCATCTAGGTGGCCATGATCGCTCGCAAACTAACCATCGGACCTCAGGTGATGTCAGAAAATTACAATCGCAAAGTTTTAGTAAATAGTATGATAGATAGGAATAAGACAAGTTGGAAAAATCACATTTTCCTGTCTAACTATTATTTTTCAAATGGCGACCCTTTTTTGACAAGTACTTTTCGAAAAAAGAATTTTGTGACGAATTTTACGATACTAATTTATTGGCGATTGGACTAAAAATAAGAACATAAATTAAATACCTACCTATTGCTAGGCAAAATACTGGATAATAATT
This sequence comes from Philopedon plagiatum, assembly GCA_963971165.1. NCBI lineage: Eukaryota > Metazoa > Arthropoda > Insecta > Coleoptera > Curculionidae > Philopedon > Philopedon plagiatum. The sequence goes on from OZ020193.1 coordinate 81,656,593, forward strand.
TATTTACTTTTGTGAAGTGTGCCATGGATAGCCATGGTGCATAATATTTTCTAGTTATTTTCATCTAGTCTTCTGTGAAAAACAAAATTCTCACTTAATTAATTACAACGACATTATGCTTTATGGGCAGATAGTGAAAGTTTTTTAGTTTTCGTTAAATTTCAGTTAAATTTTTCATCAAAATAATGTATACTCAAAGTGAAAAAGGTGATATGTTGTTAATATTTGGAGAATGTCAGAGAAATTCAAGAAATGCTGCTGAGTTGTATGCTCAAAGATATCCCAATCGGCATCATCCAGGTCATCAGTATTTTCTGTATGTTGAGAAGTGGTTAAGGCAAGAAAGAAATCGAGAGGCAGAACAGAGGTTTATCATAAATGAAGAGACTGAGATTAACGTTCTTGCTATGGTTGAGGTTGATAAAATGGCTTCTTTAAGAGAAATTAGTCAAGAACTGCAGATAAGTCATGAATCAACAAGAAAAATATTGAAAAAGCACGGATATCGATCATTCAAATATCAGTTACATCAACATTTGTATCCTGACGATGGCGATAGACGGGTAGTGTTTTGTGATTGGCTGCTTCAAAATCATAGAATTAACCCCAATTTTATCAATTTTATTCTGTTTTCCGACGAATCCCGATTTACAAATAATGGTATGTTCAATAAGAAAAATACTCGTTACTGGGCCACACAAAATCAACATAAAATGAGAGAGGGCAATTTTCAAGAAAGGTTTGGGGTTAATGTCTGGGCTGGTATCGTTGGAGACAGAATAATTGGGCCCATATTCTTTCAAGGTCAGTTAACAGGGGCTAGATACTTAGGATTTCTACAAAATGAAATCGAGGAACATCTTGAACATCTACCTTTAGAAGATTTACGTCGAATTTACTTCCAACAAGATGGAGCACCGCCTCACAATACCAGAGAAGTTCTTGATTACTTAATAGGGCATTTTAATAATCAAGTTATTGCAACCAATGGTCCAGTACGGTGGCCTCCCCGCTCAGCGGATCTCACTGTCCTTGATTTTTTTATTTGGGGATATGTTAAAGAAAGGGTCTACTATCCAACAGCCCCAGCCACTCTTGAAATCTTAGAAGAAAGAATTCTACGGGCATTCAGAAGTATAACGCCTCAAATGTTGCAAAACGCGTTGAGAGAAACAATTGAACGAGCTGATATGTGTCGTGAACACGGAGGAATGCACTTTGAACATTTACTACAGTAAGATTTTTGATAAATTTTAGATAGGTAGTACTTTAATTGAAGCATCATTAAAGTTGTTAGATAATTTTGTTAATTTTGTTATGTTAATGTGTTAATTTTGTTAATTTTTTTAATCCAGTCGCAAATAAGTTACTATCGTTAAATTCGTCACAAAATTCTTTTTTCGAAAAGTACTTGTCAAAAAAGGGTCGCCATTTGAAAAATAATAGTTAGACAGGAAAATGTGATTTTTCCAACTTGTCTTATCCCTATCTATCATACTATTTACTAATTGCGATTGTAATTTTCTGACATCACCTGAGGTCCGTTGGTTAGTTTGCGAGCGATCATGGCCACCTAGATGCAATATTAAAAGCGGCTCTCAAAAAATCAAGAACGCGTAAAAACTTTTCAAAATGTCAAATTCTAATCCAGAATTGTCTCAGAAATCCAAAAATGTTAAAATATATAGGGTATTCCATTTAAAAATTCAAAACCTGAGCCATTTCCGGTGAAACCGGAAGTGACCGGAATGTGAAAAATATGCGAAAACTCTCCTCTTTTCATACCATTTACCTATACCAAATCTAATTTTTATATACCTTGTACTCTAGAAGTTATGGCTTGTCTAATAGATTCGTTGACACCCGGTATATATATATATATATATATATATATATATATATATATATATATATATATATATATATATATATATATATATATATATATATATATAGATACTTTGTTACTTTTCTTGAACCATTTATAATATATCTTTTTTATTGTTTCTTTCTTGGGATTAGGTTCATTATAAAAACATTTTTTTTTTATTATTTTTTATTAAAAGTCCATTGACGTTTCGACCCCTTTTCGGGTCATTTTCAAAATGTTTTTTTTATTTGGTTTGTTAAAAGACCTAAAAATACATTATTGGTAATAATGTAAATAAAATAATATGTCCAAATTTTAATCCTTTACTGTCGTATTGTTGTGTTTTTGTAAAAAAAATTTTAACCAATAATGTATTTTTAGGTCTTTTAACAAACCAAATAAAAAAAACATTTTGAAAATGACCCGAAAAGGGGTCGAAACGTCAATGGACTTTTAATAAAAAATAATAAAAAAAAAATGTTTTTATAATGAACCTAATCCCAAGAAAGAAACAATAAAAAAGATATATATATATATATATATATATATATATATATATATATATATATATATATATATATATATATATATATATCCAAACAAATCTGAAATATTACTGTACCTATATGAATTAAATACTTACGAGGCGGTTGCTTATATCCATTTATTTTGGTATTTATTAGGAAACAAAAAGATTTTCTATTTTCTGACGTCACACGAGATGTAAATAAATGTGCTCGTATGACTGGTGTACTGTTAATTCGAGTGATAATGTATATTCTTGATTATCTCCCAAAAACTGCAAGATTTAGTGGATAAGAAATGTTAGATTTGATTAAAAAGACTGTTCAACAATGATCGGTCAATCGGATAATTTGCCAATTGACAAACCCATTCTATTTTCTTTATTGCCGACAGTTAATTCATTTCTGATGACTGCTTGTTTTTTACAAATCCCGACTTTATCAACATCTGCTGAAATTAAAGAAGTAAAAGCCTCAAGGTATTTGTTTAAGATCTGTTATGAGTTAATAAGCTCAAATAAGTTTTTTATTTTCATTTGTCTTATGCTATACTGTCACACTGGTAAGTTACAACCTTAACATTTGTGAGCAATCTTTCGATAGAATTTACTATACCATAAAAATAAATTTAGGCATAGCAAAATATGCTTACTTGAATTTAAAGACTAATATCATGATATTTATATAAAATACTTGATTAACTTTGCACTACCTTCTTCTGATATCAGCTGTTCTAGGTACATGAGGTTGTTCGGGACACTTGCAGTGGTATTTTTGCATATTGGCAATACTTATAGGGTAGCTTTTAGGAAATTTTATCCTTTCATAAAAAGAATTACACACAAATTACATTATAAGCAAGAAACGAACTCGGCGCAAACAAATTTATCTATTTTCATCATGGATAAACCAAGTTTATTTAAAAGATCCTTCAGCTATATATGTCAAGCTTCTCAATGAAATTCCTATAAAAATGTTACATCGTTCTCAATTTTCGTTTTAGATTGCTTATAATGTACTGCTTTCAAATTACTATTCTTTTTTTCTGCCAACCAGTTACCGTATTACTAATGAACCTACTCCTCCTTTTAATTCCGTTTAACTCCTTAATTTATTTATTGCCACATGAGTAGCTTTAAAATTGTAGATCTATAACGTTACTTATTTTTGCTTTTTAATTTTCTGTAGTTTATTGGATTATTTGAATTATTTTTTTTGTTATTATTCTAATTATTCTCTATTTTTTTGTAACTTTTTAGGTAATAATTTTGGGTTTTTTTTAATTATTGTAATTATTATTATTATCATTATTATTATTATTAATTAATTTCTTATTTTTCCTCAGACTATCAGTAATGATAGGTTATTTAGTTTTAGAAATACGAATTTCTCTTGTTTTCCTTTTTTTGTCTTAAAAATTTACTTTTGTCCGCTATAAACCGTAATAAATTTAACAACAATAAAAAGAATATCTGCATATTAAATTTTATAGGTATTTATAGTATTTTGTATAAAAACAGCTCCTATGTCTCGTTTTAGGTATCAATAACTACAATGTCTAATTACAATGTAAAATTTGCGCATTATACGTTCTCTAGTTCCTAGTTTAGATGATTTTAAACAGTTTATTGTAAATCAAAACTTCGATATTATTGGGGTGTCTGAGACGTGGTTGTATAAGTGTATAAATTCCAGTGATGTTAAAGTTACGGGGTATAACTTTGTTTGATTACCAACACAAAAAAGTAGTCTTATGTAAAAAAATAAAATAAAATTGACGTGTTTTGGCGTTTTCCTTAAAACTTAATAGTTTTTAAAATAAAAAATAATTTAATTTTTAGGGGTTGCTTCTACCCACTTAGTGGGCGAGTTTTGCAATATCCTTTCTTAGTGGACGTATACCGCGTAAAAGAAAGCTGTGTGTAAAATTTCAACTTTTTAGCATTAGTAGTTCAAGAATTACCATTCGCAGCTTGAAACTAATGGACATGAAAGAGAGATGCTTTTAGAACTTTTTTCTTAAGTTAAACCAAACTAACCTGAGTTTCCACTGTTTTATTAGAATTTAAACAGGCTGTCAAGAAACATATGAAATAACGACATATTTTATTTTTAACGAATTAAACTTAAAAAATTAGCTGTATTAACACTAACATTAGGTGATTCATGATATTTGGTACTCTTTAAAGGTAATTTAATGGTATTTAATTAGATATTCAAAATATTCACCATTTGCTACTTGGCAATAATCAAGTCTGTTTACAAGCTCTATTTGATTACACAGGACCACAAATGGGAACCGAAAAAAGTCCTTTGGCGAGATTGATATCCTATATGTATTTTGGTGCGCTGATTACGAATCCGAGGTCCATATAACCCCAGCACATCACGTTCAAGGTCATTTGAAGGTCAAATGCATATATTACGGAAAAACAGAAAATCTGACCACGGATTCGGAAAGAGCGGGAAATTTTACGTCCAAATATGTAGTTTTTATTTTTTCCAACATGACCCTCCAAGGTCATCTGGGGGTGAAATGACTCACCGATAGACCAAATTCTTATTTCCCATATAGGTACATCATCACAACTACAGACTTTTACGTACAACTTAGTCAGGTATCTTTAGGTTTTTTGACGCGCTGATTACGAATCCGAGGTCCATATAATCCCAGCACGTCACTTTCAAGGTGATGATGTATATGGGAAATAAGAATTTGGTCTATCGGTGAGTCATTTCACCCTCAGATGACCTTGGAGGGTCATGTTGGAAAAACTAAAAACTACATATTTGGACGTAAAATTTCCCCGCTCTTTCCGAATCCGTGGTCAGATTTTCTGTTTTTCCGTAATATATGCATTTGACCTTCAAATGACCTTGAACGTGATGTGCTGGGGTTATATGGACCTCGGATTCGTAATCAGCGCACCAAAATACATATAGGATATCAATCTCGCCAAAGGACTTTTTTCGGTTCCCATTTGTGGTCCTGTGTTATTATTTATGCACTGCATTAGGAGGTACCTTTTAGTCGAATTTCATTTCGAATTCGAATTTTTAAGTCATCAAGATCTAATGGTTTTGTTTTGAATACTTTACTATTTAAATAACCCCTGAAATAAGTCCAAAGGTGTCAGATCTGGTGATCCTCCTGGCCACTCAATAAACCCTCTCCTCCCGATCCACCTATTTGGAAAAACTTCATCCAACTAATTGTACTTTGGTAATTAACATGTCCGAAAAAATTTAAACCTGTCTAATTCCAAAACTATAAAATATGTTATATGAAAACTGTTTAGAATTTTACGTAGAATCCGAAAATCTAAAAATATACGGGGTATTCTATTTAAAAAAATAAAGTTGTCCTACTTTTTTGAGCCATCCTGTATAATAAAAAATATTTTTAAAATATGTAAAAATGAAAATAAAGTTCACGTATCCGAGCGATTTTCCACAAAATTTTGTAATTTTTTATATAACGAATTTATTCCATACTTTATGTCCTCACTGTATGGAGACTATCTTTCGCCCGCGACTTCGTCCGCGGTATAAAAATTTTACTCTATTACAAACTTTGAACCCCCATTTCACACCCTTAGGGGTTGATTTTTTAAAAACTGTAAAACACTTGTTTCACCATTTATTTTTTAGAGTACTTCTATGAAGTTTTGACTTAAGAGCCTACATCAGTGGACCGCGTGCTCCGATTCGGGATTTCGCCACTGAAGAGCGTAAATCAATGTTAATGAGCAATCTGGCAACATGGCCATTCGGAGACGCGACGCGACCTCGCCGTCGTGAGTTGTATTAGGACAGGACTTGATTTCTTGAAGAATAATTGATTATTTTTGAGCAAGTTTATATTATGTATTTAGGATTTCAAATTATTTCACTTTTCACTGTAAATAATCGCAAACTATTAAATGTTGGACATAGGACATTCTTTGATAATAATTATTGATCTTGATTTCTTTTTATTCATTATATGTCTTATTTGTTTATTTAATCTTTTTGTCTATCATATGGGAATCGTTAAAAATTAAAGACAAATTTTCAAGAATTCGTTATTTATTTGGAAAAAATAAATATAGATATAGACAGAAATACATAAACAGATAGGTAGGTAGACTGGCAGCCATTTTTCTTTCTTTTTTGTACGTATCTATAAGAAAAAGTGCATTAATAAATGTGTAATATTATAAAATAATACTACCTAATGACATAACAGCAAACAAATTTATGGAACAATATAAGATACTTTTCCTTCACAAATATGTTATCTCCAATGGGTAGGGTTTTTGGCAAAAGCGGATCAACCAGTTCAGGAAACATAAAATTGTCATAAAAAATCTTAATTTCGGCAACATTTTATTTTGCCAAAAGGATTCATCACGTTTTATCTAAAAAAAAGAATATTCTAGAAAAAGAATATTCTCCAGTTTTTAACAGAAACTGTAATAATTAATTTACCCTGATTTAAAGGTTTTGGTGTTTAGAAATAATTTTGAATTCAACCTAACCTACGTAATAAGCGGAGTTTGCTATATCCGAAGTTCACGGTCAATAGAGCGTCAACGTAACATATTACCCCATTTTGAACATCCCGTAAATCTAAAACAGCTTAATTGATTTTAAAACCGAGAAAAATTCTGAGAGAGCGATTCATTAGAAATCAATTCCTTTCACAAATTACGCACTTTTGATGTATGCTTCTTGTGCCAAAGAGAACAAATCTACCTCGTTTTTTAAAATCTATCAAGTCATTTCAGATGTACGGGGTCTCAAAAATGGATCAAAATGTTATATTTAACAGTTCAATTGGCGCTTGGTTTATATTATTTTATTTAATCATAGTACAGGATCCGAAGTAAGCTCGTCCTTTACCGATCTGCTTACCGGATAAAAAGTCTTTTTTATCAAACATAATATGTTAACAAATATATCGCGAATGGGTTGCCTAATGAAATATGGTCATGGCTATCCTTAATTAAAAATACTGTAATTTTTTTTTTTTATATTTCACTCACTTGCTTACCAAACGAACTTAATAGGTACTAATCGAAAGTATAAAGCATAAGGAACATGCAAAAGTTAGGTTGCCTACTTTTTTTCGGTCCCTATACCGGGTTGCCATCAGGTATAAACAGGTGAGTCGATTTTAGTAATTTGTACTCATCTGCTTTCTCATTGAAACATATATTAAAATAAAGATAATTTTATTGCGAACACTCTTGCGAAAAATCGGTCATGAATCACGGTTGCCAGGCTTTGAAATTTAAAAATTGGAGCAAGCGATGCGAGACAGGGAAGCATTGCGCGTACTATTCGGTGCGATAGAGGAGGACACAGCATAGCAACTGTGTGTGACGCGACTTTCGGATGAAGGAGAGTGCGCATGCATGTATTTCTATTGTTTTATAATAAACTTTTTTTACATGACACTAATGTGTTCATCATTTGACATACATTTTACATACCCTAATTTTGTTCATATTAAAAATACAAATTTCATTTTTGGGTTGAAGCTTTAGTTGACAAAATCACATTTTTTGCCATAAAAAAACAATTGAATATTGATTGTGGTTTCTCCGGAGGTGAGTTTAAGTTTTTTATTTTAAATGGCAACCTACCAATTTTTTTATACCATTAGATACCTTTTTAAATTCCATTTTCGGTAATATATCATAAGTGGTAGTTTGCTCTCAAAATGGCGACACTGGAGTCATTTTTCCGTTTGAGTAGATCGCCATTTTGAAGTTCCTGGTTGTTATTTTCATAAAATAACTCTGTAGTTTAGTGAAGAAGATTGTTTAACTTTTATTTTTTAAAATGATTTTGTAAAACTCTTTTAAAATAATTTGTGTATGCAAATTTATGTTTTCTTAATATGGACCATTTTTAAAGCAAATTTGCACCAATACATTAAATAGAAAGTACCAAAAGTAAAATAGCCGTCGCGTAGTACATGTTACTTATTATATTACCTAAAATTATCAAAAACACATTTTAACGGTTTTTTTTCTAAAAAAAAGTCAAATAAACAAGACAAAGTACGTTTAAAAAGAACATTTATTTAAGATAAAATCGGCTATGCATTTACCTAAGTTGGCGTTAAAAAACAGCCCACTTAGGTAAATGCATAAATCTGATTTTATGTGTAATAAATAATGTTATTCTTAACGTACTTTGTCTTATTTGACATTTTTTGGAAGAAAACCGGTAAAATGTGTCTTTTTGATAATAATTATCAAAAAGACACATTTTACCGGTTTTCTTCCAAAAAATATCAAATAAGACAAAGTACGTTAAGATTAACATTATAATTTATTACACATAAAATCAGATTTATGCATTTACCTAAGTGGGCTGTTTTTTAACGCCAACTTAGGTAAATGCATAGCCGATTTTATGTTAAATAAATGTTCTTTTTAACGTACTTTGTCTTGTTTATTTGACTTTCTTTTTAGAAAAAACCGTTAAAATGTGTTTTTGATAATTTTAGGTAATTAGTAACATGTACTACGCGACGGCTATTTTACTTTTGGTCCTTTCTATTTAATATTTTGGTGAAAATTTGCTTTAAAAATGGGCAATATTAGTAAAACATAAATTTGCAGATACCAATTATTTAAAAAGAAATGATGTTAAAAAATAAAAGTTAAACAGTCTTCCTCACGAAACTACAGAGTTATTTAATGAAACAACCAGGGACTTCAAAATGGCGACCTACTCAAACTGAGAAAAATGCCTCCAGTGTCGCCATTTTGAGAGCAAACTACCACTTATGATACCTATGTCACCGAAAAGGGAATTTAAAGAGCTATCTAATGGTATAAAAAAAATTGGTAGGTTGCCATTGAAAATAAAAACTTAAACTCACCTCCGGAGAAACCACAATCAATATTCAATTGTTTTTTTTATGGCAAAAAATGTGTTTTTGTCAACTAAAGCTTCAACCCAAAAATGAAATTTGGATTTTTAATATGAACGAAATTAGGGTATGTAAAATGTATGTAAAATGATGAACACATTAGTGTCATGTAAAAAAAGTTTCTCTTTCATCCGAACGTCGCGTCACGCGCAGCTGCTATGCTGTGTCCTCCTCTATCGCACCGAATAGTACGCGCAATGCTTCTCTGTCGCGCATCGCTTGCCCCAATTTTTAAATTTCAAAGCCTGGCAACCGTGATTCATGACCGATTTTTCGCAGGCAACCTTATACCACCGTGTTCGCAATAAAATTATCTTTATTTTAATATAGTTTCAAAGAGAAAGCAGATGAGTACAAATTACTAAAATCGACTCACCTGTTTATAAGTACCTGGCAACCCGGTATAGGGACCGAAAAAAAGTAGGCAACCTAACTTTTGCATGTTCCGTATGCTTTATACTTTCGATTAGTGTATTAAGTTCGTTTGGTAAGCAAGTGAGTGAAATATTAAACAAAAAATGAGTTACAGTATTTTTAATTAAGGATAGCCATGACCATATTTCATTAGGCAACCCATTCGCGATATATTTGTTAACATCTTATGTTTGATGAAAAATACTTTTTATCCGGTAAGCAGATCGGTGAAGGACGAGCTTACTTCGGATCTTAGACTATTACGTGTTTATATCGGTTAATTTCATATAAATCATATATACCTACCATAACCAGTAGAACTACTCACACACTACTTACCGTTTTTTCATAGAAAGTCGTCTATTTTTGCGACTTGTGGATGAACATAATCGTTTTCTGACACATAAATTTTCGTTCTTTCTAGTCCGCCCCATGATAGCTATTTAAATACACCGAAAATCCAAATCACAATCACACGCTAATCTTAATAATAAGACTGCTCCCGGTGGCGTATTGGCATTGTTTACCACAGTGCAGCGCATATACGGCGTTGGAACGCAGTAAAGAATGGCCAAATGTTCGCCGCATGTATCCAGGCAAAGCTTACCGCGGTTCAGCAGAAACTGAATGCGCGTTTTCAATTTTGTCGAATTTTAAGCCTAAACATTTTAGTTATTATTCGTCCAACCGAAGTAATTTTTTATGTGTGTATTTCAATTGACTGATTGTGCAATAATATAAACATATTTATTGCAAACGCGAAATGACTAAACAAGCCCATTGATAAAAATCAATTCGCAGCCGATTTGTTGACTTTTCCAATTTTCAACCAGCTAAAATCGATCTGATCTGACGGCGGTTTGTGAAAAAAAATGGCACGTGGCATTCAACTCTCGTCAGGCAAAGTGTATAGGTTGTATATCGAAGGTGTTATTTAATAATCTTGCATCTGTATTATAGATATGACACATACGTTAATGACGATACATCGAGATGGAAGCTATGATGTAATATTAAGCTTTCGATATAAAAACAATATTTGAGGGTGGCATATTTATATTTAAAATACAAACAATATTTGAGGGTGACAAATCTAAATTTAAAAATCTTGTAAAAAATACTTTTTAAAAAAAGCTGTTATTATTTAGATGTACTAAAACGAAAAAAATAAGTATAGTTTTTTCATTGTGGTAATGCTGAATGCTATTTCTGAGTGGACGTAGTTAGCGTGGGTGGATCCTAAGAAAAGGAGTATCAAAGAATCAAAGTTATCACTGAAACAGATATACTAATATATTATGTTAAATTTACTGCCTTAAAAGCTCGTCGCGAGCGAAAAGTTCATACAGGCATTAATTTTGTTTGGCAGAAATTGTGAATACCTAAGTATGCATTTTTTTCTTTTCTATTTACGCGACAAGCTTTTGAGACAATAAAGTTAACATAATATATTATACCTGTTTCAGTGATAACTTTGATACTACTTTTCTTAGGATCCACCCACGCTAACTACGTCCACTCAGAAATAGCATTCAGCATTACCACAATGAAAAAACTAAACTTATTTTTTTCGTTTTAGTACATCTAAATAATAAAAGCTTTTTTTAAAAAGTATTTTTTACAAGATTTTTAAATTTAAATTTGTCACCCTCAAATATTGTTTGCATTTTAAATATAAATTTGTCACCCTCGAATACTGTTTTTATGTTTGTATTTTAAATATAAATATGCCACCCTCAAATATTGTTTTTATATCGAAAGCTTAATGTTACATCATAGCTTCCATCTCGATGTATCATCATTAACGTATGTGTCATATCTATAATGCAGATGCAAGATTATTAAATAACACCTTCGATATACAAACTATACACTTTGCCTGACGACAGTTGAATGCCACGTGACACTTTTTTTCACAAACCGCCGTCAGATCAGATCGATTTCAGCTGGTTGAAAATTGGAAAAGTCAACAAATCGGCTGAGAATTGGTTTTTTATCAATGGGCTTGTTTAGTCATTTCGCGTTTTCAATAAATATGTTTATATTATTGCACAATCAGTCAATTGAAATACACACACAAAAAATTACTTCGGTTGGACGAATAATAACTAAAATGGTTAGGCTTAAAGTTCGACAAAATTGAAAACGTTCAGTTTGTGCTGAACCGCGGTAAGCTCTGCCTGGATACATGCGGCGAACATTTGACCACTCTTTACTGCGTTCCAACGCCGTATATGCGCTGCACTGTAGTAAACAATGCCAATACGCCTCCCGGTGTCGTACGATGCTTGCTGTGTTGCCAAAATGTGTTAACTGCCGAAAAAGCTACGCGATTTTCTCCAAAATTCATTAATTACGGAATTCCAAAGTTTTACAGAAAACTAAAGGTTTAATCAAAAATTCGATCTCCGCATAAATTATAGAGAAAATCGTGAACAATGAGGGAAAGTCTTTTAAAAAAATAAATATTACAAAATAACAAAAATTTTAAAAATAATTTTTTGATTTTTCTTTTTAAATGACTTTCCCTCATTTTGCTATAAAATTATAATATATTTCCAAAATTTCGTATCATTTCGTTGGTTAGTTTTGGTGCAATTCTTTGAAACAAATTAGCATGTTTCAGCTGGTGATGAATGCTCTTAATGGGACCATCTAATATTGTTTCTCCATACAAAGTTTGAACCTCTATTTCACCTCCTTAGGGGTTGAATTTTGAAAAACTAAAGTACTTCTATGAAGTTTCGACTTAATAGGATCATTTAATATTTTTTCTCCATATAAAGTTTGAACCGCTATTTTACCCCTTAGGCGCGAATTTTGAAAACCCTTTTCTTAGTAGATGCCTACGTTATATAAGAAACCTCTGTGCTAAATTTCATGTTTCTAGATCCAGCGGTGTGGGCTGTGCGTTGATATGTCAGTCAATCCGTCAGTCAGTCAGTTTCGTCTTTTATATGTAGAGATGACAATACAGAAACTTGTCGAACCATAACTGATCAACTAGAAGATCTAAATTTAAACCATTACTAAGTCCTAAAGCTTTTTAGTGAATCCCCAGGTTTGCTCAGGTTTGCTAGGTAAAATTTTATCGCCCAGTCTTTCGGAAACGAAACTTTTGCGGTTTGCTATCTGCAGCCTAAACATAAGTCGGGAGAAAAAAATAAATATACACCCTGTATATTAGTTTTTTACGAGTCGTTCAACAATGGCGCCTTTATACGCGCAAGTACGGAACTTGCATAACTTGATTTGGCTGGCTAGTTTATTTAAAATTTAAATTAATATTGTTTTTGAATAAATTACGTTACAGATTAAACCACTTCATCTAAAAAGTTGTAAAGTGTTACGAACAAAAAGAAAAAGTTGATCTTGATTTACCTTGAATGCACGTCGATTTAAACTTTTTTAAAATATGGTGTACACTCAAAAAAATATTTACTCTGTGTAAAAATACCTTAATTCAAACTTTTCCTTTTTGTATATAGGGTGCTACGAAATAATAAAATAATAAATCCTGGTATGAATTCGGATTGAAGGAAAATATTCCTAAATGGCGCTTGGGTTGGGTTTGCTTGGGGGCAATAATCAGCTGGTAATCGCCCCCTTAAATTCTCTCTAACCAGCGGTACCCGCCATTGGCAAGAAACACATGATACCAAATAAGTTGCCAATTCTATCAATAACTTTTTCTATGTGATAAGATACAATATTATTGTTACCTTTGTAGTAAAGTCAATTTAAAATACACTCCTTTTGAAAATGTTTAAGATTAACAAATACCAATATACCAAAAAACACTCATAACACTGTACAGGGTGTCCCATTTTCGGCACTTTTGCGGGGTATCTCCCTTATTTTTAAAGATAGAGGGTTGCGGTTTTCGCGACAGTATGCTAGTTTTTGATGAAACGAAAGATGGCATAAAAATATTTTTCATGGCCGCCTTCGTTTTTGACATAAAGGACGAAATTGATTTTTTTCCATTTTCGGACCCCCCTCGCATTTCAGTTATCTTGTAACTTATATAAAAAGTAAAAATGGATCACCAGATGTGATATTTTTCGAGGTATTAACCACATAAATGTTTTTTTAAATGGAACACCCTGTATATTTTTTAACCATTAAGTTTCCCCTTTCGAGAGCTTTTCAAAAATATATAACACTTTATAGTTATTTTTTATTTTTAGCCCTTAGATCGAACTATTTAGTTTTAAAATTTAATTTTGCGTAGTTGGCCGTGTTTAACAAGTGGTTTAACGACAATTCAGGTATTTAGATTTAAAAAAGAAACTGGTTAAATCCTGTATTTTCATTAATTTATTAAAATTCGTATTATTTTTTAAACTACAACACTACTTGTTATCTAGATATATAGAAAATTCTAACCAGAACTAAAACTACTTAGTGTTTAATCACTTGAAAATTCAATTAGTTGTCTTGAATTATTAATAGCAAAATGAAAGTCAAATTTAAAAACAAAACATACAAAACTTTAGGTAACGAAAAGAGTTAGTCCATTTAATACATTCTAGCTCTTTTCGTTACCTAAAGTTTTGTATGTTTTGTTTTTAAATTTGACTTTTATTTGCTACTAATAATTCAAGACAACTAATTTAATCTTTAAGTAATTAAAAACTAAGCAGTTTTAGTTCTGGTTAGGATTTTCTATATATCTAGATAACAAGTAGTGTTTTAGGTTAAAAATAATACCAATTTTAATAAATTAATGAAAATACAGGATTTAAGCAGTTTCTTTTTTAAATCTAAATAATTGAATTGACGTTAAACCACATGTTAAACACGGCCAACTATAGTACGCAAAATTAAAGCTTAAAATTAAATAGTTCGATTTAAGGACTAAAATCAAAAAATAACTATAAAGTGTTATATATTTTTGAAAAGCTCTCGAAAGGGGAAACGTAATGGTTAAGAAATATACAGGGTGTTACATTAAAAAAACATATATTTGGTTAATATATCGAAAAATATCACATTTGATGAAAATCTAACCACGTCACTCGTCTACGTAGAAAACTCTAATAGGATCCATTTTAACTTTTTTTATAAGTTACAAGATAACTGAAATGCGAGGGGAGTCCGAAAATGGAAAAAAAAATCAATTTCATCCTGGATGTCAAAAACGAAGGGGGCCATGAAAAATATTTTTATGCCATCTTTCTTTTCATCAAAAAGTAGCACACTGTCGCGAAAACCACAACCCCCCTATCTTTAAAAATAAGGGAGATACCCCGCAAAAGTGCCGAGAATGGGACACCCTGTACAGCCATTCATTTAATACAAGAAAATATCGCTGGACTAATTATTAACACCAAAAAATAAATAAACACTACTTAAAATATTCCATGGTATTTTGTCACTATTCGCACTATTAAAAACTGAAAACTAATGTTTTTATTACTTTTAAAGTAAAATCTCTGTAAAATTCACTTTTTCTAGAAAGGAACACACATACAACACCAACAAAACAGAAGGTATAGTCATTAATGAAAAAAACGTTTCACTAGCTAATTAAATACAATGCTTAAAATAATTGTTTTTTTTTTACTATCAGCCCTGTTGAAAAACTGAAAATTAAAAATTTATTTATTTATTAAAAAGCACAACTCTCTTACGATACGCTCGGATTTAATAAACCTATTCTATTTTCTTCATTAAACACGATATTTGAGATTCGTGACAACTATAGGCAACCCATAATAACACTTATGAATTTTTGTTGCATAAGGAAAAGAGGTTATTTGTGTCGAGATAATAGTGAGATTTTGTCATTAGAAATTGCAGATACACTAACCTATAAACGATAAAATTTAAAGCAGTGTTTCTGTTACATGATTTATAAAAACTTAAAAATTAAAACTTTGTCTTTCTTATCTTTGGTAGGATTATGTATTCATTTAGCAAATGAGGTGAAAATTCTGATTAATATACCACTTTAAATTTTATGGGTTGGGGGTTAGCGTGCCTGCAATTTTTTTTTTTGCGAAATGGCTTTCAGCCTTGTGTTCGGAATCTTTGAGAGGGCACATGATTTATTGTTGTAAAGAGCGCTACTGATCACGTGTCTATGTTGCGCCCTTATCGGCCGATTTGCTAACTACCATAATAATAAGTGAGATCGGGGTGCTTTTATTGTTTTTATGATACGGTCAAATTTAAAAGCGTCGCTGACTGCAAAACTTTTACGAAGTTTATGTTTTGAACTCGGTTTTTGATCAGTTTCCTCAAAAGTGTCAAGAGGTGTGGGATATAAAAAAAGGAACTCAATCAGAAATTATATGTTTTTTCAAAAAAAAAAAATCATATTCCTAACGGGTACATTTTTAAATACGTAGGAAAGTAATTTTTTAAAGTATAATGTGTTTTTGGCAATTATACATTATTAATAGGTAATTGTTGGACAATCCTAGCGTAATTTATTTATTTTTTATTTCTTTATTACAACAACTTTAAAATATACTATATATTCCCCTCGAAAACAAAATGTTGGCAACGTCGCAGCAGCGGGCACGCGTTTGGTCTAGTTTTCGAGTGATACAGAAAATCTTACAGTTGTTCGATTAAACCAAAAAAAAGTATTGAGCATGTCTCTAGACCACCCCAGGATTCACCCATTCCAATATATGCAGTTAATTTCATAACACCCTGTATATATGTGTTTATTATACAAGAATTTCTTTTGGACTAATAATACTAGATTCATTCAAGTTAACAGTTTTTAAAAAATATTTTTTCTGAAACAATTATTTTTTCCGTGTAGTTTAGCGGGTTTAAAAATGAATCGAAAACACCACAACACTTTAATTGGTAATATCCTGATCGGGTAGTATCCTTGCTGCTCTTGTTTTTGTAAATTAAAACGCGTCTAAGATGGGCGTATGCCGTAAACAGGATTTTAATGATCTGTTAAAATCAGAAACCAGTTAAATGAGCGCAGTTTTCTCTTATAAAGAATAAAGATAAGAATCATTGTTTTAATAATTATTACTTGTTATTTTTTAAATATAATTATTGACGTGGTAAACTCTGTCTAAAATAACACTTTTGTAGTGGCAACGGAACAAACCCTTTATTTTTCTGTGATTTCCCAGATTTTTGGTATTTTTCAGTCGTCTTTCTTCTGTTTCTAAGTGTCTGAGTGTTATATTAGGTTTTTGTGTTATTAGATTTCATAGCCATAGAAATTGGTTTAAATTTTTAAGTGCAGCAGAAACAAGATTTTTATTTATTTTTGAAGCCAAGCTGCATCTATCAAAGGTCGTTCTGTGTCTCTTCTGAATGTTTTTTCAAAAATCGCTAAAATGTCATATGGAATAACTACTCTGCCTGGGTTCGATTTTAACCAGAGGTGCATTTTCTCATTATAGTACGCTTGGAAAGGACCGAATATTCCAACATCCATGGGTTGCATTTCATAAGCGAAATGGGGTGAAAATTTAATTAAGATAATGCCATTCGCTCTGTAAAATTCGATGGTAGTCAAACTTTTGTGGCTACTGTGCCCATCTAGTAACAAAAGGACCTTGTGTTCAACAGATCACTTTGAATTTTTTTGGAAATGTTCAAGGAATTGAAGAAATGTCTTTGAGTTTTGATAACCAGATTGATTTTGCAGTGATATGGTCCTGTATGGAGCTCCCTTGAAATATAATTCATTTCTAGGACTTGCATTAAATATCTATCGCACGACTCGGAAGTTATGTCGACCGTAACGACCAAAACTGCTGTATACACAGTATTTAAGTTCGTTTGATAATTTTCCTGAAAATTCCCGACTATTTATTATTCCAGGCGCATTCCGGACAAAAAAACACCTACATTCCGGATTTGTCCGGACTTTTTAGGACGTCTGGTAACTCTAGATGCGAGGCATACCGCTTTACTCCGCTGCCAAAAGGTGCATACTTATTTATTTATTCAACAGTATCAACAGTTAATTCATTTGTTTGATGAATAATAAAAAACTTTTGGTAATTTTTTTTTCGCTTTACACAAGATTTATGATCCGTTGAAAAATCAACGGTTCAAAGTGATAATTTTTTTAAAGTTGTTCAATGAATTACATGTCTTCTTTCTTTCTCAGTAACATTAAAACAGTTCACAATAGTATTAATTGGAGCTGATTATACCCCTCTTAAGTGTAACCACATATATTTCCGACAACTTGAGCAGCGTAAAAGCGAAACATCCATTCTAACTAAAAGTGCGTATCAAAATAAACAATACCTTTTTGTAGAAAATTAACAATAATTCTATAGCCATTGTTGGAAAAAATCAGTTCCTATTCAAGAATAAAACAATCATTAGTATTATTTAAACGCTATTTTTATCTATAATGATGATATCAAAGCTGGCAAATTGCGGAAGGATGATGCAAAATTAATTATGGTTGTTTATTTGCAAGACACACTAAAATTGTTGATTTTTAATTTAAAGGACGTAGAAAACTTGTGTTTGTTTATTATTAACTGAAGGTTAATTATTATTTAAAGGATTAGGTAATGACTAATGAATAAGTAATTCTTGCAAAAGATGCTATAAATTTTAGGCATTAGTGATAATTTGGACTGTCACTTTGGCAAAGTTCTATAATTGGGGAACTTGCATAAAAATTTAAATAATTTGATAATAATTATAAAAATCTCGATGGTGTAAAGCGTATATTTTACATTCTATAACATTGAATCAGCATCAGCTGAGAATGTTTAGTTCATGGGCGAGAAAGTGCGTTTGGAACATTGGCCAACATAGCTTCTCACCTACTTTCTGGGAAGGGATGTAGCCAGGCTTTCAGTTATATGGCATATTTTCAGATTGATAAACTATACTAAAATAACTCAATTACTAAGGGTATCCCAATAGGTAGGTACCTACTTCGTGATTTAAATTTGGCGCTATTTTTCAACAAATTAATCTAGAAATTTTATATTATGCATAAGTCATCTAGATTAGATACCCGGCAGTTCAATTATGGATCGTTTTACTACGGAAGAACGTGTTAGAATTGTTCAAATTTACTATGAAAATTCCCGTTCTAAAAACCTGTTCACAAACCTAAAAATAACATTTCTAGGTTTGTGACCTGCTTAAACAAGTTATGCAGTAAAAAAATACATACATTCCCTCTTCCTAGAAAATCTGATATATATGGTAGTCTAGTTCAGCTTTTCCTTGCAGATTAGCTGATATGCATTACGAGTATTCGAATTGCGGACACAGTGTATATATTTGTTGGAATTTGGGATAACAAGTACAATACAATCCACCTACCACGGATAGAATTACATTTATATTATTACATCTGTTTTTTATCGTTTGCTTTTTTGTATTGATGTTAAATTGAGTGCTAGTAAGTAAGCGCTTCTTCTGGTTGTTACAGTAAAAAAATGTTTTTAATATTATTAATGGTTATCATTGCTTCAGGTAAGTAGGTATACTTCGTTTGAATATATACGATTGACTGCAATAAAACTTTTTGCTACCTAGTGTCAAAACTTTCTAATTTTCCAAGTATAGGTTGTTTTAAAATATACCGTTGGCCTATTGACGACTATAAAACATTTTTGATACCTAATATACATATATAGTTCGTTTTAAAACATCCTTGACAGAGTGTTTATAATAAAACCTGTTTGATACCTAATGTCATAAAATGTTCTAAATTTCCAAATATAGTTCGTTTCAAAATATACTGTGGGCCTATTGACGACAATAAAATATTTTTTGTAGCTAATGGGTAGGTATATATAGTTCGTTTTAAAATACACTTGACATATTGACTGCGATAAAACCTGCTTGCTACCTAATGTCATAAAACTTTCTAAATTTTCAAGTATAGTTTGTTGAAAATGTACCGTTGACCTATTGACTACAATAAAACCTTTCTGGCACCTAATGTCATAAAACTATAAATTTCCAAGTATAGTTCGTTCCAAAATATACCGTTGACCTACTGACTGCAATAAAACCTTTTTGCTACCTATTGTCACACACTGTCTAAATAGACTGAAAAATGGCCGGCGACGAAATGTCAAGTGGTAGTTCGGACCAACAAAAAAATTTAAAAATCGTGCGTACATTGCAAAAAAGACGTTGTTTCGCATGTTAAGTGTAAAAAGTGTAAGCTGATCTTTCACCCTGCCTGTTTGAAACAAGCAGCGATGCAGAAAAGTGCAGTTTGTGTGCATTCTGACGAAAATGAAAACGCCGTAACCTCAAATGCGAATTCTTCCGAAATTGCTATGATAAAGGCCCAAATGAAACATTTAATTGACCGGATCAAATCCCTGGAAGAAAATGAGTCGGAAGAAAAAATCAACATCCTAGAAGAAAAAGTGAAAAATCTGGAGTTAACAAAAAAAGGTACCAAAAAAAACCCGGGAATTCCAACAGATAAGGGTGAAAATGAAAACTACGCCGGCGCGACCAAGCATCACAGCCAAATCATGCAGGTAGTACAAACTGCCAGTAGTTCAAATAAACCAAATAAAGATGACAGCGCTCGATTTGACGTTGACAACGCCGACACAAACAAAGAAAGTAAGGTTATGGTATCACCAATACAAACCGAGATTCCGGAAACTGAAACAAATACAAACAACAACGAATGGCACTTGGTCAAGAACAAAAATAAAAGAAAGTTTGACCCAAAAATGCGGCCAAATTCAACTGAAGGAAGCAGAGAAAATAACGTTCTTAAAGTGGTAACCCCGAAACATTTTTCATGGATCTTCATATCACGCCTTTCTACAGATACAACCAATAAAGAAATTGAAGACTACTTGCTAGGCAATGGAATAACAAACTATGAATGTGAAAAGTTAAGGACCAAAGGTAAACAAGGATACAATTCTTTTAAAGTGGGAGTCCCAGCAGATATGCAAACTACTGTTCTAAATGCTGACTTCTGGCCAAAGGGAGTTCATTTTAACAAATTTTTAAACCTGAAGAGACTAGTGTCCATAAATGGACAAAGAACTGCGATAAAAAATCAATAGGAACCAATGATGACATCGAAACGTGCATTGAAATACTACATGCTAATGTTAGATCACTGAGAAACAAGACTGATCAACTGGAAGCTTTCCTTATCGACAAAGATATTGATACAGTATGCCTCTCGGAACATTGGTTAAATGATGACAAGATTATGAACACTACTCTAACAGGATATAGATGTTGTGGTTGCTCAGCAAGAACACAGAGCATTGGAGGAGGTACAGCAGTTTTTTGCAAGACAGATCTAGTAGTTCAACCAATAGACTTTATTTTAAATTTCAATGTAGAGAAATGTACTGAAGTGTCATGTGTTCATGTGTCAAATTTTAATATATATATTTTAGCTATTTACAGGTCTCCCAGGGGACGTTTTGATACCTTTTTAACAATACTAGAGGACCTTTTGTCTGGATGGGGTTCGAACAAGTGTCTGGTTCTGGCTGGGGATTTTAACGTGCACTTTGGTACAAACGAACCTGAAGCGATGCTTCTATGTGACCTCTTGGGCAGTTTTGGGTTTGAGCAAACTATAAATGAACCGACCAGGTTAGATTTCTGTCTAGATAACATTTTCTTAAATTTTCCTTACAAAAATATTTATACAGACTTATCAGATCATAGTTCACAAAAAATTAAATTTTCAGCTAATCTGTCTAGGCATAGTTCTGAGCAGACATATAAATTGTGTAGACCAATAACTCATCAGGGCTTAACATCTTTTTATAATCTTATTGAAAATTCTTCTTTTGATTTCACAAATGACCCTCATGACAATGTCAATGGAAAGTTTACAAAATTTGTACAAATACTGGAATGTGCCTATAAAAAAGCATTTCCTGAGAAAAGGGTAAAGGTACGCTCTGATCAGCCTGTAAATGCGTTTTGGTTTGACAACGAGCTAAGAGAAATGAGGGATTGTCTTGGCTTTTTGGGAGCGGTAAGTAGGCAACATGGCCAATCTGATATGATTAAAGAATACAAAAGTTTTAAAAAACAATATAAAAAAGCTATAAAGCGTGCTAAAATAGCTGCAAATGATCGTGCTATAAATTCATCTAGAAATCCCACCAAAACGATGTGGAAAATTATTAATCATCAAAGAAATATAAGAAGTGAGGATAAAATACCTCATGATCTCAATCCTGATAATTTTAACAACTTTTTTTGTAATATAGCCCTTAATCTTGTTAAAAATATACCCACTAATCAAAGGGATCCTCTTAAAAATCTTAAAAATAGTACCCCACCACTGGATAAATTTTCTTTCTCAGATATCACCTTTAATGAAATGAGGGATATTATTAATCACTTAAAAAATAAGAAATGCACAGATATTTTTGGACTAAGCACTAATCTCATTAAAACTGTCAAAAACCTTATAATTATACCATTAACAAAGTTAATTAATCAATGTTTTAGGGAAAATACTTTCCCTGATATTTTAAAAAAAGCATTGGTAGTTCCAATTTTCAAAAAGGGAGACAAGGGTGAAATCTCTAATTATAGGCCAATTAGTTTGTTACCCATCATTTCAAAAACAGTTGAAAAGTGCATCGCACTGAGGATGATAAACTTTCTTGAAACAAATGGCTGCCTTTCAACTTGCCAATTTGGTTTTCGCAAAGGCAAGAACACTAAACCTAATCACAGAAATATTGGATTCTTTTGATTCTCTACAGCATAATGCAGTCATGTTTTGCGACCTGAGCCAAGCTTTTGACTGTGTGGCCCATGATCTTCTCTTAAATAAGTTACAGTTCTACAACTTTTCTGCCAATAGTATATCCCTACTAAAATCATATCTTGCGAACCGTGTTCAAGCTGTGAGGGTTGGGGATGTGACATCTGCGGAGGGTAAGGTTACAATTGGAGTACCTCAGGGTTCTGTATTGGGCCCAATACTTTTTTTGACTTTTATAAATGATCTGCCTTCTGGTGATTTAAATAATGTCAACTACACACTCTTCGCAGATGACACAACTCTCTCTTTCTCAGCGGAAACGATGGGTGAAGCTCTGAGAGGATTGGGGGATGCACAGTTGGAGGCAAGGGACTAGTTTGACGCAAATGGCCTACTTCTTAATCAAGATAAAACGAAGCAAGTTATATATTCTTTACGTACTATAGTCAACATGGAAGAGCAGACTGCTACTGTGAAGTTTCTGGGGATCTATGTTGACCCCGAGCTAAGATGGTTAGATCACATTGAACAAACTGCAAAAAAACTTAGGAGTGGTCTATTTGCGTTGAGACGTCTGTCTGATAATGTAACTCTCTCTGTTATGAGGATAGCGTATTTTTCCCTTTTTCATTCCATAATGTCCTATGCTCTACTGGTCTGGGGACATGCGCCCCGTACTAGCCGAATTTTCGGATTGCAGCGGAAAGCTATGCGTATTGTTTTTGACATGGGTTTTAGAGAGGACTGTCGAGAGGCCTTTAGGGAACTTGCAATACTAACGTTGCCATCTCAATATATCTTTGACTGCCTAATTTATATAAAAACCAACAAAAATGATTACAGAGTGCATGGTGAGGTCCACAGCCATAATACTAGGCATAAAAACAACTTAGTCCCCACATACTGTCGGGTGGGAAGGTGTCAGGATGGTCCTAGATACTGGGGCATCAAATTTTTTAATCATTTACCCATTGCTTTAAGGGAATTACCTGAAAAGATCTTTAGGGATAAAGTAAAACAAATTTTAACTCGTAATGTGTTTTATTCGTCAATGGAATTTTTAAACTATAAATTTTAACATGTATTGTCCATCCTTGAAATATTGTTTTAACATTACTTTGGATTCCAGATAAATTTTAATATATTATGTTTGAGTTTAAACGTTATTGTATTTTAACTTGTAACTACTGACTTAATGTTGGGTGTGAAATTGTTATTTTATTTTTTTTAAGTGTTATTATTATATATCGTTCTTACTGACGTGTGTAAGTACTGCTTTGTATATTGACATGAATAAAATTGATTTTGATTTTGATTAAATTTCCAAGTATAGTTCAGTGAAAATATACTATTGACCTAGTGACCGCAATCAAACTTTTTTGGTATGTTATGTCATGAAACTTTCTAAATTTCCAAGTATAGTTCGTTTGAAAATATGCCATTGACCTTTTGACTGCAATAAAACCCTTTTGATACCTATTGTCACAAACCCTCTAAATTTGCAGGTATAGTTCATTGGAAATATACCGTTGACCTATTGGATACAATAAAAGCTTTTTGCTACGTAATGTCATAACACTTTCTAAATTTCCAAGTATAATTCGATTTAAATGATACCGTTTATCCATTGACTTCAATAAAACCTTTTTTCTATCTAATGTCATAAGCATAAGACTTTCTAAATTTCTAAGTGTAGTTCGTTTCAAAATATACCGTGACCTATTGACGGCAATAAAACCTTTTTGCTACCTATTGTCACAAACTTTCCAAATTTCCAAGTATAGGTCAGTGAAAATATTCCGTTGACCTATTGACTGCAATAAAACTTTTTGCTACGTAATGTCATAAATGTTTCTAAATTTCCAAGTAGGTATAGTTTGTTTCAAAATGTATCATTGACCTATTGACTGCAATAAAACCTTTTTGTTACCTAATGTCATAAAACTTTCTAAATTTCCAAATATAGTTCGTTTCAAAATGTACCATTGACCTATTGACTGCAAAATAAACCTTCTTGCTACCTAATGTCATAAAACTTTCCAAATTTCAAAATGTACCGTTGCCTACTGACAGCAATAAAACCTGTTTGCCTACCTATTGTCACAAACTTTCTAAATTTCCAAATATAGTTCAATTAAACCTAGTGCAGGGCTGGAACCCAATGTTTTAATGATGTCATTAGGATATTTAAATTATACCTGTAATTTATTTCCTTGCGTAGCATTTTATACAGAGAGCTAAAATTGAAGCAAATCTAACCCTGCCAACTCTGAGGTATATTGTTTGTTTTAAATTGTATTTACTAGTAGAAAATAGTCAATCTCGTTTCACAACACAAAGGCCTTTATGACAGTGAGAGGGGTGAAAGATCTGCATGAAATCAGGGCGGTCTTCACACATCCGATTATAAGTCACCGCAGGTCAAAGAATAAGCCCCATTCTTTTTTTGGCCCGATTTTATTGCCAACTTCTCTTGAAGATTTTGCTTCTGTTTCATCTTAGATATTGCCTTCTAGCAAATTGCGATACAAAAATTTGGATGTACGACACTGATATTGGCGATCCAAAGAACTGGGTAGATGGCAGAATTCAAGAGGAATGCGATGGACTCGTTTTTGCAGAATATAGCGAAGGGCCTGTCTTTATAAAAAATTTAAGAATTAAACAGTTGGTCCTACCAAGTTCTGGTTCTGTAAGGTTAGAAGAGGGAGCATCGGTTTTGTTTGATGAAGAAAGCACGGATGATTTAAATTGTAAGTATTAAAGCCAGAGGCTTACGATGAAAGACATATCAATTAAATGTGGTTAGAAAAGGTGCCTTTTTCACAATTTTTCTTATTTGATTAGTAGAAAATGTATTCAGAATTACGTATAAAAGGATTTTTGTTTCTATTTCTTTAGCGCTAGTAATGCTGTAAAAGTCGATTTACAGTTAACATTTTTTCTAGGCAAAATCATTTTAGAACAATGACGCAATCAATTTCTGGCAGTTTCATTAGTTTCTAACGCGATGCAATTAAACAGTGTTGTGGAGGAATATGAATTTACAGGGTCTTTAGTAGCAATTTTTTTTTAACATTATTGTTCGGATTCACTAAAAAATTTAAGATTTAGTACTGGTCAAATTAAGATCTTCTAGTTGATTAGTTAGGTTTTGACAGGTTCTTGGCCTGTCATTGTTAATAAGTATTAACGCTAAATCTCATGTTAAAATTACATTAAAAACGTATGCGTTATAGTTATAACGTAACGTAGGATAAAAAAAACCTCCTCGAAGTATGCTGTGGAATCAATCACGCACGTCTTGAATTATTACTCTTAAAAGGTAACACAGGTAAAAGGTATAAGTGAAAGAAACAGCTGTCAAGTTCAGAAGTTTTTATTTTTAAGAAAATTACATTATTGTCATTGTCATTGCACAATACAGAATTAAAAATACCTTATACAACAAAGAACTTAAAAATACTAAATGAAAGACGTGCCCACCTTCTACTTTCAAATATGTTCTCATTCTTCTTTTTACAGCATCAAAAACATTGGTGAGCACTTGGGGAGAGTTATTAATCTCCTGAAATTTATTTGTAATTCTAACCCGTGGGTCTTCTAAATTTATACAAGGGGTTTTGCAAACCAAATTTTTAATGTGTGGCCACCTAACTGGCATATTCCGACTATTCAGTCTTCAAAAAATTCTTCCAAAAAATTTAAATTATCAAGAGTTACGTAAATTGGCTCGCCGACTGGAAGGAGCCTTGTCGCATCTCTTCATCGTCTAATGCGTTTACAAATTTTTTAAAATTTCATTACGATATCGCGCCGAATTGAGAGTCCCTTAAAAAATGGGCCCAATTAACCTTCTTTTCGATATTGCCACCCACACGTCAACTTTCTGTGAATGCACAGGCTTCTCTATAAAGAAATGTGGATTTTCAGAACTCCACATTCTCATTTGTTGAGAATTTACATAACCAGAGAGGTAAACACAACCCAACCCAACTTGAAGCTGACCTTGGCGTTGACCTTCAAGGTTATTCCAAGGCCAAACTTTTATTTATTATTTTGACCTTGGAATCTGATGGCCTTGATGCATATCTGAACGTAAAATTTTCCGTTCTTTCGATTGGCGGGCGGTGTCAAAAATAGGGGCTTCCATTTGAAAAATAAAAGTTGACCTTGAAATAACCTTGAAGGTCAACGTCAAGGTCACCATTCAGATCCTCGTCCAAAACCCTGAAACTTTTGTTTGAAACATTTTTCTCGAAAATGCATATTTTCGCTGATAGGGGGGGTCCGATACTTTTTGAAGACCCCGTATATTGTAAGAGGCTTAAAATAAAGCCCCGTATACTCATTTATTTGTATGCGCACAACAAATTTTTTTACTTTTACACTTGTAAAAAAGTTTTTAGAATATTTTGGTGTATTTTAAAATGCAAAATAAAATATTCAAATAATTTTATTTTTTACCACCCATTTTGGTACACTCTGTATACGTAATTCGATTTTCTTAATTTATGCTTAGATAACCGCATTTAACAAAAATAATTTTAAAAAATGTAGTAATAAGTTGAAATTGATTTTTTGTGCTTTTAAGCGTTTTGGCATCACCGTGCGCCGTTCTACTGGAAGTAGCCTTGTCGCATCTCTTCAACTCGTCCAATGCGTTTACAAAATTTTTTAAAATTTCATTACGATATCGCGCCGAATTGAGAGTCCCTTAAAAAAAATGGGTCCAATTAACCTTCTTTTCGATATTGCCACCCACACGTCAACTTTCCGTGAATGCACAGGATTCTCTATAAAGAAATGTGGATTTTCGGAACTCCACATTCTCATTTGTTGAGAATTTACATAACCAGAGAGGTAAAAGCATGCCTCGTCAGTAAAAAAGGGTTTTTAAAATACCTTTTCATTATTATGCAAATTACTCACAAAACACTCTGGAAATTGCATTCCCTGCGGCTTGTCGTTTGGTAACAATTCTTGGACTGAGCTTTTAAGACAATAAACATAATATATTATATCTCTTTCAGTGATAACCTTGATATCACTTTGATTACGATCCACCCACGCGAACTACGTTCAAATATAATTAGCATTTAGCATTGCCACAATAGTAAATTTTTTCGTTTTAGTAAATTTAAATAATAAAAGCTTGTTTTTAAAAAGTACTTTTTTACAAAATGTTATTTTTAAACATAAGTTTAGTAGCCTTTTGCCACGTAGTCTGTTTCTTTACTTATCAAATAAGGTTGCTTCAAGAAATACGTGCATTGCTCACTAGTTTAAATTTAAAATTACTAAAGTATTATTTTTAGGTGTGAAGTTAAATGCTTTTAACCAGATGTGGGTTTTTAACTCTTCTCTTTGGAAAAACGTGGATAATCCTGACAATCCAGCTGTACCATTATCGGAGAGGCCACCTTGCAAGTAAGATTGTTTCTCTTTCTTTGGTGTTATACCTGCAAATAATGGGCTCTTTCAATAAGCCTGAATTCTATAATTTCGGTACTAACATCGGAAATCAGGGGAGTCGCTCAGTAGCCTACTGCAAGATTTCCCATTTGAATTTATTCGTTGTAAGGTAAAGGTAATTTACTAAATTATGAAATTAAACTGGCCCAACTGAGCTTTTTAGATATTCAAGAGATGGCGCGCGAAAATCAGTATGAAGCTTATAGAGTCCTAGAGGGGCCCAAGTGGTAGTTGGTAGTGTTGTAAATATCCGTATTCATTAGATATCCGAATCATACGGAATCGGAATCAGCTAATATCCGTATCCATTATCCGAATACGAATCCATTTCTTGACCCGCGCGAAAGCGGTTACAGATCATGTATACGTATGCATGCAACAGACTAAAACATTTTCTATCCGGATACACGGCTAGGTAGGTCGATGCGGTATCGGTATCATACCAGTCGAAGTCGAAGTTCAGGGATAAGAAGGCACCGCGTCGCGCCGTTCTCGTTTGAATTCGGTTCGGGTGAGGCGGGACTAGTTTAACCAATGGGTCTCATCTCATATGATACCCGTTACCCCGATAACTATGCCATCTTTTTTTAGGAAATGTCATTAGAAAGAGAAAGCACAATATCAAATATGCCAAATCGCAGACCGTGTTGTTCGCTTACACTCGATTCCGATTCCGTTTTCTCTTTGCACTTTGCATTAGTAACCACCCGATGCGAATTTATTTTGATTCCGAATCCGTATTCAAGTTCTCGGCCGGTTCCGCATAATCCGGATTCTTTTAATATTCGGATCCAACGGATTTTTGGATACGTATCCTTACATCACTAGTAGTTGGGCCACGGTAATTTTATGATACCCGCCTAACTGACAGTTGGGCCATTTACGTTACGTTTACGTTACTGTTCAATTGAGTATTAGAGCGCGAATTTGTAAGTGTTTTGTTTACAAAGTTGACCCATATATTTAGATAAGCGCAAGTAATATTGGATGGATAGGGCTCTAACAAAATCCTACCTCCACCTTACTGTAAACTATTTCCATAGGAGGCTGGTTCAATTTCATCTGAATGTGCAATCTCTGGCAGCTGCGACTTGTAGGCAGTAAAAGACATCTATTTCACTAAACAATTTGTATTTATTACTTGTAAATATGCATAACTATGGTTTTTGACAGCAGTAAAAATGACATGTATTCTTCATATTCTGTTATTACGAGATGTTATTGTGGTACATTTATACCGACTTTCCTTGTTTTATAAAATGTAATACAGGACTATGCCTAAGAAAAAGGGGGAGTTTTTTCCGCACTGAACAGGACTGTGCCTAAGAAAAAAGGGGGACTTTTTCCCGCACTGGTTACACCTAACTTGTGTAAGTTTTGGTCATACACTTGACCGACGCTGTTCTGTTGTGCCAAGGGGCACAACAGTCTTGCTTTGTGGTAATTTGTAAACTACTACTCTGTTCCCGAAGGGAACCAAGTTGAACTGAAATGGACCACCTTTCGGGGACTAACCTCCACGAGTCCGGCCAATTGCAGTTAAAACTGCAATGACGCTTACGAATCATATTTAAGCAGATGATATCTTATTGGTGAAAGGGTTGACCCGATACTTCGGTACAACGAAGTGAAGAGACAGGGGGTTTAAAGTCTGTAGCCATATTTGCTGACTTTTTATACATTAGTTTTAGAACGTAAAGGCAATAAAACTAAAAGATAGGAAATCTTCAAAGGAAGCTAAGCCTTTGAAGTTTGCCGACAACGTGTCGGTGTTTTAGAGGAACTAAATTAAAACAGAGATTTTCGTTGGATCTTTTAGACGACATGGTCTTTGTGTTTTTCAAAGGAGATAAGTTTGAGCTTGTTTATTTGAAGGGGATTATTTAGAATACAAATAGAGTTATAGAATTAACCGAACGGTTGGGTTTCCCCAACAAATATAATACTGTACTGTAGAAGAATCAATAAAAAGAGTGGCTAAAATACAGTGGCTAAAGTACAAAGAAAACGAGCCATTTCAACTTAGTTTTAAATACTAAAATAATAAGGACGTATTATTTTATAGTGTCAATGTAGCAAAACGAGGAGTGGGCACTAGCTAAACTCGAAAAAATTTTCAGGTGGACATTCTATATCCAAATGGTAGACCAGTTGGCAAACTAAAATTTAAAGACCTACAAGACATTTTACCATATAATCCACCTAGAGCACATGGCTTTTATACTAATCTAAATACAACTATTGATGCTATTGATGAAGATATACATGAGAACGAGGGAGAAGATTAACGGCCCAACCGCAAATTATAACGAATTTCAATATCCCCCTCAATGCCGTAATGGCCCAACTGATGTTTTTTTGTTGAAAAACAATTTTTTTATAGCAATTTTCTTATACATTTGTTACCATTCATTTAGATTTGTTTTCCAGATATTATAAATCTTTAAAAACAAATAAGAATTCAATAACCTAGGTTCGAGTTTTTTCGATTTTTTAATTTTCATTTATCTCAAAATCGTCATTTCGCAGTTAGGCCACTCTGGCGCTGAGCGACTCCATGTACATTACGATATAATGCTGAGGTGTTCCAGTAGCTTTCAAATATTACAATTTTTCAGTTAGATTTCCTTCAGCTAAAACAGGGGGTTATGAAAATGGTTTAATATATTGAAATGGGTGACTTCTGGGGTGGTCTACAGACATACCCAATACTTTTCTCCTTCAAATTTCACTTTTTGTTTTATTTTAAAAAATGCCTTATACGGGCCCTCATCCGACGCATCTGAAGAGCCCGACGTCATATTCTCTAATATTATATTATAAAGTGAAAACAAACGATCCAGCCGCGGCATGGCCAAGCTTAAATAATATTGTGACATCTAATTTTCTTTTATCACTTTTGGTGAAAACTGAATCATTGTCTTTACTTAATATGGAAAAATATGGGCCATACACTCGTGAAATCGGTTGGAATTGTAACCAGAACGAAACAGGCTATGTTATACCGCCAACACAAATAATTATGACTTATCCTACATTACGTTATTAGTGGGATGGACATTATTCCTACTAGCTTAAACTTTGTGATAAAAAGGGTTAAAAATCATACACACTAATTGAGCACAACTGCACAGTATTTTAAAATTATAACCAAAATTCTTTCATTACAACAGGAAATTTTGTGAAAAAAAAAAAACATTATTCTGTTTCCCACAGCATATTCAGAAAGTTGTTATGCGCGATTTTGTCATGAAAATTGTCGTAATTTACCGATTTTTTCGAAAAGGTTCCCTAAATGAGTTTTTCTAAAGTCGAGATGTACATAACTGGATTTCTTGCACCCGCAAACCTGAGCAAACGTTACATAATATGTAAATAATATTAGTGTTCAATTTAATTTAGTTTGCAACCCTGTTAGAATAATTTAATAAACACCATAATCAAAGCGCAAAGTAGATAAAACTGAGCAAAATGTTAATTAACAACGGATCGATGAAGACCATATTCTAGGTAGCAACAAGAAACTACATTATCACTTGAAACTAAATTTTAAATAAAAATAAATATTGATAACGTTTAATATGCAACCCATTTACACGCGTGTTTGTATTGTTGTCTACGCAGTAGAGTTTAAATAAACAAAAGCCAGACAGGGGTAAAAGTATTTCAAACAATATTCCAACGCTAATCGCCGGAAGTATTGTTTCATATAAATGCGAATTGCAAAATTGGCGAATTTCACACTAAAATTTAAATAAACAATTATGTAAAACAAAACAACTTTCCTTTAATCCGGTTGGGTTCTGATTTGCGAATATTGTTCTACATATGTATATGTTATCTCGCTCCTGTTTCTCTGTCCCCCTTCTCTTTTTTCTTGTTTCAATGCTGATTTTCAAACCGAAATTCTATATTAGCGGCGTTCAGCAATTCAACCCTTTTCATCGTTTTGCTCGGATTTTTTGCCAGGCACGTATCTAACTATTTACAACAATTAGCCATGTACCTCAAAAATTCCGAGAAAAACGACAAAAAGTTTTAATTGCTGAACGCCGCTATTATCTCGACTACCTTTTTTTCTGTCTGTTATGCAAATTTAACTATTGGTATGTTTTTTTTGGTTGCCTATGCTTTGTCACGTCAGGGGTAAAAGTATTTCAAACAATTATGTCAAATAATGTATTTAAGAGTTGTGTTGTCTAATAAATAAATAACTTTTTAGTTTTTCGGTGCTGATGGTAAAAAAATGCCATGGATTCTATCAAGCATTCTATTTTATTAGTTAGTGGACCGTTTTTTACATTAAAAGTAAAGCCTATCAAACCTAATCTATTTTTTTGGGTAAACTCTTTCTACAGGAAGTGTATTTTACAGAGACTTTACTATCAAAGTAACAAAAACATTATATTTCGTTTTTGATATTGCGTCTAGTGACAAAATACCGTGAAATATTTTTCCAATGGAACTTTTGTTAATTTTAATTATTAGTCGAGTGTTGATTTCTTGCATTAATGACTGTACTGTGTTGTGTGTATTTGTTAACCTAAAACATTTTCAAAGGAAGTGTATTTTAAAGGGATTTTACTTTAGAAGTACCAAAAACATTATTTCTTATGTTGACTTGTTGCATAGAAAGATTGATAGAATTGGCAACTTTACACCATGTCTTTCTTGCCAGTACCGTCGGTAAGAAAAAGTTTAAGGAGCGAAAACTAGCTTATTGATTGGGAAGCGTCATTTATAGATATTTCTCTCTAATCTGAATTCATACCAGGATTTACCCGTTTTAATACATGCAGTGAATTTCATAACTTTAACGTCAGTGTAAGTTAAAGATGCGATAAAAATTGTTTAATCGAATATACCAGGTAGTTTCTCAATTTTTAACTGTAAATGTGAGTCTTAGTTCCAGAAGGATAGATACACTTTGTAATGGCACTGTGACTTCAGCTTTAAACTGAAACCAAACGTTTCTAGGGCGCAATTTTCACTACTTTCTCAATAACTAAAGAAATCTTTTGTAATGCCCACTATTGTCAACTTTAAATCGGGTTCCTGTTACTCATTCCCATAATGCCCGGTCCAAGTAATGTAAAGGAGAACAACTATGTACCTTGCGTAATATTTCAATAGTTGATAGTCAGTCCCAGATTCATACAACACAGGAATTTAAGCTGCTAATACTTTATATAAACTTTTTAAGTTTATTTTTACCCTGCAAAAACAACTTATATACGTATTATGGGACAAGCATCAAATAATATATCATGTTTATCTTTCCCATAACCTAACCAGCTGTAAAAATTTTATGAGTATGAGAGAGAAAGAAAACGAGAGGGAAAAAATGAGAGAGAAAGAACATGAGAGCGAGAGAGAGAGAGAGAGAGAGACATAATTGATCTCTCCGTTGTAAAATAGGTTTCTATCATTCTCAAAATAAATTGGATACGGTATAGTATTTTTATTTCTTATTTATTCTGTGCAACACCGAATTAAATACATTTTCCTCAAAAACAGTTGCTTCTATCGACATTAATAGTGTATTTTTATAAGTAAAAAAGTTAGGGAATAGGAATTTCTATTCAGAAATTGTGTACACTAAAGCACAAAAAAGTTGGGACGTTTTAGAATGGCATTTAATGCCGTATGTTGCTCTCCCCTACAAAACACAGCAAATTTTAGAACGCCTACCAAATTTTGCGAACTTATTTAGCATCTTTCAAAACATATCGATACAAATGTAGAATAAAATTTTAAATTTAACACCGTGTATCTCCCTTATTATAAGTTAGTTTAAATCGACCGAAATTGAGTCAGGGAAGGTACTGCTAAGGTATGGCCCATTCGTTACCAAACACCCTGTATAATAGAAAGCATGCTGTCCTTTTTCACCTACGAACAAACCCAGACCTTCAAGAATCATATTTTCTTAAGTTCAATTGGTGTTTTTTTTTCTAAATAGAACTTACACTTTTAGGTACGACGATGTAGTGTTACCAAAGGGTTTTAACTCCAGTATATCCTTTATAAATGCGGAAATATCAGTGAAAAGTGTTACCTTTGGTGATGAAAAATTAACCCAGGAGGAATTAAACGATATACTTGATAGCACCGTTGGACAAGGTAATTTTTATTTAATGTCTGTCAAAATTAGGAGCAAGCAAAAACGAATTTAAGAATTTATCATCGAATGTATATTGAGTTGCCTATACTTAACATACTGCGACGCACTTTGTTAAAAGAAAAGTGTTTGTTTAAAAACTGTCAAAGATACTATGATGAGTATCCTTGGCCAAGTACTTACCGCTTAAAACTTGAAAAGAACATTAAAATAACTTCGAAAGGTACCCTAAAGAAAGACACAGAAACAACGGGGTGTTCTGAGGGAAGCAAGTTGTAGTAGGGCGCGTGCAAATTAGCCCTTAGCTCAGTTAGCCGGAATAGGTTCGATTGGACGCCACCAGTTTCTTTACACCGACACAAACTGGAAGTCGCCTAGGTGGTTTAGGAACCTGCTTCTCACAAAACAAACCCGTTATTCATAAATGAAAATTGAAAGCATAGGGCGCAGTGGGCTGAACAGAAACAACTTAAATACTTTTAACCCTGTACATATATTTACAGATAAAAATAAAAATTAAAGGTGTTTACAAATCAAGAAAATTGGGCGATTTTTGCCCCCGCAAAATAAACAGGTATTTACAAATCAAGAAAATTGGGCGATTTTTGCCCCCGCAGAATAAGAAAATTATACCACATAAAAAAGGGAAAAAAACCTCCTGAGGAAGCGTGTCTTTATATGAAAAAAAAAGAATATAGGCTGACTCCTTAGCCCCTACTGAAGGCAATAGGGTGGCTTCTTTACACCCAGCGGATAAGAAGTAGGGATGTTTTGTAGCCCCCACGGGAGCCAATAGGGATGCTTTTCAGCCCCTATGGAAGACCCTAGGAATAAAACAATTCCCAGTAATTACAGTAATTTAAATATATTTGAAGTTACGTTAATAATTAAAAATAAAAATCAGAAGTTACGTTAATAAAAAAAGGTTCATATTTGGAGAAATAATTACTGGCACTAATCCGCAAAATTTAAGAATATTAAATAAAGGCTACTAATGAATGAGAAAGCCAGTGGCTTGAAATCAAACGCGAAATTTAGGTAAGTAGAAAAATATTTAAAAATAAGAAGCTACGTTAATATCAAAAAAAAGTTACTAAAAAGAGAAAGTAATGATTAAAACCCACTTGCAAAATTTGAGTAAGCTTAAGCTAATATTAAAAAAAGTTACGTTAATAACCAAAAGAAATCATTACTCAAAGACATCGACATCTAATTACAATTGTACAGTTTCTTGATAATTTAACGATAAACGTTAATATTTACAAAAAAATAAAATAAATGTTCGTTAACTGACCAGGTTTAACGCTGTTTTATGCTATCTTACATTAGCAATAAAAATAACAAAAGTACAACAGAAGAAAAATAATTGATAATTAAATCGTAAGTTTACGCAAGATCACAAGTATAAACAGAGAGAAAGGCTTAAGCGTAGACAGTAAAAATATCTAAAAATTGAAACCTTGACTTAAAATTTAAACGTTCAAGCAAGATTTGAAGTAAGAGAAAAGCCTACGCGAAGCAAAAAAAGGAAAATGCACTTTAAACCCCTGTAGCTTGACTTAAAAGCTAAGCATTTAGAACTAGTCGAGTAAACCGTAACAATGTAAGATAACATAAAAAAAGGAAAACCGGATAATAATTGACTTTAAATAGAAATAATCAACAATATACCGCTTATGTACATTTAGAAAACACAAAGCTTAAATTAAAAGCAAATATATCGGTAATATCCAAGCAACTACTTTAGGTTCCCCCAAATGCAGGTTTAACTAATTATAAAGCATCTATTTAACTAAACTACCCTGAGTTCCAAACAGTATAAAATAATTAAATAAAGGATTTGGTGGTACCTATCTGGAATATTATTTAAGTAGGTACATCTACACAACTTAATAAATTAAAAAAAAACACTGACTATACTTCACGCTTTAATTTTTCAGACTGGGGTATATGACAGGCTTGTCAACTTGGCGTTTACGATAACAAATTATAGTGTCAGAACTAAATAGTACCACAAACTCCTTTATATGAATATTGAAATTATAATTATAGATAGTAGCCCCTGCATATGATTCAGTATGAAATAAAGTCGATAAAGAAACTTGTTAAAGCTACGGTATGTGCTTTGCGATAAAGTCAATAAAAAGAAACCGATAAAAACGATCTACATTTACTAAGCGAGTGACTGACTACTTAAATCCAAGGTTAGCTGTTCCAACTGGCCCGTAAGCTGGTATAAAGAGGCCCTAAACATAGCTTATAGATTGTATGAACTTTACTTCACACTATTCAAGCTTCAAAAATATAGTCACGCTTTCAAAAGAATGCCAATTAGGTAAGGTAATATTAATATTAAAGGAATTTTGAGAAGCTTGGTTATTATAGCAATAATTTAGTCAGTTATTATTATCCAAAATATGAGGTATCACACCGAGCTACAAAACCTAGTCGTAGTACAAAATACTTTAGGGTAGAACTTTGATAAATACGGTTCGCTAAAATTTTAATTATAATTTACGGGCTTAAGGAAAAAAATTAGGCGATTTATAAGTAACTCAGGAAACACGAGGCAAAACAAGCTTCAAGGTGACTTACCTCTTCAAGACGGCTTGATATTCCGAATTCCAAAGACAGCAACAGCAAAAAGGGGCAGCTACCAGCGATTTCCAAACGTCCTGCCGATGTTATTGGCTGATAGAAATAAAAGAAAGAAGCCCTTAGTACTTGAAAAATTTCCATGCACGTGGCATCACGATGCATGCAAACGACTAGCAAAAAACCATATTTTAAAAAGAAAAAACACCTGGCTCACCTGATATGATGGTAACGAACGAAGTTTGCAGATAAAATCTTGCCCAGCAGACAATAATTCAGCAGATGAATTTTAATCGCAGTCCCGGAACTTAATCCATAAACTTGAGCCTTCAAAATGGCTAAAACCGACACCGCAAATCTGCAATCTTTGACGAAGACCAAGGTGGAAATGCTAGACGTTCTTCCTTCTTTGCCACTGAACCAACAGGTTGATATCTGCGCGAGCCCAAAAGGTGGCACAGAACAACACCCAACCCGGGGAAGAAAAGGCGGTGACCCTGAGAGGAAACTCATGCCAGTAATTGATAGGGTCCAAAGATGGCGCCACGGCACACCGACAAGAATTACTTAATTCAAACCACTCTAAGCATGGGTTAGACGCTGCTCCCTCAAGTGACCTCGAAGGCAGGATTGTACAAGTCTTTGACCCCATACTCAAGACACAAACGCAAAAACACCGGAAACTTAGAACCCTAATTGTCGCCACGCAATCGAACAAATATACTGAAATCATACAGAGGCCCCTAGCGTGAAACAATAAAGTTACTGAAATACAGAAAGTTATACCTACGCCTGTGGCTTTAAAAGAAATAGCAACAAAAACCCATGCCCCCGCGCGAAAACGCCTAAAAATGCTACAGGACAATTTTGCTAACCTACGAACCGGCAACGCTGGAAAACTCAGTGCCCGCTGACAGTCCAAAAAAAAAGGAAGAACTAACCCCGAAAATTTATTAAAGTTAATTCAATTCTGGAATTTAACAAATTCTGTAGAAATTAACGCCGTTTGAATAGTACAAAAATCAGGACAGTAAATGCAATAAGATCAAAAGCCAACAAATTAAGGGCGTTACAATGTCTCAAGAGAATGTAAACAATAGGACAATGTAAGTAGGTTCTCAAAACTTATTATCTAAATATGTTAGCATAAATAAACTAAGGGCAACTTGTCTATACACACAGGGTGAACTTTAAGCAAGGCGAAAATTCAGGGCCGAAACAAGAGAAAGATGTTAACACAAACTACAAGCTTCGAACGAAGGGCAGCTGATGTCAAGCAGACTTGGACAAGATTAAAAAACAATCAAGGTGGACAGGGAGTAACCTGGAACACAGGTTGGCGAGCCCACCCAGTGTAAGAGTGAAGTTCAGCTTCTTAATCAAGGTAAATTATTAAGTAAAACTAAACAGGCAATCGCGAATAAAATTAATTAGTAAACACATACCCAGACAATGTGGCAAAAATGGCCTGTCACAACCACCCCTCTCCTACGAAAGGAGGGAAATTTTCCAATGAAAATTAACCGACGATAAGGATCAGAGGCTCTCTGTAGATACAAGAAAATTGAAAAAGAAAATAAATTACCTAGCGCCAATAGAAAAAAAACATAAGTAAAGATATGTGGGAACCCAAGGTAGTACCATATAGCTAATACTAACTAACAAGACTGATAACTCAATCTTAAAATAACTAAATAAGCAAAGAAATCTTTGGTCCCTTTGCCACTAGTCATCCAGTGACCCCCTCCAGGAAGATTCAGTGTGGAACGTAAACCCTAGGTTGGTAAGGGAGCTAGCATTGCGTTACACCCAAAAATATTGTGGGGAACCTCGTTTACTAGCCTCACACCAAGAATCGTCCCGAATTAAATCACCAAGTGACATGCCTCAAAGCAACCAAAGGGTGGACAACTAAAAAGGAAAAGATAAATATAATACAACATAAGTAAAATGAGAAGAAAAGAGGGATAGCCCAGATGATCCATCATACAAAAGGGAGTGGATTGTAGCATCCACCAAGCTAAAAGATGTACCAAATGGGAAGCACATCGGTCCCTGTATGAAACGCAAAAAAAGATTAATTAGGGTGTTCTGAGCGGTGGCACTGCCACCGGCCTGTCGCAACCTAATAGGCCGACTTGAGCTCAGACCGAACAAAGTAGCTTGGTCCTCCCCTGGCCCGCCGAACAAGTTCGACGGGCAAACTGTTACCCCAGAGGTCAGACTTCCGCCCCCCTGAACAGCCCTTCCAGTCGGTCTGCTCTCGGAAGGATCCATGATCTAACAAAGAGCGTCGAAGCGACATCCGGTAGCACCCAACACCGTGCAGCCTGTAAAACGAGATAGGGACAAATGTCAAAATCGATACAAAGTCAAGAAAAAGTAAAGTCGCAATCGGGATAGTTTTATTTTGTCTAAACGGTGAATAGACAAAATATATCAGTAAGGATCTAGGCGCAAAACCAGTAAATACTGAAATGGCCGGAGACTAACATATAGTCCTACCAAGACCTAGACCTAAGACAAATCCAAATAATAGATAAAATACCAAAGGTATCAAAGTAAATTAAAGCCAATCAAAGGCCAATCACGGTAAGGTAAGTAATCAAAATAAAAGTAAGCAAATCAAGGAGGGAAAAAAGGTAACGGAATGAACGTAAAGGTAATCGAAATAAACCAAAGTAAATGTAATCGAAATTAGGCAAAGGTAAGCAAATAAACGCAAAGGTAAGTAAATTAACACAAAGGTAAGAAAATTATCGCAAAGGTAAACAAATTATCGTAAAGGTAAGTAAATTATCGTATATCCGAGTAAATTAACGCAAGTGTAAAAAAGGTAATCAACCAAAAGTAAATGAAACAAGTAAATCAAACTAAAGGTTCGCAAATAGAGATTAAGAAAATTGGGTTACTTGTCAACAACTAGCAGTGAATCCCACCATAAGTGGTATTCCCAACTTCACAAAATCAGCAAAAGGAGAGAAAGAAAATTGTGTTTCTACTCTAAATCCCCAAAGGAAAGACAAAGTCGTAATCGAGCAAAAACACATACTAGTTCAAACAACCGAAATTTCCAGGCACAGGTAGGGAATAATAAAATCACGTCAAGGTAAATACGTCAAATCAAGGTAATAAAAAAAGGTCCAATCAAGATAATAAATTAAGACTCTTGGCCCCAGTCTATAATAAAAGACAATTAATAGTAAATGAATATAAAAAAAACGATAAAGAAAAGAGATCCAAAATTAATTAATCACCGCCTTCTAACCAAGTAATCCAACTAAAATTACCATGTGACACACCGACTCCCATTCCGTCTCGCGCCGAGATGGGTGTCTGCGTGACACTGGCAAACGTAAAAAGGTAAGCTACGTTAAATGAC
Source organism: Philopedon plagiatum (assembly GCA_963971165.1). Classification (NCBI taxonomy): domain Eukaryota; kingdom Metazoa; phylum Arthropoda; class Insecta; order Coleoptera; family Curculionidae; genus Philopedon; species Philopedon plagiatum. The sequence continues at coordinate 81,696,605 of OZ020193.1, forward strand.
AATAAACGTTACTATACAATAAACCAAGTGACGATAAGGTAACGATAATCAGGTAATGACAGATAAAAGATAACGAGGCGTAAGGCGGTGTTGGCAAGTGAAAGTAGTAAGGCAGCTGAGGGCTTACCTACTACAAACAATAGAAGCAAGGCTGCTGAAGGCTTACCTTGCCACGGCTTTCAGGGGACTCCTACCCCACCTAGTGAACCCAGTGCAGCGCTATTCTAAGTGACAGTGTCCAAATCCATCAAGTCTCGCGCCCAGATGGATCCAAACACCATCACGCCCACACTGCAGAGCATAAAAATTGCTCACGACTGAGCAAGGAAAGTAAAAAAAAAGAACTTAAACTGGGCCAAAAGTCAAAATTAACGCAACGATAAAAGAAAACTCACTAAAGCCATTATCACCGAAAGAAGAAATAAAAATTAAATGTAATTAACCAAATTCAAGCTATGGACTCGAAAGTTAATAAATTCAGAAATCAATAGATTGATGAGTAAATTGAAGCAAAATGACAAGTAAAACGTAATATTAAATTAATGACAGTAAAATTAACGGAAGGTAATAAAGTAAATAGTGACTTTGAGTTGCCTAATAATTTATTCACTCCTAAGGACCACCACACGCAGTTTTGGCATATACCGGCTTAAGGTCTTGTACATGCCAAATGCCCTTACTAACACCGTGTTCGTCTTCAAGCTCATAAGTACACGTGTCGGTCTTTTCTACGATCTTAAACGGACCTACAAATTCCGGAGCCAACTTTGCGCTATAATACTTCGCTGCATCGGATATACTTTTATTCTTACGCCAGACTTCTTGACCAGGAACAAAGCTTACTGGGCGTCGGCGCAAATTATAGTTATGCCGATTTTTAATCCGAGAAGCTTCGATTTTAGTGTGGACTTTTCTAAATAATTGTTTGAAGGCTTCTATTCGTTCTCGAATGTAATTTTGACGCTCAGTTTCTACTTGAGGAACACCCTCAGCATAGTCCGAACCGAATAGCTTATGTTCCCTGCCAAAATTAACGCAGTATGGGGTGAAGCCCGTAGTTTCGTGTCGCGAAGTGCGAATGGCGCAACCGATAGCAGTTAAATTATCTTCCCAAGTTCGATGGTTATCTTGTCGAACGTAAGAGCGCAACATCGTTTTTATAACTCTATTAACGCGTTCAGTATGATCTGCTCTAGGATAGTAATTAGCAGTGTAAAATATTCTAACTTTATAGTTATCGCAAAGGGCTTGGAATTCTTTGGATTTCATTTGAGTTCCGTTGTCGCACGTCAAGAATTGAGGAGCTCCGTAGACTAAGAAGATGCCATCTTCGATACACTTAACCAACGATTTTGCTGTTGCCGATCGACACGGGAATAAGACGACGTACTTGCTAAAATAATCTGTGACCACCAAAATATGAGTGTTACCTTGTTTAGAACGAGATAAAGGTCCTATGTAGTCTAGGCTGATGGCTTGCCAAGGTTCCTTTATGTCTAGGCGGTTACCCATTAAACCAGCTGGACGTTTCTGCTCTACTTTATTCTGAGCACAAGTTCTACAAGCACGGACATAACTAGCAACGTCAGATCTCATTGTCGGCCAATAATATCTCTCGGCGACCTTCCAAAATGTTTTAAAAACACCCATTTGCCCTGCTGCTGGATTATCATGGCATCGAAGGAATATCTCTTTTCGTTTATCCTTCGGCACTACTATTTTCCAGTAGGTAGAATGATCTGGAAAATTCGGTCTGTTCGTCTTGACATATTTAAAGAGATGCCCATTCTCGACTCGCCAACAAGGATATTTATCAGGACGTTCTTCTAGCTTCGGTATCATGCATTTGTACCATTTGTCTGAGGTGTCAGAAAATGATGGTGACGGTGGTTCGTTAACAGCTGCGACAGAATCAGCAGTCACTGGCACTGACCTGGAAAGAAAATCTGGCACGACATGATCTCGGCCTTTACGGTGGATTAATTCAAGGTCGTAAGGTTGCAAACGAAGAGCCCATCGAGCGAGGCGTCCTTGTGGATCTTTTAGGTTATGAAGCCATAACAAAGAATGGTGATCGGTTAGAACTTTAAAGTGTACACCCTCCAGATAGTGACGAAGCTTTTCCACACTCCAAATTACGGCAAGGCACTCTTTTTCTGTGACGGTTAATTTCATCTCTTGTTTGGTGAGAGAACGTGAAAGATAGGAAATAACCTTTTCTCCGTCATCAAATTGCTGAGTCAGAACTGCTCCTAAGCCATAAAATGACGCATCAGTCTGCAAAGTAAATGTGCGGTTGAAATCTGGACATGTAAGCACAGGAGCTGTGATAAGAGCTTCTTTAATCAAGTTGAATGACTGATGGCACTCGGAAGTCCATTCCCATTTGACATTTTTCCTGGTAAGCCGAGTAATTGGGGCTATAATAGCTGAAAAGTTCGGCACAAAACGCCGGTACCAAGAAGCGGTGCCAATAAAACGTCGAATTTCCGTAATATTTCGTGGAGGTGCTATATTTACAATCGCCTGCACTTTCTCAGGATCAGGTCGTAAACCTTTGGCGTCTACGATGTAGCCAAGGTATCTTAATTCAGGCTTACAAAAGTGGCATTTCTCCTCGGAAACTATGAGTCCGGCATCTCTCAAACGGTCAAAAACTAGTCCCAAAATTCTGAGGTGTTCAGGAAAGGTTTTGGAGATGATAATTATATCATCAAGGTACACCATCACGATTTTTCAAATCAACGCCTAGTACACGGTCTACTATACGTTGCCAGGTGGCTGGCGCATTGGTCAAGCCGAAGGGCATGCGCAGAAAATGATAGAGATTCCTACCTGGAACAGTGAAAGCAGTTAATTCGCGTGAGGACTCACTAAGAGGTACCTGCCAGAACGCTGATTTTATGTCGATGGAGCTAATGTAGCGGGCGTCTCTGAGGCGATCCAAAATGACGGAGATATAAGGTATAGGATATGCGTCTTTCTTACTTTTGGTGTTAAGCTTTCTGAAATCGATGCAAAACCTATAACCGTCATCTTTCTTGCGTACCAAACACCGGACTGGACCAAGGACTTTTAGAAGGTCCAATCACGCCAAGTTTCAACATTTCGTCGATTTCCTCGTCCATAATCCTTTGCTTGAATGGAGAAACTGGGTAGTAACGCTGTTTAATTGGCCTTGTGCCGGGTTCAAGCTCAATGACGTGTTCTGCTACTTTGCAGCAGCCAAGACCAGTACCCATTTCTGATATTTTCTCCTTAACTAGTGCATTCAAAGTCGCTCGGTCGGTTTCAGATAAAGAGTCGCCATCTATAATGCTACAGATTTCCGTAGGTTGATTATTAGTGGAAAAATGCCAGACGTCCTGCTTCAAGTCGGGGATCACTTCCATGGTTCTCCAAAAGTCGATTCCTAAAATCAGTTGGTGGGACAGCTCTGGAAGAACTAAAATATCGATCACCCGAGTTCTATTCAACAAAGTCATAGGAACTTGAAAATAGCCCAAACTAGAGCAAGTTTGGCCGTTCGCGATGGTACAATCAGTCTGTTGCCTAATAAGTTTTAATCCTAGACTTTCTAAAATTCGGAAACCGGGTTGACCTACGTGACGCTCCAGAATCGAATAAACCTAAAATCTTATAACCTAAAATCGAAATTTCTAAATAGGGGCGCTGGTCGCCATGCGCATGAGCAATGATAAAATCTAAAAGGTTTTTATTGGGAAACGAACTGTTAGCGTGTGAATGATTCTGGTTGGAAGGGGAGCTATCATCAGAAATCAAGTTGTTGGTTGGCAAAATGTTTTTATAGTGAACAGAATTGTTAGGGGGTGAATGATTTTTGTTGAAAAGGGAGTCATTGGTTGGCAAGAAGTTTTCATCGGGGGGAAAGATGTTGGTCGATGAAAGGTTTTCATTGGAAAGAAAGTGGTTGGTCGGCAAAACGTTTTCATGGGAGACGGAATTGTTAGGGGGTGAATGATTTTTGTGGAGAAGAGACTTGTTGGTGGGCAAAATGTTATTGTTGGGAGGAAAGTTGTTGGTCGGTGAAGTAAAAGGGAGGGGAGCAGTCCTACGACCTATCGACTCTCCCGAGAATCGTTTCCCGAAGAACATTTAGGGCAGTTTTTGCTGGTCACATTTGGCGCACCACAGCGGTAACAATGGATTCTGCGCTGTTCAGTGCACTGGCTATTTCGATGACCGGGTTTATTACAATTCCAGCACAAGAATGGTCAAGAGTTTCTGGGTGTTGTTGGACGTGGCTCTCTTGGTGACTGTCTATCGTCTCGAGAGGTTGATGGTACTGGACGAGATTCTCTCACTACGTCTATCGGTAACTGTCCATCGTTCCTCGAACCTGATGCTTCAGACGCTATAAAAGCAAAGTCTGGTTCCACAAAGTTATGCCTTTTTCGAGAAGGCGGGACATAGGTTTCGGCACGATATTTCTTTGCCTCCAGTTTGAGACATTCCTCTTCTAGTTCTTCCAACTTGTTAACTACCGGAAGTTGGGTAGTGTAAAAAGGAGATAAATTCCGTGTAATGATATCCAGTTGAACGTCGTCTGAGAGGGAGCCATGTCGTCTAAATAGCGCGCTCATGCTCGAGAGGTAATCGACTATACTTTCACTCGAATCTTGAGTCCTGTCCAGAATTTCCTTAAATAGCCGATGACGATAGTCTGGCGGCTCGAAATGTTTGCACAGAAGGTCAGACAAACTAGACCAGTCCGAAAATCGATGGCGATTTGCGCGAAACCGATTTAGCGCTCTACCAGTAAATAGGTCGATGGCAGATTCAAATAACTCGCGTTCTGAAATACCACGAGCTTCGCGTAGTTCCGATACTCGCTCCAAGAAATTATGCACCGTCATCTGTTTCGCTTCGCCGGTAAATCTAATTCCCCATTTTTCGACACGCTGCGCCTTGCTACATGAAGGATGACTAGCGGAGGTGGCAGCAGCTGTTACATTGTGACTAACCACGGTTGGAGTGACTTTGGGCGACGAGCGCGTGTGACGCGGTCGACTGTTGGACGCATTGCTAACTCCAGACGAATCCGAATCGTTCAGATGAGTTTGATCCAGTAAGGCGCTTAAATTCGGATCGTGTTTTAAGAGATCGTCCAAACTGTTTAATTTTCCCAAAGTTTGAAGTAATAAATTAGACCGAGTTTGCAATTCCTCGGCACCGAGGTTCTCAACCGGAATTCGATCAACACGAGTGAACAAATGGACAAGTTGCGACTGCAAACGTACGAACTTTGCTCTGGCTGAGTCACCAGAAATATTCTTGATCGCGTTATCAATATCATGTAAAGTTTTGGTTATGTAGTCACAATCAAGGAAAATCAAAGTTACGTAATAAGTAAAATAAAATCGGTAATAAATCGCCAAAATCAAATGCAGTAATACAGGGCTAGTACAGTTAGAGTTAAAATTTGACGGAAATTTTCAAAGTTCCATCCAGCGCACTAGACGCACAGGAGTAAAATTAGAAAAAAAGCGGTAATTTTTTCTTAAATAGGCCCCACGTTGGGCGCCAAAAATTTGCGACGCACTTTGTTAAAAGAAAAGTGTTTGGTTAAAAACTGTCAAAGATACTATGATGAGTATCCTTGACCAAGTACTTACCGCTTAAAACTTGAAAAGAACATTAAAATAACTTCGAAAGGTACCCTAAAGAAAGACACAGAAACATCGGGGTGTTCTGAGGGAAGCAAGTTGTAGTAGGGCGCGTGCAAATTAGCCCTTAGCTCAGTTAGCCGGAATAGGTTCGATTGGACGCCACCAGTTTCTTTACACCGACACAAACTGGAAGTCGCCTGGGTGGTTTAGGAACCTGCTTTTCACAAAACAAACCCGTTATTCATAAATGAAAATTGAAAGCATAGGGCGCAGTGAGCTGAACAGAAACAACTTAAATACTTTTAATCCTGTACATATATTTACAGATAAAAATAAAAATTACAGGTGTTTACAAATCAAGAAAATTGGGCGATTTTTGCCCCCGCAAAATAAACAGATGATTACAAATCAAGAAAATTGGGCGATTTTTGCCCCCGCAAAATAAACAGGTGTTTACAAATCAAGAAAATTGGGCGATTTTTGTCCCCGCAAAATAAGAAAATTATACCACATAAAAACGGAAAAAAAATCCTCCTGAGGAAGAGTGTCCTTATATTAAAAAAAAAAGAATATAGGCTGGCTCCTTAGCCCCTACTGAAGGCAATAGGGTGGCTTCTTTACACCCAGCGGATAAGAAGTAGGGATGCTTTGTAGCCCCCACGGGAGACAATAGGGATGCTTTTCAGCCCCTACGGAAGACCATAGGAACAAAACAATTCCCAGTAATTACAGTAATTTAAATATATTTGAAGTTACGTTAATAATTAAAAATAAAAATCAGAAGTTACGTTAATAGAAAAAGGTTCATATTTGGAGAAATAATTACTGGCACTAATCCGCAAAATTTAAGAATATTAAATAAAGGCTACTAATGAATGAGAAAGCCAGTGGCTTGAAATCAAACGCGAAATTTAGGTAAGTAGAAAAATATTTAAAAATAAGAAGCTACGTTAATATCAAAAAAAAGTTACTAAAAAGAGAAAGTAATGATTAAAACCCACTTGCAAAATTTGAGCAAGCTTAAGCTAATATTAAAAAAAAGTTACGTTAATAACCAAAAGAAATCATTACTCAAAGACATCGACATCTAATTACAATTGTACAGCTCCTTGATACTTTAACGATAAACGTTAATATTTACAAAAAAATAAAATAAATGTTCGTTAACTGACCAGGTTTAACGCTGTTTTATGCTATCTTACATTACCAATAAAAATAACAAAAGTACAACAGAAGAAAACTAATTGATAATTAAATCATAAGTTTACGCAAGATCACAAGTATAAACAGAGAGAAAGGCTTAAGCGTAGACAGTAAAAATAACTAAAAATTGAAACCTTGACTTAAAATTTAAACGTTCAAGCAAGATTTAAAGTAAGAGAAAAGCCTACGCGAAGCAAAAAAAAGGAAAATGCACTTTAAACCCCTGTAGCTTGACTTAAAAGCTAAGCATTTAGAACTAGTCGAGTAAACCGTAACAATGTAAGATAACATAAAAAAAGGAAATCCGGATAATAATTGACTTTAAATAGAAATAATCAACAATATACCGCTTATGTACATTTAGAAAACACAAAGCTTAAATTAAAAGCAAATATATCGGTACTATCCAAACAACTACTTTAGGTTCCCCCAAATGCAGGTTTAACTAATTATAAAGCATCTATTTAACTAAACTACCCTGAGTTCCAAACAGTATAAAATAATTAAATAAAGGATTTGGTGGTACCTATCCGGAATATTATTTAAGTACATTTACACAACTTAATAAATTAAAAAAAAACACTGACCATACTTCACGCTTTAATTTTTCAGTCTGGGGTATATGACAGGCTTGTCAACTTGGCGTTTACGATAACAAATTATAGTGTCAGAACTAAATAGTACCACAAACTCCTTTACATGAATATTGAAATTATAATTATAGATAGTAGCCCCTGCATATGATTCAGTATGAAATAAAGTCGATAAAGAAACTTGTTAAAGCTACGGTATGTGCCTTGCGATGAAGTCAATAAAAAAAAACCGATAAAAACAATCTACATTTACTAAGCGAGTGACTGACTACTTAAATCCAAGCTTAGCTGTTCCAACTGGCCCGTAAGCTGGTATAAAGAGGCCCTAAACATAGCTTATAGATTGTATGAACTTCACTTCACACTATTCAAGCTTCAAGAATATAGTCACGCTTTCAAAAGAATGCCAATTAGGTAAGGTAATATTAATATTAAAGGAATTTTGAGAAGCTTGGTTATTATAGCAATAATTTAGTCAGTTATTATTATCCAAAATATGAGGTATCACACCGAGCTACAAAACCTAGTCGTAGTACAAAATACTTTAGGGTAGAACTTTGATAAATACGGTTCGCTAAAATTTTAATTATAATTTACGGGCTTAAGGAAAAAAAATTAGGCGATTTATAAGTAACTCAGGAAACACGAGGCAAAACAAGCTTCAAGGTGACTTACCTCTTCAAGAGGGCTTGATATTCCGAATTCCAAAGACAGCAACAGCAAAAAGGGGCAGCTACCAGCGATTTCCAAACGTCCTGCCGATGTTATTGGCTGATAGAAATAAAAGAAAGAAGCCCTTAGTACTTGAAAAATTTCCATGCACGTGGCATCACGATGCACGCAAACGACTAGCAAAAAAACATATTTTAAAAAGAAAAAACACCTGGCTCACCTGATATGATGGTAACGAACGAAGTTTGCAGATAAAGTCTTGCCCAGCAGACAATAATTCAGCAGATGAATTTTAATGGCAGTCCCGGAACTTAATCCATAAACTTGAGCCTTCAAAATGGCTGAGACCGACACCGCAAATCTGCAATCTTCGACGAAGACCAAGGTGGAAATGCTAGACGTTCTTCCTTCTTTGCCACTGAACCAACAGGTTGATATCTGCGCAAGCCCAAAAGATGGCACAAAACAACACCCAACCCGGGGAAGAAAAGGCGGTGACCCTGAGAGGAAACTCATGCCAGTAATTGATAGAGTCCAAAGATGGCGCCACGGCACACCGACAAGAATTACTTAATTCAAACCACTCTAAGCATGGGTTAGACGCTGCTCCCTCAAGTGACCTCGAAGGCAGGATTGTACAAGTCTTTGACCCCATACTCAAGACACAAACGCAAAAACACCGGAAACTTAGAACCCTAATTGTCGCCACGCAATCGAACAAATACACCGAAATCATACAGAGGCCCGTAGCGTGAAACAATAAAGTTACTGAAATACAGAAAGTTATACCTACGCCTGTGGCTTTAAAAGAAATAGCAACAAAAACCCATGCCCCCGCGCGAAAACGCCTAAAAATGCTACAGGACAAATTTGCTAACCTACGAACCGGCAACGCTGGAAAACTCAGTGCCCGCTGCCAGTCCAAAAAAAGAAAAGGAAGAACTAACCCCGAAAATTTATTAAATTTAATTCAATTCTGGAATTTAACAAATTCTGTAGAAATTAACGCCGTTTGAATAGTACAGAAATCAGGACAGTAAATGCAATAAGATCAAAAGCCAACAAATTAAGGGCGTTACAATGTCTCAAGAGAATGTAAACAATAGGACAATGTAAGTAGGTTCTCAAAACTTATTATCTAAATATGTTAGCATAAATAAACTAAGGGCAACTTGTCTATACACACAGGGTGAACTTTAAGCAAGGCGAAAATTCAGGGCCGAAACAAGAGAAAGATGTTAACACAAACTACAAGCTTCGAACGAAGGGCAGCTGATGTCAAGCAGACTTGGACAAGATTAAAAAAACAATCAAGGTGGACAGGGAGTAACCTGGAACACAGGGCAGTGCGAGCCCACCCAGTGTAAGAGTGAAGTTCAGCTTCTTAATCAAGGTAAATTATTAAGTAAAACTAAACAGGCAATCGCGAATAAAATTAATTAGTAAACACATACCCAGACAATGTGGCAAAAATGGCCTGTCACAATACCTAACCGGAATCGTGATGTATGTAAATAGAAGGATGTAAACATGTTTCTTGATTATAGTTTGTGTGTAATTCTTTTTATTAACACGTTAGCTGCCACCAGCAGCAAAGGGTGTTATTTCATAATGGGTCACGTGGTCCGCAGATGACCCAAGCCTCTTTCCTAGGACGTTTTTTAAATGGGACACTCTGTATTTGAATGGATTTTTGAATTCTACGTGTAATTTTGATAACTTTTTCACGATTGGATTAATATACGAAAAAGTCATAGTTTTCAAGATAATTCGACTCGCAATGGAAATTGAGCATTTGCAAGTATTTCTTTGTTGTGAAAATACTACTTAAATTTTGACTCCAAAAGATTCATAATTTGTATCCTGAGTAAATTAAGTCAAAAAAACATATTCACTATGAAATATTTGGCATATCATTTACAGGGTGTTTTCAAGATCCAAAATCAGAAAACTTCTAATTAAAAAATGTCACTTTTATCAAATGGAACACCCTATATATTTTACCTTCTTTGCTCCATCGCGATCTTTATAACTTTTTCCTTCTTTTCTTAACTTTTCGTAGCAATGCACCTTCGTCTAACTCTTCTGTCTGTCGTCTTTTTCTGTAGTTTGTTCTAATGCATGTTTTCCTTGAGAATTTGTCGGTGTTGTTTTAGAGTTAAAGCTCAGAATATAACAGAACATAAAAGAAGTTTTATTAATAATAAAAATAATTCTACATATTCAAACCATCTTTTAGAGAATCGACATACATTTCATAACAATTTTAAAATTCTACATGTAGAAAATAAAGGTAAAAAATTGAATTTACTTGAAAGTCTTGAGATAAATCGGTTGAAAAATTCCGACATATTACTGAATGATCAATTGGAATTAAATAACTCACCCTTATTAAACTTATTTACCTAATAAACATGAAGCCCAGTGGGAATTCCCCATAGTAAATTAGTATAATAATAAAACCTAAATTAAAATTTTATTTATCTACCTAGATTACTTTATTTTCTGCTAAATAATAATAACTTTAATTTAAAAAGGTTTTATTATTTATAGGTTATGATATTTCTAAAGGTGTTTATTTAAAGTCGCTCCGGGTCATTCATAAATCTATATAAATCTATACGTCGCACTTTTTCTTTTCTAGTTCATTAGACAAAGACGTACGTGTAACCGAGTGTTCAGACCGAGGTTCAGCCGATTTCCTAAACAACCAGCACAGACAGCAACACTTTTGAGTTCCAACACTCCAATGCTATTTTATCTCTTTCTACTACCATTCTTGATTCAATTACGTAGTAATTTGTAGTCTTGTCTATGTTCGTAGTTCGTAAACTGCTCCCCCAAGAGAATAAGAAACAACAAAATATAAGGCTTCACCTTCGATACGCTCACAGTATACGGATATCGAATCCTTTTATATAATAAATCCATGTTTAGAACCTAGGGCATTTTGTCGTAAAATTAAGTAAGGAATAATACCCTGAAGTTTGGCCACATACTTTATTAACACCCTGTATAACTATTAAATTTAAATTTTAGAGGTTTTCCCTAACTGGCAGTGGGCAACTCAGAGTGAAACGAAATTTTTTACAATAAAAGGAGAAGAATGTATGGATCCTACAGGATGTGACAGAAGGATACATTTCGATGAGAACCGTAATTATCTGATTATATCTTCTAATGTGCCTACATCCAATGAAGTTCAGTGTAGTGATGACATCGAAATTATGGGAAATTTTCAACAACCGATATGTGGTAAATTTTAAGAAATGTTCTTAGCAGGGCGGTGGAAAATTTACCTATAATGCTTAAAAAAATGTAATTATAATCATTATGTAATTAGCAAAAACTGCACCTTTCCTGGACCCCACAGAATTGTGTGTTTTAAGATGGCGACTGAGTACAGGGATATTGATTATATTTGGACCAATAGAAACTTTTTTATTTGAAGAGATAGAAAAATGTTTAAATAGGAAAAATTGTAGATTTGTAAAAGAACCGTCAGGAAACGTAACTGAAAAAACAATTGAACATGAAATAACCGATTTTTGAACTAACCTTTAGTTTAGGGCCATATAATTTTTTTTTGTTTTTTAAATTCTACTCGCTAAGAGCTCTAGTTTATGTTTAGTTGCCTACACCGATGTTCGACTGTCTTCCAGAGGCGCAACTAGGGGGTCTAGGGGGAGTAGCCCCCAAACTCGATATTAGCCCCCTAGATTGTTGTTCCATAAAAGCAAAAAACTAAAATTAACTTTCTCTTAAGGGTTAGGGCTTAAGCCCCCCCCCCCCCCAAAGGCACTGACTTATAGTTGCGCCACTGCTGTCTTCCCATAACTGTAAAAAATAAAACGAAACCTAAGTAATTTTCAGTACCCCTCGTACTTATATGAGTTAATGCAAGTCGTATAAGGTTTCTATGGAAACATTGCAAATATTGTCGATGTTTCCATAGAAACACTATACGACTTGCATTAACTCATATACAAAGGATATGGAAAATTGCTTGAGTTTCGATTTTTAAAATTATAGAAAAAACAGTCGAGCATCGGTGTAGGTAACTTAACTTAATGTTAATTTAAAGAAAGTTTTTGAGTTAACATTTATCTATCATTTAGGTTATAATTTTCTAACGTCAACTGTTTATTACCTTTAGGTTTGTTTAATTCAACTACAGTTATGGACAAATTTAACGCAATACATTAAAAGTTTCCTTATATTAAATGAAAAACAAGATATTTTATATTTTGTGTATCTCCTCTTATAATGCACTTAATAAAACCATTTCAAAAGTAAAATGGTAAAAAAAGATGATACTAAAGTGTAATTTTAATTTGAAATTGATGGCACTGCTAACGCACTCCACAGGGTGTTTTGAATTTCCAGCTTAAAATGTTAAATTTGTAAACACCCAGTATATGGCTTAAACAAAATTGTATTAAGATTTTCCAGCATTCTTAACAATAAAAAGACATAATTTCCTGCAAATACTAATAGGATTTAATCAAAATTTAGGTTTAGCGTAATACTAGGTGTTTAAAAATTTAACATTTTCAGCTGGAAATTCAAAACACCCTGTGGAGTGCGTTAGCAGTGCCATCAATTTCAAATTAAAATTACACTTTAGTATTATCGTTTTTTAACATTTTACTTTTTAAATGGTTTTATTAAGTGGATATTAAGGAGATACACAAAATATAAAATAACTTGTTTTTCATTTAATATTCGGAAACTTTTAATGTGTTGCGTTAAAGTTGTCCATAAGTGTATATATCGGAATTAGTGCATCAAATAAGTCTTTGAATTTTGAAGAGTAATAAATGTTCTTTATTTTATTTATTAGTCTCGTCTTTATTTTATTTATTAGGCACGGTTTCTACTTAAATCAAGTAAATGGCCTAAGTGTACTAAAATGGTAACGCGACGGTCACTTTATGGTTAAACATTAATACAATACTTCCAAAATTTAGGGATCGCCTTCAAAATAATGATTTTTGTATAGAGTTTTGAATAAAAATGGAAAAATGTTAAAAGCAGAAATTATAGTTTTTGTTTAAATTGTTAATTTAAATTAAATCTACATGTATAGTTGTCGGTTTAAATAGGGTTAATATCGTTAAAAACACATTTTAAACCATACAAATTTAATAAATTTCAAAGTAGTCAAACATGGAGACATTTTGATGTCTCCCTTTGAGAACTAAAAATGACGAGGTCTGCAATTCAAACTAAAATATTACCTATTTTAACAAGAACACGCAATAAGTTGGAAAATCTACACTTTTAGGACTGTAAGTTTAAAACATTGCACCTATTTAACACTTTTTCGAACTTGAAGTTCAAATAGGTGGAACAAACTAGTGCAAACTTAACCTTAATCGACCAAAATAGGTTGACATTACAACTAGATTTAAACCTTATTTCTGTAGAGAAAAGAAAAATCAAGTGAAGGGAACAACATAACCCGTCGAATTCAAAGTGGCGGCAGTTTAACGAACGGCTAACTAGTTCTATTTTTTTTTTGTATAATTTTGTATAATTGGTGTTACCGAAAACGTTACGCAAAGCAGAAATATTTTTCACAGATGGTGTTGATGGAAACATTGATTTCTGGGATCCGCACTGAGCTGTTCTTGGATATGATGGCTCAGTTTTGATTTTTTCTGTAATATGTCGACGAATATTTAAACCTTTTTGTTTGTTTATTATTTTTTTTTAATTTTTGAATTTTTGACCTCACTCTCATTTGAGTTTACTGACAATCTTTGACAACGTTGAACAAAGTTCCTGTACGTTGGTTTTTCCTCCGTAGCAACAGGCGACGTTTGTTGACGTTGAAGTGTGTTACGTTCACTAATCTAACGAATTTTGACGCCGCCAATGGTCTTCCTTGGGAGACCTTTTAAGGGAGAACTTAAATATTTGATAACGTAAATACAACGTTTATACAACGTCGGGTAGCGTAGGCCCTTTTTGGCAACCATTTTTGGAAGCAGAACAACGTTAATTTTTGTCGCAAGTCGGAGAATTACTAAAAAATGTTTGGGCAGTTTATAAACTCGGCGTCGATGAAATGTAACCGCCTTAGTCATAACATAACCTATAGTCTCTCTATTTCGTCTATCAGCGAAGTCAATCTGTATATTCACCGATGAATAACTGAACTCACGCAAAGTCACATGATCTATTAAAAGAATTTTTAAACACTGAATTCAAATTAAAAAAAAAGTTTTGAGAATATCGTTTTTCGATAATTGAAGTGTAGACTCCAATTGTTTCGAAAATGCTAAAGAAAAAGAGACAGCAAACCACCTGAGACAATCTAAGCAAATCTACAGTTTTTCCTGGAGTATGTTGTTGGCTTAGGTACAGGGCCGTATCCAGCCCTACTTTTTAGGGGGGGCTAAGCAAAATCTTGGGGGGGCTTAATATTGTTTCTACATTATAGTGTAAAAACGTTAAAAATACATAGAGAGTTTTGCTTTTCGATTTCACGGAAATTATCGTTTAAAAAAACATTTCTGCAAAACGGATATACATATGTATATATATATATATATATATATATATATATATATATATATATATATATATATATATATATATATATATATGTACAGCGTGTCTTCGGAAGTTCTTACCATATGGTAAACATTTTTATTATTGATTTTATGAAAAAAGTGCCTCTTTATAAAAAGTTCTGCATCATGAGAAAATAGCATCGTCATTTCAAAATTTGATCTTGGACATACAGGGTGGCTCAAAGATGTAATAGTCCCAATCCACGTGAAGCTAAAAGACACAAAATCGTTATTTAAAGACAAACTGCCACTGTAAATGTACTAGAGTTAACTTTTTGTATGTTAGTGAATTAGGTTTGGAACATACAGGAGTCCCTAAAATAAAATTATTATCACCTTTACAAAAGAAGTATGTCTTCGTAAACAGTTCTACCTTGTAAGAAAAGAGCATGGTTATTTATAAACTTGATGTAGGACAATACAGGGCGACAGGGCGGCTTAAACAGCTGAAAGTCACAATTTTAATTTAAATTATTTTGCCACCTGTATGTCCTATATAAAATTTTTGAATAACCATGCTCTTTTTTCACAATGTAGAACTTTTTATGAAGATATACTTTTTTGTAAAGGCGATAAAAAAAATTAATTTTATTTTTGGGACCTCCTGTATGTTCCAAACCTAATTTACTAACATAAAAAAGTTAATTCTAGCACATTTGCAGTGGCAGTTTACCTTTAAATAACGATTTTATGTCTTTAGCTTCACGTGTATTAGGACTTTTACATTTTTGAGCCACCCTGTATGTACTAGATAAAATTTTTGAATGGAAATGCTATTTTCTCACGATGCAGAACTTTTTATAAACAGGCACTTTTTTCGTAAAACCAATAATAAAAAATTTTTCCATATGGTAAGAACTTCCGAAGACACGCTGTACCTTTAAGAAAACATTTTAAGTGAACTCAAAATGTACTTTATCATAAAATAAAAAATCTCTATTTAGGAACCCGTATTTAGAACGTGCCTTTTATTTTAAAAATAGGCGCTTTTGAAGAGCAAACGAAAAAGCTACAACAGAAAACGGTTATAATAATTTAAGAATGTAAGAAACATTTGGAACAAACTAAAATTTACTCTTTAATCTACGAACAAATAAATAAATAAGAAATAGGCAAGGTGTTTGCCGCGCGTGGCGGCCAGATTGTCGCTCTTTTATAGTACGACACAAAGGCCGTGTGCCGCGTTTATAACACCGCTGCGGGTTAACATAGGCCGCAAGACAAATAATTTTAACTTAAATTTTAAAGCGGTGTTGCACGTTCCAACGTCGATATAAACATTTTCGTCTAGAAATATAGGTAACTTTTCTAGGGGGGGCTCAGACCAGCTCTAGGGGGGGCTCAGCCCTCCCTGGCGCCCCCCTGGTTACGGGCCTGCTTAGGTAGATATCAGAAAAACTGCGTAAATGTCTTGGTTGTCGGTTTGGGAATTAATTTTTAAATTATTTTTAGGAGCTCAAATTGTCATCAATAATCTAAAAACTGGTTTTACGATAGAGAAAATTAATAAAAAATTGAAAGACTATGCATCTTATACACATGCTAGTAAATATGACCCTAGAAACCAAATACAAATTATATTCGCTGAGAAGGAATTCACAGGTTTAAGTTTAGTGGAGGCGACGGAGTTTTATAATATACTTCAGCAAGGTAAGTGGGTAAGTTCGGTAAGTCGGTAAACCGGTGTGAGAGTAAGCATATCTGTTTACCGTGCTTAGCCTTCTATTATATGATTTTATTCTTTTTGCAATATCTGTCTTTAGCTCAGCCAATAATTTTTTAAATAT
This sequence comes from Philopedon plagiatum, assembly GCA_963971165.1. Taxonomy (NCBI): domain Eukaryota; kingdom Metazoa; phylum Arthropoda; class Insecta; order Coleoptera; family Curculionidae; genus Philopedon; species Philopedon plagiatum. The sequence goes on from OZ020193.1 coordinate 81,713,071, forward strand.
ATTCTTGTTTAATACATACTCGAAGAAAAAAATAAAGATTTTTGCATGTGTCAATTTTTTTTATAATATTTGTTGAATTATGAACAGGAAATGTCTATTGACTTTTTACTATAAAAATATATTTACTATTCCTTACCAACAATATTGAAAAAATTTACCGAAAATTAGTATTTATAAAAAAAGGTAAGTCAATAACCGGCACATCGTAATCGATATGACTTCAGCGAGTGTGAAATGAGAAATGAATATTTCACCTAAAAACAAAACACCGTAAGAAGTTAATAAAATCGTGCCATAGAACACTGTTCTCGATTAGATATATCGGTAAAAATCGTAAGGTCAAGTTTATTTTGGGAAAAACCGCTAATATGAATTTGATTCGATGTTTTTTCGTCATTGCCCAGTCATAGTATTCCGGATAGAACGTATTTTTGGTCACACTTTTATATTTAAACGGAAAAACATTGATATAATCATTATACCATCTAATTATGAATATGACATCTGGCAAATGAGCCATATGATGTATTATAGTAAATTTAGATTCAGTTTCTGACTTTCCAGTTTCAGGTGAAATTATAGTGTTAGGACATAATTATATTTTAGGAATGTAGTATTGTGAAAAGAGACAAACTATTTTTTTATCAGTTTTCCGTATTTTAATTCCAGAACGGAACACATTTAATTTTATGTTCCGCTATATCACTAATTTTAAATTCTTTACGTTTATTACGGACGCTGCTATTCTCAGTGTTATTTTTTTTATTATTGAACATAATTTAAAAAAGTACAGTTCCCATTGTTATTAACTTTTGTTGATCCTAAAGGTTAATGAAGAAAGGATAATACGCAGTAATGTTATAGTTCCATAAAACTTAGCACTTGTTGGGATGATGTTAATACATTACTAAATGCAAGTATAGTCGGGCCGTCCTAAGAGTTCCGCTTTCTTTTTAAAAAATATAGTAAAGAAATCAGTCAAGTGCAAGCTATACTTGCACAATTAGTGTTCAGTGCCATCAGACTCCCACTTAAATCATTAATAGTAATGCACTCGCGTTTCGACTGAGCCAAATTAAAAATTTTGAGAAACGTCTTTGAACAAAGGTGTGTCTTACATCGTGAGAAATATTTTTTGTTGAAAAACTTTTTCTCTAAAACCAATGGTTCAGCAGATATAAGAAAATAAACAATTAAATTGTTTATACCAGTTGATCGCGGTGGAATTTTTCAATCCTAGTAATTTTTGGCTCAATCTACCCTAATTCTTTATGTTGGTGATTTTTTCAGATTTTTCTGAAGGATCGTTCTGGTGATAAGGGGGGGGGGGGGGTTCAGCAATTTTTAAGCGTTTTTTCCAAAAAATCCATAAAAAAGACATTATATGTATTGTTGAATTCGTCCATCAATAAGCTTTCATTTGACACCCTACACGATGCTCCTTATTTCTTTTTCATTTCCAAATTTAACCCCTGAAATTAACCCCCAGAGTGAAAATTCAACTTTTTATATTTCACGTCTATGATTGGGCCACCACACTCTATTTTTGTACTAAATTTCAATTTTTTACATCGAATGGTTTCAGAGAAAATCACCTGTGACAGATAGACGGACGGACACCGAAGTGATTCCATAGTGTCCTAAAAAGAAAAGTAAAGTGTACGTCATAAATGTAAGAAAATGAAATTGTTTATGGCATAGCGGACAAAAAGATAGTGTGGTCTACTGCTGTATTAAAGTAGGGCCATCCGAGAACTAAAGCTTAGTTTACACGGGTCGTGTAGCCGTTCAATTTACTTGAACAAGTATAGTATGGTTTCCATTATACCGTTGATCTTTTGGCTGCCATAAAACCCTAATTATCCCTATTTACATATTTTCGGGCAGGGCCGGAGTATAATTTATTTTCTTTACCTGCATCCCTAATTATAACTAATGCCTTATTAATGGGTGCAAAGTCGTCGTATATAAATGGGTATAAACATTTATAAGTGGTTTTCCGATGAGTGACATTTGTTGTATGTAAATGGGGCGTCCATAGGCTTGTGCTGATAGTGAGACATCTTGTAGTGTCAATTTCAAAAGAAAGCATTTACCTCCCGATGCTAAACAAATTATTAAAAATGTGTACCAATCTGTGCTACAAAGATATTTTAATTCAAGTAATGCTTTATCCGAGACGTCTGCTTTAACAAGTACTTCTTTATCTTCAGTAAAGGGTATAGTACTGAAACCTATCATTCCCAGAAAAAAGCGAAGTGACTCTGGCACATTTAGAAGTATTGGCGAGGATGGCTTGGATTTATTAAGAAGGAAAATCTATAAGATGTATGAGGAACAATCTGTACCTACCCTGCTTTCCCTAAAAAAAAGGCTGACCAACGACGAAACGAACATTTCCTGCAGCATTTCGAGCCTAAGAAAAATTTTGCTTAAAATGGGTTTTAAATATCACACAATTGATAAAAGACAAACCTTAATGGAATCTCAACGCTTAGGGGAATGGCGCCAAAAATACTTAACGGCTATTAAACAATATAGAGTAGAAAATCGACCAATTATCTACCTTGACGAAACATGGTTCGATACACACGACACTTCAAGAAAAGGATGGAAACATTTTTCAAAAAAATGTCAGACCAAAGCTCCATCAAACAAAGGCAAAAGAGTAACAATAATACATGCAGGTTCCGAAAATGGATTTGTTATGAAATGTCTGCTGCTCTCAGCTAAAAACGCAAGAGATTCTTCTCTAGATTACCACCAAGACACTGACGCACCACTTTTTGAAGATTGGTTTGAACATCGACATCTTAAAAATATACCGAAAAATAGCGTTATTGTAATGGACAATGCTAGTTAACATAGTCGTCAAGTAAACAATTTTCCTAGTTCTAACAGTACAAAAGCAGAAATTCAAGATTTTATGATAGACAATAATATATATTTTGAAGAAACGGGATCTGTTAGAAGTATTACAGGCTTTTAAAATTAATAAAGAATACGTACCTATGTGATAAACTTGCAACATAAAACGGACATACAGTGTTGCGTCTTCCCCCTTACTATTGTATATTTAATCCAATCGAACTAATATGGCACCAAGTAAAATCAAATATTAGAAGGAATAATACTTCCCCAACATTAAATACATCTGTAATAGAATTAATAAAAAACATAGTACGTAACATTCCTGCAGACAGCTGGAAAAACTGTATACAACATGTAATTAAGGTGGAAAATTCTTATATGTGTATCAGTACTAATGTTCAACCCTTAATAATAAGTGTAGATGAAGATAGTGATAGTGACACAGAACTAAATTTAGAGTAAAGCAGAATTAAGTCGATTATTGTAAAACTTTTCTCTGTACACACACTGTGCTGTATTTTAATCTTAATATATACATTTATTTTTACTATTATTATTATTTTTATATTATTAATTGATCTTTATTTTCGTTTGGTTTAAAATGACTTTTTAATTCTAAATAAAAATAAATAATTATGTATAATAGATTCATATTTTCAAACCTACCCTGCACCCATTTATTGCGGTTTGAAGATGTTGGGGCCTACACAATGGGGTTTAAGCAGGTAGTTGATTTATTGCAGAAAAGGTCAACGGTATAATGTAAACTATATTATAACTGAAAACCAGGAACTTGAATCGTATAAACTCATATTCAAGCATTTGATCAAGAACGTAAACAATCAGCCAAACAAGTCAAGTGACTTGAAACCCTGCCAACTTACTTGCTCAAGAAGGCGTCCCCCACCCCGGAAAGCAATGCTGGAATGTTAGTAGAGCGGCGTACGTGCTTCATGTAAACATTTGTTCAAGTGAATATATTGCAGTTCCAGGTATTTTTAGTGTTTTTAAGATGAGGACACAACATTGAAATTTGTCGAGTTATAGGAGGAAAATACATGCCTTTGGGATGTGTCGAGTTCAGAGAGAAGCAAAGCTGAACCTCCATGCGTGCCTCTTCGTTGTAACCACTTTCGAACCCAAATCCTTTTTTTATTACGTTCACACTCATCCTCAATCATACTTTCTAACTCATTACACAAACAAATGTGAACTTTTGAACAATATTTCGCAAAATAGTACGACGGCTTTTTTGGATCATTTCTTTCAGTTCTCAGTGGGTTTAAATATTGTCCGCCCAAGATATCTGGAACCGGCAGAAGAATTTAAAGAATGCAAGGAGAGGCTTAAACAACGTTGCCACTTTGTGTGTAAACCAGTTTTAAAAACTGTTTAATTTTTCGTTAATAAGATTTAAACTTTTCTTACCGCATCATAAAATGAGTTCTATAATACCTGTCGTTAAGAATTAGATAAATCTTCTGTTTTCAACAATTAATTTCCGGGGTATTATTTCCCCACAAAATATTTAGCAAGAAATTACCAACATTGCACTATTTCCGTGTCTTCTTCGCCTCGTCGACTGAACGGTGACTTGGCCCGCGTCGGTAACACGCTTATTGAATAGAAAAATAATAGATAGAACTTATTTGGCTGATTGCGAAGTCGGTCTCCGTCTTTGTAAATGATTTATTGCCTCTCCGGGTCGGGATGTCTGTGAGTTGCCTCATAGCCGTCTCATCATCGGTCGAGAGTCGTGGTGTTTAAAAATGGAAAATTTGAAGGGAAAAGTTTTGCACAGTCAGGCGCGTGAGATAATTGCAAACGTAATTAGGGTTTGCGATGAAGAGGCAGGGAATAATATGATAAAAATTCCAATAAAAAATAAAACAGAAAGGGCTATGTTGTACACAGGAGTAGGAAGATCATCTATAACAAGAATTAGAAAAGAAGATGCTCTTAGACAACAACATAATCCCGCAAACTTATTATCTTCTCCAAGAAAAAAACGGGAACGAACAAAAACGACTCCCATTCTGAGTAAAATGGACTAAACAAGACTTCATAATCATTATAGGTAATATAAACAGAACACATTTTTTCCACCAAGTTTTCTTTTAATTTTTTAGTTACATTTTAAATCCTTCAAAGAAGGTATTGTGTAACAATTTATTTGAATAATTGCCACAGATTTATAAATATTTAAGTTCTTAAACAGGTTAGTTTGAATTTGTATGATTAAATTAATAGAACGCCGAAGCTGAACCCCCAAAAACATTTTTTTGCCATCTATTATATTATGGAAACAAAGCATTGGCGAACGCTTACTAATCAGGTTTTTTAACCTATTTTATAAAAGAATTATTCCCTACATTCTTTAACGGAGTTTCCTACAAGTCTTTTATATATTAAACGAACCTGATTGTCAATACATTTTAATTATTTTTTATAAGGACGGATAAGTTGACACTACGCCACTGAGTAGTGCTATTTTAACATAGTTTTTATGCATTTTTATGACTTCCTTTCCCTTTCGTCCCAGTTACAGGGAACTTGGGCGGACAAACTATGGGCGCACTTGAATACTTGTTTCCAGTTACTTGCTCAAGTAAATTGAACTTAATGCAAAGCTTAATGGAAAGATCTAGAGTAGAGAAGCGCAAAAATTCGGTTCCGGGGCCGGGTGTCTTGCTTTCGCATTTATTGCCTTACATCTATTACGGACACTAAACTCTATTTTTCCATGCCCCATATGTTGTCCACCATGCCACCAAATCTTAATCAAATTAATCTACTGTAAAAAAATAATAAAGGTAATTTTTATAACATCAAATTTACAAAGTTACTTATCAGAATAAACAAACAGTTCATTGATGGCTTGTTTAGTTTTGCTGCACTTATACCAGTTATACGCAGTGCAGCTAGTGTCCGTCGTAGAACAAAATCCCCTAAAGCTGATGCATTTAGGAATATTTAGCTCTTGTGGTCCAGATTAATATACTAAAAGTCCCCAACCCTCCGAGGGTGCAAAAAACCCCAAAACCACCCCAATATGTGTACAATTTTTAGGTAGTTGCGAAGTATCTCGAGTACGGCTAATTTTTTGTGAAAAGATGCTGGACATCGAAACGAGAGCCAATAAAATGACCTATAAACTGGTGTATATAAGTGCATAATTTGATTAAACCAGTGGAGTGGAGCAAATGTCCAAAATTGTTAAATATTACGAACCCTCAAATATTACGTTTTACGTAGTGGAAATATTCCCAATAATTAGTCTGTTCAAGAGAATCAAACGCTAAATTATTGTAAAAAGGTATAAAAATGGAAATCCATCAAAATAATTTACGTCAGTGGCGTGCAGCGAGTATCTGAAGTCGGTAATTATTTTTTAACGTTTAGAAATAAGGTATGCCTTAGGTATAAATGGTCTGAAATATTCTGTTTAGGACAATAGGTTTAAACTATTTACAACTTAGAGAGACAAGGCAAAAACCAATCAACATATATTAAGGCAGTGGCGTGCAGCAAAGTCTTAAAGTCGTTATTTTTGTGATCAAAAAATGGACTATTAGAAATGGCTGCAAAATCTTAAACTAAGATAAGTATACATCAAATATCAAATATTCTCCCACATTTAAAAAGTAACATGGAAAGCGAAAGCAGATTGTACATAATACTTATATAAAACAATACAATAAAAATCTACATAAGATCTCGGTACAACTGGTTTATTAACTGTCATTGGTAAAAGTTCTCCCTGCTTTCTCCATCCCCAAGTGGTAGGTTCCAAGTCATTCCCCAGCCACTCCTGAATTTGATATTATACTCACAAACTGTGTTGAGAGGCAGCATCTGATGTTGGTGGTAGAGAAGCTAGCGAGAAGTTTACTCTTAAGCTCTGTCATGATGTATTGTGAAATTTAAAAAATCGAAACTGATTTAGCTTTTTTACTAATTTTCCTGCCCCATATAGAGCTAGTAGAAATTCTTCTGCGATATCGGTGATGTCATTCTGCATTGGGATTTAAAAAACTGCTACCTCAGCTTGTTTTATCTTGCCATGCCATTTCTGGATGTGACACTTGACACAATATTTTTAAAAAAGGTACATTGTCTACATATAGGCTTTTATCGGGACTTACAAGCTAAGCTAGCCGTTTTTTAAATCCCAATGCAGATAAAAATAGCATCATCACTATCGGAGAAAATTTTCTACTAGCTCTATATGGGACAGGAAAATCAGTGAAAACGCTGAATCAGCTTCGACTTTTTAAATTTCACAACAATACATTAAGGCAGACGACGTTTACGCGAACAAATGGAAAATGCAATTCGGCGTGAATTAAACAGTAAAAAATTGTGGCTGACCATCGATGAATCAACGGATTTAAAGGAAGACTCCGTGGGCAATTTTGTAGTTTAAACATTAAATCCATGAGGACGGTGAACCGCCATGTTGCTATTGAATACCCAGTACAAGACTTCAGAGATGTAGATACTGGCAAATCCATAAAAAAATTGGGTAGTAACCACAGTACACAAATTTATTGGGTAACGATTTTTTAGAATTATGTAAATTATCTCTTACTTTTAAACAGTTTTAACCCTACTCATTATCATTAATAAAAATGATCCAGTCCTCACAAGAAAATTCCTTTCTCTCGCTTATAGCCGCGGTGTTGGCGATCTGTTTCTTTTCTACAGATATTCCACGGATCATGCTGAGGACAGAAGGAGTACTCGCTATCATTCCTCCTTATTGGCTGTTCATATCAGAACAACGAGAAGCGCGTCAGGTATACAGTGGCGTGCAAAATTTTTCTGGGGCCCTTCCGCAGAATTTTTTATTGGGCCCCGGGCACACCTAGAATATCTTAAAAACAGCAAAACAAACACATATTTATATAATATTTATATTTCATATCGCACATAGATATTTATTTAAATTCACGTAAAATATGGGCTACAAGCTACAAATGCGGAAATTACGTTATACAAAAGTTAATTTAAACAATCGAAATGTATAAAACTTTAAATAAATTTTGATTTAAAACAAAAAGCTGTGAAAAGGTATTTAAAAAAAAGTTAAAAGGGGCCCTTATGGGGCCCCTCTACACCCCCGGGGCACCCCGCACTGCAGGGCCTGCAGGAGCTGGTTTGCACGCCACTGTAGGTATGCATGCATCTTCTTACTGTCCAGGTACCAAACCCTAGAACATCCCCCTTCTCTCGCTGACTTATACCTAGACTCTCCCGATTATGGAAAAAATTACCTGCAGATGTTGTCCCTTCCCCGCCGAACCTCCAATCCTTGAAATCCCAATAAATTACATCTCAGTTCTCGTCAGATGCCCAGGGTACGTTAGTATTTTGGCTTAAAGTCTACGTGGGCTCTCCAAGATAAAAAAAAGCTACTAAAAAAGTGTCAAATTCCATTGCGGTCCGAATTTGTTCAATAGTAATGTTTATCTTACGACTTCTTCCATCCGATGGAACACAAATCAAATCACTTTTAAAACATGTCTGAGTTGAAATAATAGCAATCACATTATAATATTTGCAATCGCGCTAGTCTTCTTTCATATAATTGCGAATCGCGATATGCGAATTGCGAATATTATTCTAATTGGTCTGTTTCAAATTTTAATATGCAACTGACCAATGAGGACAATACTCGCAATTCGCATTTCGCCGTTCGCGTTTGTATGAATTAAGACTAAGTCTTCGATAGAGAAACTTTATAAAATTGTAAATGTTTACTATTATTTTTAGACGACTCCTACTTCTGCGGTGACATAACCCTTCGCACTTCAGGCCCACCACTGTACGAAAAAAGTGCCGTTGCTAAAAATGCTGTATCGATAATATTTGGGACGTTGCTTGGAGTTATTTTAATGTTTGGCCTGTTATTCATTGCATATTCGCCCGCTGTAGCTAATTTAAACCTAAGAAACAGGTAAGAACTACCTACTTGTCTTGCATGATCAAATAATTTTAGGTTTTAGTCCGGCTTTTGAAAAATTGGCCTTGTATAACAAAAAAAAAATTCAAAATTGCATTAATTTTAATAAAATATGAAATAATTACGAACAATAAAAAAATAATATTCTAGAACTGTTAAAACTTTTTCAACATTGCAAAAACAAAAATAAAAACGAGTAAAATTATTAGACATTGATTTTTGTGTTGTTACAATAGTTAGTATAAACTAGAATCAGGTTAATAAATTTTGTTTACTAAAGGGTGTCCCAATAGGTACTTCGGGATTTCCTTTTTAAATAAAACCAACAATTCTAGAAAAATAACATGCTTGTCTATTTTATCAAAAAGTAGAGACGTGGCAGTTATGTTTTAAAAATTCTCCAAATGTCCCTCTGGTTGTTTCTACAGAGGACCAGCCCTTGAGTAAAATGTTCAATACAATTTTAGCACACTAAGGATTATGCACATATGTTTTTTATTGCATAAATCATTTAAAGAAGTTATTACAAACCCAAAAAAATTAGTTTGAGGAAAATTACTAGGATAATTTAGCTAGAAAAAAATGTTTGCTTATCGATATAATTTATTACAATTTAAAAAGCAGCCATTTGTCCTTAATGAATAATGACGTCAGGAAATCAGCAAAAATAAGTGTCAATCTACATGTTAACGTAAAGCTTAATCTAAAGTCCGGTTTGTTTTTCCCGGAAACAGTCAGAGGGAGAGCAATCGAATTTTCTGGGTTAATAGAGGAATAGTTTAACTAACTGCGGTAAAAAATTTAGTTTTAGAGAATGTTTCGTTTCGGAGCTATTAAACGTCAAATTCGAAATTTCCGGGATGTCCCTTGAAATCGGATACAGGTCGCAAAAGCGAATTAAATCGATGTAAATTTTTGGAGGTTTAGAACTCTATTGAAACTGGAAACTGGTGAGGATCGGAAAATGGCAAGTAATTCTTTTGGATTTTAAAGGTCGAAAAGGTCATTTGCGGACCCCTCTTTGGTACTTCTAATAACTCGAAACCAAAAAGTCGGATCGAAAACTGGATTCATCAGTAAAACTTTAAAATCTCAAATACATACTTTCTTTTTAAAACATATCTACCTACCTAAACCTAAAATCACTGGAAAATGGATATATTTGGGAAAAACTGTAAATTTCGATTTTTGACCCAAATATTTTACGGTTTTTAATTTTTTGTGGGGTCAAAATGGTTCAAATTAAAATCCCATATACGTTATTGGAAAGAGCTCGCCGAAACAAGTGATATCCATATTCTTTAGTTTCGCCGATTAAATTTCGATTTTTAAAGTTTTCTTGCCCTCAACATCGGCACATTTGAATCACTCTGCATTTTTTCCTATCTAATTTTTCTCAAATTTTTAACATCTTATAAAGGGATAATCACACTTTAAAATGAATACAGAATGGCTCGTTCAGGAGCGTATTTAAGGGGTAAAAACCGAATTTTCTTGATTTTTTCCGACAAATCCTATTTTTTAACCGAAATTACTATACTCCTTATTTAATGATTCTTTTTGAGTTTATTTTATCCGTTAATTGTCTAAGAATACCTCCCACTAATTTAAATTAAAGTTCTAAATACATAGCTTTACTTGCATCGGGACATGCAAAATGTGAAAATTTCTGAATTTTCAAAGATTGCCATGAAAACAAAGAGTTGCAGTTTATTTACTCGAAATAATTAAATTATGATGTGTCAAGATTTCGCAGACCTGCCAGTTTTTGTTGCAAGATTGGAAGGTTCCTGGACCGATTTCGGCTTGAAATGTATGTGAATAAGATTTTAGGAACCTTCTACTTTAAGTGCAGGGATATTTCATTGGATGAGTTACGCATTAAATGCGATTTTTATTGATTTTTCGATGACCCTACAACACTGGAATTCGCCATGCACTCATTATGAGTCACAAATCCACATTTGATGACACGACCAAAGGGATCACGTTGTAACGAGTCAATTTCCAAGTTACATTGAATTTTGAGGAATGTCGTGAATTCCACCTTCCGCTTGTTTATCAAATCGCCTTATATCTGCGGACCAATACAAGCGGAGTCTGTCTTTATGCTTTGGGCGTTTTATTAACGTGTAATTAGGTTTTTGAGTAGTGTACTCTAGAACATTTTGTGTAAATTTGGTTTATTATTGAAATGTTTTTTTTTTTTTTTGACATATTATGATTACACATGTTTGGACTTAAGGGAAACCCTTTATATTTTTGTATTACGTTCTTGAATTGTTACAAGATGGTAGTTCGGAGTAAATCGAGCGATAGGAGTAAGAACTGAAACACTCCCGTAAGCATGTACGGTTGGCGGAACTTTAGATACGCCAGAAGGTGACTGATAAGAAATTAGAAAATCGATAATTTTTAAGTTCGGGAGTTGTTTTGATTGTAATTGTCAGAGAAACAAAAGACTTCCCTGGAATATTTATAGTGCCGGGATGCATATTTCCATTTCCTACTGGGCTAGCGCAACCGGGTGCGCTAATCGTACAGGTAAATTGGGGCCAAGCGAATCGGAGGGCACCCTAAGGTCGGAACAGGGTTAGCACCTGGTTAGGGGCCCTGACAAGTATTTTTCCTCGCAGGCGAAGTGACTTGTTAGGGCCCCTAACCAGGTGCTAACCCTGTTCCGACGGCATTTCTCCGTTGGTTAGGGGCCCTGACAAGTCTCCTCGCCTGCGAGGAAGAGACTTGTCAGGGCCCCTAACCAGATGCTAACCTTGCTCCGACCTTAGGGTTCCCTCCGATTCGCTTGGCCCCAATTTACCTGTACGATTAGCGCACCCGGTTGCGCCAGCCCAATAGGAAACGGAAATATGCTGCCGGGATGATTTCCTTTAAGACAAAAACAAGTGTGATTTTGGTCTGCGTTGTAACGTGATTCCTCATTGGCCAGCTTGCGGAAGTGCGGAAATAAAGATAATATATAAGGCGTGTACCGTTGTCAACTTCGGTTACGGTTTTGTGTCCCGTAAGTATCGGTAACCTGAAAAGTTGGTAAGACTGGAAACGCGGTTCCTGAAAATTATCTGTCATTAATGTCACTGAAGGAACCGATGCTTCCCCGCTAGTTTTCCGGTTTGTTATGTTATTTTGTTGTTTATGTTTTGCTTTTTTGTTTAAATTTATTTTTTCACAAATTTTAAAAATCATCTGTTTTAAAATATTGGAAGCAGGAGGAGAGGTATGTTTTTAGGTTGAGTCGATATCCGTGTAAAATAAACAGAAATCTGACAGAAACGACCGATCTGCGTTCCGTAGTAAATCCGGTTCTTTCAGGAACCAGTGTTACCATTGTTTTACCGCATTATACCGAGTGGTTAACCAGGTTTGACAACGGTACAGTCATAATATGGGAACACGACTGTGCCGTCCTCTTGGATTTTGAGGCACTTGAGGGGTGGCTTGGGTTTGCTTGGGAAAATACTGGAAGAGTCCTGCGCAAGTATTAGATAAATTTGTAAGCTGGGAGCTCTAAAACATCTCCAGGTAAATTTCAGCATATTATGTATTTAAATGATACACTCTGTATTCTAAATTTATAGACAGATTGCTTTCTATTATCAGAATCAAAAAGTAAGGGAGTAGCAGAGTTGATTGGGCCGATTGGGACTTTCTTTGTTTTCAGCTCTCCACGCTACCCTAGTTAGTTCAGTTACAGTTTGGTCAGTTGTAATAAGCTGGCTCAGAAAGTTGTTTGTCCAGTTTCTTCAGGCAAAAAGAGGTCAGGTCCACGAGACAAAATCTGTTGCAACCACCGGCGTTAGAGTGCTAAGGACTGTATGTAATCTTTGGTACTATTTTATAGTCTAGAATATGCAGGACCCTCGACTCGTGCGCCTAACGAGCGTTTTGCACGCGACTCGAGATACTGTAGGAAAGCCATTGATCATTGATGCGTCCAGTACTCCAGTAGTCGCGCGACCGTTGCAGTGAGAGGGTGTATTTGATTTCCACAAAAATGAAGCGGGATAACTTCGATACTGAACTATTTAACATATTGACAAGGTTGAAAAGAGGGTAGCAAACGATTTTATTGATATGCGAAAGCAGTTAAAAAAAATACTTTCATGATTTCTCAAATTTGGATATAGAATTAAAAACAGACTGCGAGTCATTCTATTACGTAAAGTAAAATTGGATGCAGCATAAATCGTCTATTTTCTCTTTTTTGCGTCTTTACTATCGACGATAAGCGAGCCACAATACAACCACTTCGTCCAGTTCCATTTTGACTAGACTGCTTGACTCCGAAAACTCGCGCTCATAACGCATTATCTGGGCGCAACGAAAAAAACGCGCGATCCGAAACGCGCTACTTTTGTCGCGTCTAAATCGTCTCATCTGGACAAGCTCTTATTAAGGCCATAAAAAGTTTCTTAACATCAGAGGCGGATTATTCATTAAGCACAGTAGGATGTAGCCTAGGGGTCCTAGGCTTTGCTTAGCGTTCGCCATTAACATTAAACCGGCCCTCAGATGATCAGTATACTGTCAGTATTTCGGTTCATCAGTAGACTGTCAGTATACTGATGACAGACGTCACATGACTAATATTTCTATTAGTATTTGTTTTAGCCAGACTTTAGTGTCTCAAATTTTATCTCGGCTACTGTTATTATGAATATAGCAGAAGTCTTATCATCGTCTTTGCAAATTGGGACTCCTGAGAATCCATCAGTAATACTGACAGCTCATCAGTATTTGTCCTCATACGATCAGTAATACTGTCACTAATAAAAGAATACTGTCAATCTGATTGATCGTCTGAGGGCCTCTTAGTCATTCTACCATCGTCATTTGCATGAAAAAATGGCCCTATAACACCTCCAGCCCACAATGAATACCACACGGTTACTCGAAGAGAATGTAAAGGTTTTTCTTCACTCACTCAAGGATTTTCACTTACCCACATCGTATAGTTTCACTTGTTCACATAACGTCCGAGGTGGAAATGAGGTTCGTCGGAAAATATAATTTTATTGCAAAATTCTATATAATTTCTAGCTTCTTCTAAGATAAAATGAGCTGCCACACGGCGGTGCCCGTGGTCTGGTGGCTTCAACTCTTGAGTTAGTTGAATTTTATACGCGTGTAAGGCCAGATATAGGGTCAAAATTCGATTCCGAGAGCTTTTTGTTAAGTTCAGCTGTTGAGATCGACGACAAACAGAGGTTCTGGGATATTCGGCGACATGTTCACGTACTCTAGCTATATTTTCATTGGATTGACTACACTTAGTGGACGCACTGGCACCTTTAAATAAACAACCATTCCGGAAACCCCAAATTTTCTATTAAGATTGCGAATTGCATTGTCACTTCCCACATGATTACGTCCAGAAATTAAGTGAAGTTGGTTTCATACAAAAACGTGAATTTTCGTAGTAAATCTAAACAATAATTCTAACACGTTCTTTCGTCGTAAAACGATCCATAATTAAATTGCCGCGACTCTAGATGACACATGTAAAATATAAAATTTCTAGATTAAGTTGTTGGAAAACGGTCCCAAATTTAAATCCCCAAGCACCTTTGGAACACCCTTTGTATTTAACCTTATAGTCATCATATAACCAGAGAAAAATAAGATAGAGAGAATAATATCCCTTCTTCCCGCCAGTTCGACAACGCGATGGCCTTCAAACGGCAACACTCCGAGATTGGCGCGTACTATTCTCACAATACACCCCGACATAGTCAGCGCGGTAGCAACACGGCAAGCAGAGAGAGTTTTCTGCGGCGCGTCTCAATACTCACTCTCACTGTGCTTTATAATAACCCAAAATCTGCATGGCACGCCCATGGCAGCTTATTTCGACGTCGGTTTGGAGGTCATAGAAAGCAAATCGTATTTATGAATGAAATCCGTACGAGATATTCCTTCTCTCTATCTTATTTTTCTCTGATATAACACCCGAGAATATCAACGTAATTTATATGAGAGCACCTCAAAGAGTTTTTCAGGCAACCAGATATACAATTAGAAATTAGTTTTAACACTGCTGGCGTCTGTATCGGAATCAACCGAGGAATCAACTTAAGAATTTTAGATCAGATGGCAATAAATCGAGTTAACATTCAGTTTGAAACACCGAATCAGATAAACGATTACGGTTATCAAGATCCAAGTCTGTTTAAAACAGTGTTAAGACCTGAAGAAAAATGGACGATGTAAATTTAACATAGTTAATAATATTTTACGTTTATTTAGAAAAAAAATTAATGACAGTCTTTGCTAAGAACGATTTCTGCATAAGATTGCTTTTACAAATAGAGAAGTTAGGAGAACACTGTGCATAGCGCTACAAAACTTTAGTTTAAGTAGATGAACAGGAATCACCTTTACATGTTGGGTGTTACGTGATCGTCAATTTGTGGTTACAATAAAAATTAATAATAATTTTCTTTTCTTGCAGACTTCTCAGTTCAAGACCTCTGTCAACGTACGTCTTACATTATGACAACATTGATGACAGAGCAAGCATAATCGATGGGCAGTCGATGGCTGGGTCAGTGCTAGCTTTAAACAGATCGTTTGAAAACCCTTTGTATGAAGAAGGACCATCTACCAGAAGCACTAGCAATGAAACTGTCATTTTACCAAAATTGGAGGTAAAAAATATTTGGTGGTTAAAAATTAATTATTATAGACAATAGTAGGATGGAGTCGTGGTACCTACTTTATCTTGAGGACAGTCGGTAGGTACATGCATATGCAGATGAAAAGAAATCCGCATTTTAAAATACTTTAAACCACCCCATATCCGACGCCTCCTGCCGCGACGTTTTCAAACTTAAATAATCTTTTGACATGTAAGTTTTGTTAGCAGTTGTAGCGAAAGCCGAAAATAATCCAAAGCATTTTTAATTCCAAAGACTTATTTTACTAAAAATGTGTCTTTTAATTTTAATAGCACTCGGGAAATTAGGTTGAATTGTAGACGGAACGTGCTGTGTTATACCGTTAACACAAAGAATATAATTATTCTGGTATTAACGAGATGAGCATCATTTCTACTAGCTTAAACTTTCTGCCTTTAAAAAAAGGTTAAAAATCGAAACGCAACACGGTAGTGGAACTAAAGCCTCTCATAATTTACTAACACATCCATTTCGGTGGTCGCACTAGAGCTTCACATAATTTACATACTACTTTATCACACTGATTGAGCACAACCACACAGTATTATAAAATTATAATCAAAAGTCTTTGATTACAATAGAGAAATAAATTTTGTCAAAAAAAAACATTATTCTGTTAAATACAAACTGTGCGAAGATGTAGTTGGCCTTTTAATCCGCCACCGTGCCTCCGGCTTCCATCTGATTGGTAGGGTGAACACGTGCTGTCAGCGGTTTAGGTGACAGAAGTAAAATGAAGTATCATGGATGAGTATTGATGAGATGAATAATGTCGTGTAAATTTTTGCTTTTTGTTTATTAATTGGCAAAAGAAAATAGTTTTCAGCCCTTTAATAAAGCTATTAGGATTAACAAAATATCGTACGTGGTTAGTGTTGTACATTATAAGTTAGTAAAATACAACCATTTTTGGGTGTTTAGCTTTACTCTTGGTTTAAACAACTGTTCTCGAGATTGTTTTATTGGTGTTATAGTATTTCAACTTTTTAAAAATCAGAATTTTAGAAGAGTTAGTAGGATTTATTTCTTTAAAGGTAATAAAATATTATTTCTTCAAACTTCTTACATATAATTATTGTTGAGAGACTTGGCAACACAACAACCCTACCTCGCTGTTTTTTTTTTAAATGGATATGTGTATATTACGAGTGGTGCGCAGTTGTTTAAATTTTTTTTTATCGCGAAGCGCCATTTATGACTGATTTATGATTTTTTCCCCATCTAAATTTATACCAGAATTTACCGGTTTCAATATATGCAGCAGAATTTCATACCGCCCTGTATGCAATTTATGTTAACAACATTCTTTTGTTGTTAAGCTCAACTTTGCTACTTTTTTCTCAGTGCTATGTATTGAAACAAATAAAAGCCTAATAGTAGTCTTAAAACTAGCTGTGAGCAAGAAGTTGTTTTTGCGGTGGTCCGGCACAACCCATACAACCATACAATGTACGGAGTCATGTTTGTTTGAGGGAAATATTAGTTTATTGACTTTGCTATAGATGGTTTCTACTTGTGAACTTATGACGAAGTTAGGTTAACGTTTGGTAGTTCATGCACTTTCAAAAATACATTATTTTTATGTTAATTTCATTTTTAGAACTTTCTTGATATTCTCTATTTAATTTCGTAGGTAGAAGAATCACTTGGAAGCGAGAAAGTTGCTGTTCTGGACAGTGCCCAAGAATTGGAAGATATTGATCTACACAACGAAGAGCCAAGCAAAAAGCATGATGTTCTTTTACAAGATTTGTAAAATTGTAAAATAGATTTGTATTTTTAATGTACAGCTCTTAATATATTTTACCTCGTAGATTTTCAAATAAAATAGGTGGGTAAAATTTTTAGCTGTTTTATTACTTACTTACCTGTTGCGTTAATTTAAATATACATAATGGTACCCTGTGACATTTTCGTATACAAGCAAGCCCATTATACATACAGAGTGACCCACCGAAAACGGTGGCTTTTTATGTAAAAATTGTAAAAAACGCTCGGACCCTTGTACGCTTGTTTTTGGGGGACCATATTTTTCTATTATTTTTATCGGTGTAACTTCAAACTTCCAGAGGGTTGCTTCTACCCTAAAATGTTGAATCGTCAAGGGGTATGTCGCGATACATTATTTTAAAGGGCATTAAATTGTCGAGCAATGGCGTTTTGAAATAAATCAAACAAAGTGGTAAGATCTACGTGTTAGTTTATTAAATGCTGCAAATGCCCGGCATTCACCTCCATACAGTAACGGACGTTACAAAGAACATCTAGGTACTTCATAAGTTCTTGTTTTTTAGGAATATAATATAGAGTGATGAAACGACATTTACCACAGCAGGAGTTTTCAATAGGAGAGACACTCAGGTATGGGCTACAAGTAATCCTCATAGTATTGCAGAAATAAAATGCCAAGGCCGAAAATGCTTGCATGTTTGGTGCGGTATACTAAAAAATAAAATCATGGGTCACATAAAATCATTGGATGAAGATATATGGATTTCTTGATAACGAAATTGAAGCTCTTTTAGAGAATTTGCCAGCCAAACAGTATGAGTAGCCTGGCAGCAAGATTAAACCCCGCCACATATCCTAGCCCCTGACAGAATATTTAAACAAGCGCTACGATAATTGGTTAGGAAGAAACGGCACCATTCAATCATCCAACAGCCCCGATCTAACACAATTAGATGCTTTCCTGTGGGGTCTTTTAAAAAACGTGGTATATGCCGATAGAAGCACAATTTGCAGCAGTTAAGACGAAAAATTACCCAAGAAATTAAAAAGTTTAACAACGACCACCCAGATTACATTTTAAGTATTATAAACAAATTGGAAGGTGATTATGTAAACTGTATCAGTAGAAATGGCGGTCACATTGAGCAGTTGTAATTACTTCATCTTGTACCTAGATGTTATTCCCATTTCATTCATACATCCCGATCTCAACATATTTTTTTTTATATTTATATTTAAGTATTTCCTGAGAGGCTCGTCAGAAAGGTATAAAACTACATATTTTTTAAATCAGGAAAAAAGTGTTCTATTAAAAAAAATGCAGCTTGTGCAAAAGTTTTAAACTTTCGATATATTTGATTTTTTAATAAAATTTTTCAAAAGGTTATATAAAAATCTAAAACTTTCTCTATTACAGCTTTTTGATGTCTCTATAAATTAAGCCGCTAGCACATGGGTCAATATATACGGAATGACCCTGTATAAAGTACAAAACTGCGAATACTTAGGTAAAATAGCGGGTATATTACTGACAATAAAATTATGGCCTTAGTGTCGTATTATGGATGTAATTTTGTCATTTTCTCATAATAAGCGCAGTCATAATCATAATTTGCAATTATCTTGTTTAAAAAAATAATAATTACTTCCTTTTGGTGTTACATTCCATTTTTTGCTTATATTAATTTTTCTAATATTTACGAGAGTAGTTATAAAAAAAGATATGTAGCATATTTTATATTGACAAAAAATTTACCGTATTTTAATTTCTATATTTTCTTGCCTTCATTTACTGAAGTTACCTAATAAAATTTCTGACGTTACTTTGTGTCTTAGATATCGAAATTTTGATTTTTTTATGATATAATAATCTAACGAAAGTTTCAAGACAAATGTTGAGGTTATGATTTACAACTGTTAAAGTATAGCGTAAAATACATAAAAAGAAAACCCCATTTGGAGCTAATTAGCACATATCTTAAACAAGTACCTTTAAACTTTTACACCTTTAATTTCGACAGATATAGGTAAAGTAATGATTTGTAGAAAAACAAGCAGTCATCATAACTGAATCAACTGTCGACAACGAAGAAAATCGAATAGGTTTGTTAGCCCGTAAATTACCTATCTGATAGTCTTTGTGGTCACTGTTGAACATTCCTTTGAATCAAATGTTTTTTACCCACGAAATCTCCTAATCTTCGGGAATTAATTAAGAAAATAAATTGACACTTAAATTTACAGTACCCCAGCCATAATAGCACTTTTATTTGCATGACATGTGACGTCACAGCCAATAGGATCACGTTTTGCAAATATCGAATTTTGTAAGAAAATATGTAAAAGGTAATCTTTTATTAATTTCTTAATAAAAATCGATATAAATTATTAAAACCTCCGCCATAAATATTTAATTTTACATGTGTAGAGAATACAAAAAAAAATATTTTAGATTTATTTGGATTACATTTATATTGCCTACTGGAATCCCTCAGCGCACGAATACCAACTCGAACATGTCCAGTTTTATTAACGTAATCTGCCCACTCATCTTAATAACTGGTCTACAAACATTTAATTATACCACAGCGGCAACAACTGAGACGGTATCTGACAAATTGCCAGTTCGACTTCATAAATGTCAAGGCAGTTCGACGAGAGAAGTCAAGAAACAAGAACCAAGCTCGAGTTATTTTTTGTATCTCGCAACATGCTCTTAATTCCGTATACGCTGTAACATCATTTAATTCCCTTTTTTACTATGTTTCTGTAATGAAATAACTATTTAAAAGTCGGATCCTATCAGTGTATAATGACTCTGAATCCTGCAGCTGTATACAGAGTGATTCACTAGGAAAAATAATATATCATTTGTATTATTTTATTGAATTTTGTATTGAATAATTTTGCCTTCCCCCTATTGATACCATCCCGGGGTCCCGGGATCCAGTAGTATAAATCGGTCTCGAAAATCCCGGGATCAATTAATATTTTCGGGATTAGTCTAGAAATGTTCTTTAGCGACACCGACAGCGATATAGAAGACACTAAAGGCTAGACACAGACAACGAAAGTGAAAAATGAATCAGCGACGAAGATGACATTCCCATTACAGAAATTCCAAGAACAGACGAGAATGAACCATTCAACGTCAAAGTGCAAAAAGCATAGAGTTATTATATTACATTACAAAAGCAAACCAGTGATAAGACCCGGATGTCCGCAATGCTTTCTCAACAAATTGATTTATTTGCAAATGATGGCAGTCGCGGACGTAATCTTCAAAAAACCTTTGAATTCCTACTAACCATTCAGCCCACAACCATAGAACCTGAGAGATGTTTCTCTTTCGCAGGAGTTTTCTGCAACAAAATACGTTCAGCCTGAAAGACGAAACTGGACGCCCTAATATTTTTGTGGTATATTTTTATATATTATATTATTAAGTATAAATTTATACATATATTTTTTTGTGTTTAGAATCGTTTAGGTGCTTTTTAGTATATTTGTATGTTTAAACTTAATAAATAAAAATTTTAATATGTGAATCCCTTTACATTTTTTTCGGGACTAATCCCGGAATCCCCGGATTACACAACAAAATCTCGAAAATCCCGGGATTAAGAAAACCAGTGGGGATTGACACCCCTACATCCAACATACAGACATTTTTTTATTTAAATTTAATGTTTCATATACAGGAAATCTCCTGACATCTGGGAAATAATCAAGAAAATAAATTAACACTGGAATTCACCTTGCACTAGCGTATTGTAACACTTTTATTTACATGACATGTGACGTCACAAACAGTAGTATCGAATTTGATATGAAAATCTGTAGTAGAAATCTTTTTTTATTTATAAAGGCCAAATTAAAAAGGATTAAAATAACCACCATTATGCAGAGAATACTACATTACTCGAATATAATTTCAAGTTTATTTGGATTATATACCTACATATTCCCTACTGTGTGAAATTTTTTTAACACACATGTGTGTTAATTGTTAAAAACGTACAGTTGATACAGGACAAATGAAATCATAAAATTTTAGTCTTTACTAAGTTAAGTTGATATGTCTACAGTTTCTTAATGGATTGTGGGAAAAGTAACTTACCGGACAAGTACGGCAAATAATAATTACACCACCGCAATCAGCTGAACCAAATGATATAGAATTAGAATCATCTTCGTTACAGCTATCAGTTAAAGAAATAGGGTTTTCAAATCGAACGCTGGCATGTGCATTTTTAGATATTTCCTCCATCCGGCAGCGTAGGTACTTAGGTAGTTATCTGTATCACACAGATTGGTATGTAATTGAAGGATCTCAGGTTGAAAGTAATGCAATAGTGATGTATAGAAAAACCGTTAGTAGTCGATAAATAGGTAGTACACGTAAATTACTAGTTAGGCCAGTAGTTGGTAATATCAAGCAAATAAATGGAAAAAATCACACGTATTACGGTACATCTTTAGAAAGGTATGCACGAGACTACAGAGAAGACTGAAGAAAAACTTTAAATGAGTAAATGCTATGTACCTAATAATTAATAAATCGATGGAAGGACGGGTTAAAATCGTCTTGTTGAATTCTTTTGAGTTTTAGGTTGCAAGCGTAGCAAGTAATATGGTAAAAATTAGTAATTGTCGAAAATTAATTACTGACACATTAAAATTTAAATTCCGCTCTAAATTACTATTTTGAGTCCTTTATACAGGGAATAATTACTTGATGTCTAAAAAAAATATTACTACAATTTTAACCTAAAATATTTTGAGTGAAGTGAATTTTACTTACTGCGCTTTTAATAATAAATATGCAAAATAAAATAGTAAATAAAACCTAAAATGTCCAAGACTAAGTTCACTAACACTATGAAAACCACTGTTAAAAGGCCAAACACAGAAAAACAAAGTGATGCATCAGCTAAATACGGTCCACTAAAATCTGGAATCTGGGAATATTTCGATGTTACTAAATCAGTTCGGCGATGTTAAATGGCTGGTATCAAATGTCGAAATACGAGAAAATTCAAAGTAAAGACTTGATGAACATGGATCCACTGATGCTTTGTTTCAAAGATACAGGGTGTTAAATTTATCAAAAGATTTTCTAAATGGCTTCGGCAATTTTAATGAAATTTACGTTATGTAAAGTACTTACATTTGGCATAATTCTAACTATAAACAGAATTTGACAGATCCTCCAGGGGCGTGCATATGAGAAAACGGTAAAATATTTTTTTTTAATAAAAACATCTACGCCATCGATTTTTTCATATTTTCGTGTCTCAGTCAAATAGTATCTTAAATTCTTAACAAACTTACTTCTCATATTTTTTCCATCTTGCTTTAGGAGATAAATGCAATTTATCAAACCCAACTGGTTTAGTTTTCCCAAAAGATAATTACACATCGGTTTTAACAAGTAAAGAACATTTAAAAAATTTAATACCCTGTATCTTTGAAACAAACCATCTGCAGACTCATGTTTATATGAACTTTTTGCCTTAGCTTCTTTCCAAGAATCCCCCTTTAAGCGATGACACATAATATTTTTTGAAACAGTATGTGTTGTGTGACATTTTTACATTGTTTTTATCTTTGGACAGCCCACGAAGGTCTAAGACTAAGTACAAAATAACAAACTACAGTGGGTGTCAGTGGCGCACCCAGGGGGGCGTCAACCCCCCCAGATCAACATTCTAGACAGAAAAATGAAAAAATTGCACTACTAATTTGAGGAAATCCACCGAATTGCATTATTCAACCCCTCCGCCCTAAGACAAAATCCTGGGTGCGCCCATGGTGGGTGTACTTTGAGTGTCGGACTCACACATGTATGCAGGCTGGAAACATCCGTATGTCATGGATTAGTTTTAATTGTTTGACTGATGTCTGCCATGCGTTACTTTGGTTTTTAATATAGTTTTTTCCACCCTAGGGATATTTTTACCCGGTCCTGTTAGTTATAGTTTTAGTTTTAATTTTAATTTTAGTGTTTTGTTGCTTTGTCTATTGAATTTATATATGTATTATGAAAATAAAGCCAATTTGAATTGAAAATGGAATTGAAGAACCTTTTTTTTTGTTGTAAGTTGGATGACCAGAAACAGGTTAATATACGGAGCTTTAATTTGACAAAAAGTTTCTTTTAAAACTAGACGAGAATTCGATTATAATGGCGTTTTAAATTGATGATTTCAAAAATTGAAAAGTTTGTCATATTTTATCATAAATTAATAATATATAAAAAATAATAAATAAATACTGTCAAGTAAATTCTTTGTTAATTTTTCATTAACACATTATAAATTTAAAAACAATAAGATTTTCGTAAAAATCGTGATTTAAATTTTATATAAATTACTTATTGTTTTGCGCAAAGCCGTATCACGAATTTGATCTTAGCCAACTCATTTTCCGTCTAATGATTGTATTTTTCTAACTGAAACTATTAAATCGCGCATCAATTCAATTTCTAATTTTCTAATAATTTTATGTAATGTAAGTAAAATTGTAGTAATGAAAATAATAATCAGGATTTTAATAGTTGTTCGTTAAAATCAACACCGATTGTTACGATGTGATAAGACTAATTAAGTACCTAATAAGGAATATGCACATTTTTTTTTTATTGCATAAATCGTTTAAGGAGGTCATTACAACCCCAAAACTGCTATTTTGAGGAAAATTACTGCGTTAATTTAGCTAAAAAAAAATTTTACTTTTCGGTATAATTTATTACAATTTCAAAAGGAGCCATTTGCCGGCTCAAAAAAGTTACGTCACAAGGATAAGTGGCAATCTACATGTTAACGTAAAGCTGAACCGAGGGCTGCCTACCTACAAACGTCTAGAAAATCAAGAATTTCTGTGATAGTCCGAAAGCAAGTCAGTATTTTCTCGAATGATTGTACCTCTATCCTCTATCAATTGATTTACCAAACTGATTGTTAATATTGTAAAGTTATATGCTTAGGAATAGAAAAATGTCAGTCGACAAGACCTAAAGTCAAAAAGGTGATTTTTTTAAAATAATTATAGAACATTTTTCTGGGAGAGGAAACACAAGATGATTACCGACTCTCGGACTAAGACAAGAAGACAGCCGACAGCTACAGTACAGAGTTATATGGAGACCGGCATTAGTTTCCCAGCTGATTTAGTTGTTTATGCTGGTAGCGGTTGTGTTTTTATTACAGTGCTATTTGTGTATAATTCTTTTTATTAAACGTTAAAATGTATTAAAAATATAAACTACAAATATTGTAGTATGCCAATGTGCAAAAGTATCACTGTGTGTGCACTGCAAACCTCCTTTTTCATGTGCCCAAAAAACCGATGTCGAAGAAAGTACCTACTGCAAATTTAATCAAAAATTTTACATTAAGAGGTATCTGTAAAGGTTAGTATCGCTAAATTCAAGTAACCATATGTTGCTGTACATTTATTTTTATAGTATAATAAACAATAAGTGTTTTTAACTAAATTGTAAAGGCAAATCCACCAGCACTAACTTCCAGCCAATTTTCCGATTTTCTTTGCACAAATGCCGTTTTGGTCATTTATAACCAGTCTGTTTAATAAAACAAAAGGTTTTCTATCGACTAAATATTCTAGTCTTTGGGAAAAACTCAAGAAAATGGATTTACACTGAAATTTACATTACACTAGCCGTGACTAGCCATTATAAAACGTTGACGTAATAAAAAAAGTGACGTCACAAACAAAAGAAGTCCGTTTTACGAGATGTTGGATTTTGCAGGAAAATTTGCAAAATAAAACCTTGTTTTTTGTTAATAAAACCCAAAATAAAGAGATAACAGCAACTGCCATAAACATTTAATTTATGTAGAGAATACAAAAAAAAATATTTCAGGATTTTTTGGATTACATGCATATTCCCTATTAATAATGCATTTCAGAAATTCCATGCATTTTAAAAAAGAGATGAGGTCTAAATGTAAATTTTGCTGGCGTACCCGTTTTAAGGCGCCATTTTCCACGTGGCGTCCATGTTGGCCAACTTAATTTCATTTTGGCATGGTTTTTCGGCTTTAAAATTTTTAACAATAACATTATAAATATATTAAGTATAGCTTCATATTCTATAGGTATTTTTTTACGTATTAAAAGTTTCAAGATATTTTATGATTTATTTTAGTAAAACAATATTTACAAAGAATATTGAGGTCCTAGTGACAGAAAAAATGCCATCATAGATCTTTTAACATATTAATCTTCTGAATGAAATCATTATACACGTTAAAACTTTAAATAATTGATTGAAAATTGCTTGCAGGATATTAATACTTATAATGTCTTTGTTAAAAATTTTAAAGCCGAAAAACCATGTCAAAATGAAATTAAGTTGACCAACATGGCGACTTTTATTCTCCACAACTAGGCAAGTAAGAGAATATGACTAGTCCAGTCAGTAATCTCTACATTACAGCACTTGTACATTTAAGAGGCAGTGCCCGTTTGGAAATAATTGGGTTTTAAGCATTGTTGTGGAATTAATCGAGGACAATTAATAACCGTGATATAATTATAATTTTGTTGCTTTTAGTACGTATATGATAGGGGAAATTTATAAAATTAATAATTTTAAAAATTAGTATGCTTTTATAAATTTAGACTCACCATTTTCGAGTTGTACTTGATGGTTTACTACGGGGTGGATTTTCAAGTCCCCGGGCGGGGACTCCTCAGGCTACTCCTTGAATTTAACACTGTTGTAGACATAAAAAAGTGTATAATTAATTAAAGAAATGAAAATTTTATTTTGCATTTGTTTTGAAACCGTGTCCCGAAAATATTGTAAGAAAAGTGATAAATGAAATTTTGATTTTTAGTAAAATAAAGTATTTTTTATGCCTGCATCGAAAAGTTGTTGTTATTTTTGGAGCACATAACTAAGAAACAAATATATTTAAAAAAAATAGTAGTAATAAGCACTGACTACTGCTCTTAAACGGTAACACTGGCAATCTTGAAATTTTTGTTACTAAGTGCTGACCAAATTTTGTGGTGCACAGAAAACGAAACTAAAAAACTACGTTATGATATTATGTTTTTAATGATTTTCATTTGCATTCTCTAGCGAATAAAATAAATAGTTTTTGCTTGACATTACCTGGAATAAAAAAACCTGAGAAAATTTTTTATTTTCAGAGCCAGCCAATACTGAGTTTTTTGCCTATTAAGATTTCCTGTCTTCAAGTCAGATTAGATATTTCGTGTATGGTGAAAATGAACGGTCAAACCTCACCATTTTGTTTTATTAATTATTATATTATTTTTGATTTTGGGTTTGAAATATTATATTTCTTAAAGATTATATATATATATATATATATATATATATATATATATATATATATATATATATATATATATATATATATATATATATATATATATATATGTCTGTGTTTTGTAAAAGGGGGCTATCCAACAAAAACCAAATTTTTCAGGAGCGCTAAAAATATACCTACAATTTGATTGATATTACGCTTTATAACTTTTTAATGACTAATGGTACAGAGTTTAAACCTTGTATGTATAATGGGTTGCATTATGTGTTAGTACTACCCTATTTCTTCTTCTCATTAATGATCTGCTCCCTTCAACTACCAATCACATCCACCGTCACGCTGACGATAATACTCTTTACTCCAACATTCATCTTTCCGTACAAGTCTCGAATTAAGAGCAGGATAATAGTCGCAGATCTATGCACCTATCCCCTTTCCAAGATGTCCCATTAATCTTAGACCGGGGTGCCAAGAACCTTGTTCAATCCAACGCCTCCAAAACCAGTCCCAGTCTTACTCCCTGTCATGCAAAAAATCCGACAATACTTACCCCATTCACATGAATGGCCAAGCCTTATTGAACACCAAAACGTTCCATATTGGTGGTATCGCTTTCGAACATGATCTCAGCTGGCACAAACAAACTACTTCAATAGCCACATCAGCTGCTTGTTCTTTCTCTGCCGAGCCAGAAAATACTCTCCCGTTCCAACTTACACACTCTCTATATTTCCCAAATAATACCTAACATGGAGTACTATTCCCACATCTGGGGAGCGGCATCACCTTCAACACTTAACATCCTTGATTCAATCCAAAATGGGGCCGGGCCATTCGACTCATCAATATCCCAGTCCTCACAAGAAAACATCTTTCTCTCGTTCATGGCCGTGCTGTTGGTGATTTATCCCTTTTCTACCGATACTTCCACGAAATTTGCTCTGAATAACTAGCTGCTATAATTCCCCCTTTGAGTGTTCCTAACAGAACAACAAGAAACGCGTTACTCATGCATCCCCTTACTCTCCAGCTACAAAAGCCTAGAACACTCCACTTCTGTCGCTCACTCATACCTAGGGTTTCCAGATTATGGAACAAATTACCTGCAGATGTTTTCCTTTCCCTCCCAACATACAATCATTTAAATTCCATGTAACTAGACTACATTTCCCTTCTCTTCAGACGCCCACGGTACGTTAGTAGTTATACTTGAAGTCTATGTGGGCTGTCTCAAATAAAAAACTCATGGGAGGAATAAGATTTATATTATAATATAAAAGTAAAAAGAACCAAACAAAATAGCACCTTCCGAACTGATAAGCACGAATGATGATGTGCAACTACTGATCGTGACAGTTATGGGACCACTTTATTAAATTTAATCCCTTTGGTTTACCTATTCAAAAAAACTGGTTGTTTCTGGTGATTTTTAATGAAATCATCTGGTGAATTTTCGCAACACTGCATTGAGAGTGGTTTTTCGCAGATGAAACTAGAGCTGTATCGTTTCACAAAACTCCGCCCATATTAGTTTCATATTTATATTGTGGGTTCGGAGGTACAGGGTGTTTTAAGTGAGTAACTAAAACGATCTTTTAGCATATTCTCACGAAACACACGTATATTCAGACCAATGACCCTACTGAGTGAAACAATAAGGTTCTATTCCCATAAAAAAACTCTAAAAATATCCATCCTACATTAACTAAAACCATTAAAAACCCCATAAATAATACATATTTCTTTCATACCAGAAAGAACAAAAGTTTTGCTTCGTTACAATACCCTAATAAATAAGTCAAGAGTGTTATCGGCCTCTCTCTTATTATCATAAACGTAATTAAGTATTATATCTTTATTCTTATTCCATTAAAAATTGTTAACGCTTGTAATATATCATATTTTATTCAACGACCTTTTGTTATAATTACTTATATTCTGAAAAGAAATCGACTTTATAATGGTGAAAGGTCATCTATAGGTTAGGTCAGTTACATACAATAAAGGAGGGTTATACAGGATATTGCAAAACTATCCCCACTAAATGTTACAAGTGATACTTTGGTTTTTAGCAACATTTTTTTGTGACTTCACGAAAGGAGATTATTAATTTATTATTCGACCCGTATATGTGCGATTTTTATGTAGTATGTTCAATTACTTTTCAACAGATTCACCGATTTCGATGATATTTTTTTGTTTTGTGGATGAGTTCTCCCGTATAGTCCCATTTTAAGTTTTTTTTTGCTTTTTTGGAAACCTAAAAAAAAAATACAAAAATCTAAATAAAACTCGTGAAATCGTCAATTTTTGCGCGTGTATTTCGGAATGGCGGTACCGATTTCAATCATTTTTTCTCCGTCGTATTTAGCATGACAGACCGGTGCGGGTGGTTCTATTGAAATTTGACTTTAAACAATAATAAACGGAAGGGGGGTGAGGGAGATAAAACTGGAACGGCTGCGTAAAAATGTTGACTAATATGTCATTTTCGGGGTTATTGAGGCCAGAAAATCTAATTTTGTCTAGCAGATGTTAAGGAAATAATCGAGGGGGATGGATACAAAGGAGCGGCTAAGAATTTGTCCAAAAATATTAAATGATGTGTCATATTCGGGATTATTGAGGTCAGAAACTCTAACTTTGTTTTTGTCCACAGATTTTTAAAAAGTTATCGGGGGGGGGGGGGGGGGAGTGTAAGGGTGGAGATAAACACGAGCGGCTAGAAATTTCTCACAAAATCGAATATTGTCGAACAGATGTTAAAAAATTTAACAAGAGGGGAAGCGGCTGGGAATTTCACCAAAAATGTGTCATTTTCGGGGTTATTGAAGTCGGAAAATCTAATTTTGTCCAACAAATGTGAAAAAAATAACGAAAAGGGGGATAAAAAGAAGAGGTTGGCAATTTCTCCAAAAGTGTTAAATAATGTGTCATGTTAACCCCGTTATTAAGGTCAGAAAATCTAATAATACATGGACATTACAAATTTTAAGAGGGAGAGATAAGATCAATGGGGGGGGGGGGGGAGGGGAGGAAGAGGTGCAATAAAGAGAAAGAAATATTGAACCAACTTCATAAAAGGAAAAGCACTGAAAAGTTATAAAATAATATTTTTACATATTCATATAATAACTGTGGTTAATGGTAAACTTAATTTTGTTCAAATTTAGGTAACTTGTACACCGAAGTTATAAACTTTAAAGTCGGTGCAATTGCACAGTATAAAATCCGTAATGACAATTTATGAACAATTAATAAGGAGTTGCGCTCATTTCAAAGTTTAGAACTTTGGGGTAGGTACAAATTATTTAAAGTTGAACACCATTGGGCTTTCCATTAGGCTCACTCATAAATACCTAAAAATTATTATTATTAAGAATTCCTATTATGCTTTAAAATTGACCCGATGGTTTTGTTGGTATTTGACTTTAAAAAGGAGGGGAGGGGATGAGAGGGGATAAAACCGAAGCTACTGGAGGGTTTCCCAAAAATGTTGACTAATATGTCATTTTCCTGGTTAAAAAATGTTAAAAGAGCGGGGGTGAGAAGGGATCAAATAAGTTTTTTAAAGAATGCTGTAAATATAATACATTGTTTTCGGGTTTGATAATTGGGTATAGGAATCCGGTTGGGTTACGCTGTTACGCAACAGGCGTTAATAATAAAGGGTTAATAATAAGTACTTCGGGATTTACTTTTTAAACAAAACCAACAATTTTAGAAAAATATCATGCTTGTTAATTTTATCAAAAAATACATACCTGGCAGTTATGTTTTAAAAATAATATTCTCCAAATGTCCTCCTCCGCTGTCTCTACAGATGACCATTCTTTGAGTAAAATTGTCAATAACGTTTTGGTACAATTGCGGTTCAATTTCACCAATAACTTTACAAATGCGGATTGTTAGAATAAACTTTGTCCTTGCGGAAGCCCCACAAGAAAAAATCGTGGGGATTAGATCGCATGGTGTTGCAGGCCACTGAATATCAACATTTAGAGAAATTACGCGGCCAGAAAAATGTGTCCGTAACAAATCCAAAGTTTTCCTCGCCGTGTGATAGGGACAGGTGGCACCATCTTGTTGAAATAACATGTTGTTAAGGTGCATATTATGTATTATACCATAAAATAGTAGATTTATTAACCAATAAGATACACCTAAAATTTTGCGCGTCTATCTTTACTCATAGCAAAGATATTTGCCCACACTAAGCCTTTTCGGACACCATGTATATATTTATTTTGATTAAAGATTGTCTGATACATCTCTGTGTTTCAATGCTTATGATAAATGGTATTTTGTGGGATAACACTTCTTTATTTGTAAGGATATAAATATGCATTGCATATTTGTTAAAGTGTTATATAACAAAAAACATTCTACTCAGAAAAGAAATTGTAAAAACGATTTTAACCTTTTAACTTGCAGTGCATCGTCACCAGCGAAGAATCGAAGGAATGTAAAATGTCAAATGGCATCACGGAGAAATAACTCTCACTTTCTAAAACGGTGAGTGGAGAAGCAGCTTTCTATCGAAGAAAATAATTATGTGGGCGCTTTAAATTATTTTGTGGGACCAACAAAAAATAAAATGGACTCTACTCTTTCACTAAATTGAGTTTGTTGCCATTAGTTTCTTTTATATCAATCACGCTAGCAGAGCCACAACGCCTTTTCAAGTTGTTTTTATATCTTAATTTTTGGCTATTTTATTGCTAATTTATTATCCCATTTTTAATTTTTTGCTTCTAACAAACGTGTGACTCTGCTGGCTAGAATTCAAGCTAGCAGAGTTACGCTGAATAACTTCCACACCAAATTATTTTCCTAAATATTCAAAAAAAGGATTTTCTAGGCAAATTTTTCCAGAAAAAAAGTGATATTATTAAGTCTGGCAGGCCAACGGTTCCTACTAATTTAGAGACAAAACTAGAAAAGTCGGTAAAAAATTCCCGAGACATTTTCACGTGGGATTTTACCAAAAAAGGTTGGTTAACTGGCTGCAAAATATTGTCAGAATTCTTCTGCTGACTCTGTTTACTTTTCAATATAAGTGAGGTGGAACCCAGTCGGCATTACAGATTTAAATAATTTTTACGAAAGTGTAGAACTCCATGTCAATAGACATTTAACTGCTACAAGCTACAATAACACCGGCACACAAAAAAGTGGTCTGTACATTTGACCAGACCCATCTATCTATATGTATTTGGATGCGCTGAATCCAAATCCGAAGTCCGTTTGGCCCGTACAACCTCAAAATTTTGAGTAAATTGCGGAAAAACACTGAAAATGGCTAAAAATTGCGAAAAATTGAAGTTATGAAAATGAAGAAAACTTTATTGAACTAGATCAAGTATGTTTCTTATGTATTTTGATGCGCTGAATCCAAATTTTGCTTTAGTAGTTGTGGTAAAACCTGTGATGTCAGTCATACAAAAATAGCAGTTTTCTTGACTTGTCGGTGCAGACCATATCATCGGTTTTGTAAATTGCAAGTTTTCTTGTTTTTTGGTCTTTTTCCATCGTGTTAACATTATGTCACACCAACCACAAGGGGTATGTGGTATCCAGTTTGCATCCCAATTGGTAATTTTCATACCGAAGCAATCTTCGTAAATCGATTTTAATTTGCCAGATGAAGGCCTTCGGTATTTTTCCACTTCAAATTCCCCACAAACAAAAGAAAACCAATGAGGACTTTTATTACGTACGTGGGAGTGATTTCTTGTAACATTATACTCTACAGAAGCCAAGTTACCCACTAATGTAGAGCTGCAGTCGTTTGATGACGACGCCTGCGGACCTGCTTTCTCTTCCTGGCCAGACGCCGATACTGGGGTTCCGAATCCCTGCATCGTAGAGCACTTATCGCTCGTGCCTGCCATGACGGCATACGCGCCGTTAATCCAGTGACTCTGCCAGGCGGCTCTGTTGCCCACCGTCACCACGTGGACGTGCCCTGGTTACAGGCACAAGCAATCCGAAGTTGAATTGCAATTTCTAGCTATTTTTAGCAGTTTTTCGCAATATACTGAAAATATGGGGTGTGTACGGGCCAAACGGACTTCGGATTTGGATTCAGCGCATCAAAATACAGATAGATAGATGGGTCTGGATTTGAATATAGTTTGGACGATCGATTAGTATGAAACTTCATAACGAACAGGTCAAGAAAAACCAGGGATGTTTTGAAATGTATAATAGATGTTACCTGGATTCTAGGAGAGCATGAATTAAGCTTCAGGAGCCATAATGAAGCAAGTGGCAGTCGATTAAATTATATCGAAATCATTTTATACAATGTTTTTTTTTAATTATTTTTATCCGATCGTTCCCCCCACTGGTGTAACTGTGGCAGTGTGATATATAGTATATATTAATTAAAATTGTTGTAACATAAAGTTAACAACAAACCAGGTCAGAAATTGTAGATGTTCTTAAAAGTAAGATCCGATTAAAATGAAATAACATATACTGTTAGACCTTTCACTGATTAGTAAAAGTTACATATATAAGTTTAGCAGAAGTAAAAGAACACTTTGTTTATTATTGAGGAATTTTTAAAACATACCAAATGGTATTTATTTGCATAATTTGGTGTTTTAAGCTGTGGTGCCGTTATAATCTGAATTTTAAATGTGAGAAATTTTGGTGGCATTTACAATAATTTACTAACTAAAATAAATAAGGCAAGTGTGACTTGCGCCTTGTGCTATTAAGGTATAAGTATATCACGATTATGAGGCAGATATATTTATTTTTAAAACTAATACCGAATTAGCATCGCTCTCGCTATCGCTCTCACTCTTGCTACCGCTCTTACTCTCACTCTGGCTCTCGCTATGAAAAAGGGACTAACTAAAATTTAAAATGGAACCAACAGGTAGGTATGTACTTAAATAAATTAATGAATTATTAATACGGAGAAAAGGCACTAGAAGAAAAGCTAATCTGCTCAACTAGCTTCCTTGATGTAGCTAAAGTTTTTGATAAAATTTTGCACAAAGGGCTAATTAACAAATTAAACAGAATATTACCAAAACAATATATAGAGTTGCTAACCTCCCACCGTACAGCTACAGTGCTCAGGATTAAACAGCAGGATAAATTTCCACACTGAAAGAAACTAAAGCAGGTGTGGCTTATGAAAGCGTCTTGGGTTTCGTCCTTTATTTACTTGTGTGTTGTTTGTGATCCCCACAAACAGAAAATATAACTGTGGCTACATTCGCAGATGACACTGCTTTATTCGGAGTACAAACAGACCTAGATGCAGCAACCAGCCAACTCCAACAAGCTAGCGATCAGATTTACAATTGGACCACAAATGGGAAGATTAACTTAATGAGCAAAGATCGACCTTACTAACAGACGAATAGGCAACAATAACTATAAATTGTATCATAGTTCCCTATGGAAACACTGTCATCTAGGGATGACCTTAGATGCGAAACTAAGATGGAAGAATTAAACGGGCTCAAATATACATACATAGATAGTTGTATTGACTCTTGAAACAAAAATCTCAGCTGTCAGTACACAGTAAAATTATGACATATAACCAGATTTGAAAACCAGTCTATGTTTATGGCACTAACCTATGGGACTATGCCAAGAAGAGCCACATTAAACGCATCCAAATCTTCCAAAATAAAGTACTACAGAACATATCGTGGTACATACGTAATAGTGACTTACATGACGATTTTGGTATTCCGTATAATATGTCGCTAGTGAAATTAAAAGATTTGCCATCAAGCACAAGTCTCGACTCCATCAACTTGTTAACGTCGAAGCCATTAGACTTCTTCACAACCAGGAGCTAGTTAGAAGGCTGTAGAGGACCAAGCCCTTTGACCTAGTATAGACTTTTAAAAAAGCAGAGTACTGTGCGCAAGGGTGTGAGTGCTTAGTGCCATGGCCGTAAGTCATAACGAATATATTTCTAGGACTCCATTGAGTGAACTTTAGTACCTATATAAAGATTTTAGTTTTTAAGAATATAAAGAAAAATTAATGGTTGGCCTAATCGACCAGTTTTAATAAGGCCAAACGCCGCAGGCTTTAAAAAAATAGTACCTATTGATTACGAGCATCCCACTCGCATACACAGGTTCACTCAAGACCAAATTGCTTGTGCAACAGCCTGTTTGGTTGAAGCAGTCCTCGGATGTTAAAAATGCACTTCCAAGATAACTTCTTATTAGCCTGGTAAGCGCTGGACACTCGCTAAGAATGTGGGAAACAGTTTTATCCTCCTCTGGCACCTCATGCATTCAGAATCATCACCGATTTCGATTTTGCAGAGATGCTGTTACATAGTGAATATGATTATAATCTGAAATTATAGCTAATTTATATAGCTAGATTTGGTTCCAGCGCAAAAAATTATGTTGATTTAAAACAAACAAAAAACACGAAGGCCTGTGTTTATAGTTTCAAAATTACGCCTTTGTAATCCGCCATCGGATTTTCTGGGGGGTCCAAGGGACTCAAGGAAGGAATTAGCACCAGAAATGGAAGAGCAACGATTTGTGCTCTTGAAAACTACATTTCAAGCACGCAGCTTGCGAAACTTGGTAGCGGTAAGCGAGTGCCCGTTAATAGTCGATCTAGCGAAAATGCGATATGTATATTACCAATACTATACAATCTTACGCTATGCATTTTGTTAAAAACTTCTTAGGAAGAACTTGCATTTGTACTAGAAACTAGAAGTCCGTTCAATTTGGGCCTTGAAGATCTCTCCGACACGTACCATTTGGAAGTTGCAAGGGATCACATCAGCATGGATTTATTAGGACTGGATACGGGATGAGTTCACATTCTTTGAAGCCAAAACAAACCATTCTAAACGACACTGTAAACACAATTTCTAAACATTGACCACATCTTATTTTACCTTGTATTTTTGTACAAAAAATACGTTAGAAGCATCACAAGATTTACTAAAAGTAATAAAAGCCCTAAAATATTTTATTTTTCTGCTAAATAATAATAAATTTAAGTTAAAAAGGTTTTATTATTTATAGGTTATGTTATTTCTAAAGGTGTTTATTTACAGTCGCTCCGAGTCATTTATAAATCTATACGTCGCACTTTTTCTTTTCTAGTTCATTAGACAAAGACGTACGTGTAACCGAGTGTTCAGACCGAGGTTCAGCCGTGTTCCTAAACAACCATAACAGACAGCAACACTTCTGAGCTCCAACACTCCAATGCTATTTTATCTCTTTCTACTACTATTCTTGATTCAATTACGTAGTAATTCGTAGTATTGTCTATGTTCGTAGTTCGTAAACTGCTCCCCCAAGAGAATAACAAACAACAAAATATAAGGCTTCACGTTCGATACGCTCACAGTATACGGATATCGAATCCTTATTATAATAAATCCATGGATCACAGAGTGCCAAAAGCGCTGTTTTTATTCTGCTTTTATTAATTTTTCTAAAAATCTTAATGTTATACGAAGATTTTGTGGTCGATTTCACGTAATCGGCGACCAAACATCTACCAAGAACAACATCCAAATCTTGTGAGAAAAAAAAAACAAGTCGAAATTTGTTGACCAGTGTTATTTTTCCTTAGATTACCCCCAGTGTTACCTTGTATCATTTGCTAAAATTTTATAATAATTTAGTACTGAAAACCTAACTTAAATATTCACACCAAATTGCATGTCTTTACTTTGTTCTTGATTTTTTTTTTCGTCTGCTCTAAACACTTTCATTTCTATCGTATCTGCAGGAGATTGTGCATTCCGATATTTGTCACAACAACAAACAAAATATTGTATAATCCTTTTGCAATTTTTATATAACCACTGAATATAATGCCTGGATGTAGATTATTCATAGAATTTGCATTATTTTCTATTTAAGTATTCAATAACAATAATAATAATAAGCTTTATACATTATTGACGATGCTAATCTTCTTTAACACAATGTAGAAGTTTTAAATTGAAAATAATGATGAGATTATTTATACCATTCAGTAGCGTTTCAAGTTTTTTTAAAACCAAGAAACGCATTGGAATTTGATATGAATTTTTGAAGTCTCTTATGTGACACGACGAATGTTACGTCAGCATTTTCCAGCATTTTCCCTAGCTGCGATCACATTGCGATGGGACAGTGTTGCCGGTGAACTTTTATACTTGCGCCTAATATTTTTACCCAATATTAGCCATACCCGTAGATAAGCTCTTTACAAACAAAATTATTTATTTTTAATTCAACATTAAATTAGTCTTTTACTCCATCTTTTCCGAACTTTAGGTAGGGACGACGTTTACCCAAAACACAGAGTATACCAAACTCAATGGGCTATTAGAAGTATCTAGAGAACGAAAAAATCTCCATTTTAAAACTATTTTTGACATTACAACGTTGCCAGATCTACTCGTATCTGATATCAACTTTGTTTTTTAAAATAGAATACCCTGTATATTATTACATTTTTAAATTTTATGAACCTTTTGAAACTTTTTTATGACACATGTTCTATACCTATCTTGAGCCTTTTCGGCATTAAAAATTACTTTTCAAGAAATCTGGCATCAAACATGTATGAATAAAAAAAATCATTTCTTCGCCACCAGCGTAGCTAGAAATATGAATTTTTGGTTACGGTTCCTCAATAGGCTGCTATATCATAATATGATATGAAAATTAGATTATCGGTTACAGGGTTTACGAAATAATGCGCTTTTGATAGAACCAAAAAGGCAAGTTTTGCAGGAATTTTAAATGGAACACCCTGTATTTAAGCAGTCACGACTTTGACAATTTTGGATTTTGTATAATATTCAAAGTACATTTACTATTACTAATTGACCAATTGATACCCTGAAATAAATTTATTAAAAGTATTATAAAGCCGTTGGACTAAAACAAAAATATGAATATGGTATAATAATAATTATGCAAAAATTGAGAATCAATTTTCTAACCACCTAAAAATTCCATATACAATAAGGATTTTAACAAATAATGGTAAAACAGCTATTCTCCGGGCTATATGCCCCTCCGAGCCCTGAGTTACATACCAGAACTTGCCGTATTTTCTTCTAACACAGTTAGATAAGAAAATACTAATGTTTCGAATGCAAGAAACTACCAGAAGAAGGAAGCTTTTTCTTTAGTTAGAATGTCGTCACCTGCAGACCGGTTTCGAACTCGTTGGTTCTTATCAGTACAGGATAGACGAACATACCAATCTTCCGAAAAAGTAATCCCTTAAATCTACAATGTCGTACTACATAAGCAGTTCACCATTATTTGTTAAAATCCTTATTGTATAAGGAATTTTCAGGTGGTTAGAGAATTGACTCTCAATTTTTGCATATTTATATATACCCCTGACAAGTAGACTTCATTCATATAATAATAATTCTTAGTAGCTGAATTGTTTGAAGTGCTGGCCGTTCACCCTTAAACATTCTTGAAGTGTTTCCATAACATGATTACTTGTAGCCTTTTACATTTCAGTCGGATCGAATTCTTCCATTGCTTGTTCCACTCTGGCACGCAGTTCGTCTTTTGTGTTTACAGGTCTTTTATGAACAATTTCTTTCATTCTACCCCAAAAATAAAAGTCTTACGGGGTAAGATCGGGAGAACGTGGTGGCCTGTTCCATGGACCGTCTCGTCTAATCCATCTATCTCCAAACATATTAAAAAGTTCTCTACTGACCTTGTTTCTGTTGTGAGCTGGAGCTCCATCCAATTGATAGAAACAATTTTGATACACATTGCGTGATAAATCATCTAAAAAATCGCTGACAGTAAAACCTCTAAATATTTTTGAGAAGACAACAATTTAAAATATCCGTG
Organism: Philopedon plagiatum; assembly: GCA_963971165.1. Lineage (NCBI taxonomy): Eukaryota > Metazoa > Arthropoda > Insecta > Coleoptera > Curculionidae > Philopedon > Philopedon plagiatum. The sequence continues at coordinate 81,751,511 of OZ020193.1, forward strand.
TTGGAATAATTATTATAATCCATTTTTAACTAACTGTCTAGTTAACTAACTAAACACAAATATCAATAGTTTAGACACGTATGACATTAACTTTGACGGTCACTTTGACAATCAAACAGCTTTTATGAATCTTTTATTTGTAAACATCACTTTGCTCGTGGCTGCCTATGTTTTTAGTTAAGAAATCTTCTTGGGAATCTGATCAGGTTGCTATTTTGGTTTTTTGCTCATAAGTCCAAAACCGCTAAAAACAGGTATCTCATCACATAATACTTTTAGATAAAGAATCAATTGCTCTTTTGAGTATCACTATAAAATACCGGGTATTCCATTTAAAATGCCTGCAAAACTTGCCTTTTATGTTCTACGAAAAGCGCTTTATTTTGTAAACACCCTGTAAGCGATAATCTAATGTTCATGCCATATTATCATATGAATGAAACAAAGGTTTGTATTAAGTGCAAATTTTTTAAATTTGTTAGCAGAGCGCTTTCGACCTTATAGGTCATCATCAGTGCTTCCTGAAAGTAAGGAATACATAGGTTTAGATGCAGATTAAGAGTTTAATTTTTAAATTTAAAGGTGAACAATTTTTAATTTACTCGAATTTATTTTTATAGTTTATTTTTGTCAGGATGCTAGTCAGAAATCCATTTGAACGAACAACAGTAGAACATATTAAAATATTTTTTACACACAATTAAAATCAAACAATCATATTACAAAACAATTTCAAATTCGGCTTAAACATTTTTGATGGTGTAAGATCTGATAAATAATTATGAACCATGAGGTTGCTAAATCATTAGGGGAAACATTTTTGTAACCAGAGAGACCTGGTGTGAAGCTTGGTTATAAATGCGCCAATGGCATGCAAAAAAAGTTTAGATCTTAAGTATCAGGTGACGGAGGAGAAATTCACAGGAAAAAATGGCCAACTTTACAATCACACTTAGGCAAAGCCGTGAGATCCATGTAACTTTTATCATAAGTGTGCAGCAGTTGAGTTGCAGTTGTTCTTCTGACGTTGTAGTTTACTTGCAATAATGTTGAAAAAAGGAAATATTCTTAATGACGTCTAGTACTTACGAAAGTAGTCTATCACTCACGAAATCACATAAACAACTGATAGGAAATCTGTATGTATGATTCGCAAGTTACGACAAGTTAATAACACTTCTTCATTTCCCATATACAGGGGGATTCAAAAGTACTTTGACAAACTTCAGGAGGTGATTGCTGGCATTATTTTAAGGCGAAAAGTTCATATAAACAATGGTCCTTGGCGGCTTCGTTACGGAGATACAGGGTGTTGTGGGTGGACATTTCCAACAATTTATTTAAGGCAATTTTATAACTGTTACTTATTTATTTAAATAAATAGTTGTTATTTTACTAATGTCTGAATGTTTGATCAATTCAAAATAAATGTTTTTGATCAATTTAAAATAATTTTTTTAATACATTTGTATAGCCGAATAAAATAATGATTTACCTTTAAACCGTTCCCCGTATGAAAAAAACGCAAGAGACTTTTTTTGTTGCAAATAAAGCAAGGACTCACAAAATGACACTCACAATAGTTAAAATAAAATAAGTCAGTGGCGTAGCATAGTTTTCACAAAAAATGTTATATGAAAGTTTCGTGCCGACGCCACTGGATAAATTAAAGTGCGCGATATACTTTTAAAATGAGTGTCCTTAGGTGCTTATCTCATCCACCGAATTTCATAACACAAGCTCAAAACGTTTAGAAGCTACTTAAAAATTCTTATTTTTTTTAATTTTTCAACACCCTGTATCTCCGTAACGAAGCCGCCAAGGACCATTGTTTATATGAACTTTTCACCTTAAAATAATGCCAGCAATCACCTCCTGAAGTTTGTCAAAGTACTTTTGAATCACCCTGTATATATGTATATATATATATATATATATATATATATATATATATATATATATATATATATATATATATATATATATATATATATATATATATATATATATATATCATGATACTAAAACGTACAAGATAAGATCATGCGCATGATATCTTCTGTCTCTCACCCTCCGCTGACGTCACAGCGTGACAAATTTGGCGCGAGCTTGTTATGAGTTAATGGCCAAATGCATGCATTTTAGTTCGTTTTCTATAAATATAGATTTAGAAGAACTGCGCTGGGATGGCTTGGAAAATTTGGCAGGTTTCATTGCATTCAGGTTGAGAAAAAAAGAGAATCTTGGCTATATTCCAGACTGTAATGAAGCTTCGTTTTCTTGGTTTAACCATTTAACTGAAGGCGGTTTACAAAAGCCTACAGAGGAGTTTTTAACAAAATGCAATGAGCTCGACCACATATTTAACAATTATAATGGAGACTCACTAAAAATTGAAAAAACTACCTTAAAAATTTGAATAATTTAGCAAAAAAGGTCGATATAATTGATGAAGCAAAAAACCTCTTTTTTAGATGTAAATTGTATTTTAAAATGAGAATGCTTAATAAAAATATCAAACAAAGCTCCAACATACGAAAACGCAACATGACAAAAATAGTCAAATAAATGTAGTACTCAAGCAAATTTATATTTTTATTGTAGATATAAATAAATTATATTATGTACACTGGCTTGTTTTTTATTTATTATTTGAATACTTTACAAAACAGTTATAACCGTCGAATCATAACGAAAATTTCAGTAATTTTGAAACAAAAACACATTCAATCAATTCAATCTTTTCCATCGTTTTGCTTGAAATTTTTGACGGAACGCCGCTATATATATCGCCATACATTTTTGTCACGCGGTGACGTCATGCGCCAGTCGGTTCAAAATTCGTTTCGCAAGTGATCATATCTCTAGAGTCTTAGTATCATGTATATATATATATATATATATATATAGATATATATATATATATATATATATATATATATATATATATATATATATATATATATATATATATATATATATATATATTGGTTGGAGTATTATCTCATTAATCGCCTATATTTGGGTTGGTATTGGATGCTTGGTTTTGGCACAAACTCGAGATTAATTTGAACAAAATGAGCAGTGTGCGGCGCGGCGCGCCGGCTGATAATGCTACAATTTGTATTTACCATTTGAATGACAGATTTGGAGACACTGGACTGAGACTAATGGACCCGTAAGGTGACTGGTCCGACCCCCCGACTTAACGCCTCTTGATTATTTCTTCTGGGGTCATATCAAGGAAAAAGTTTATTTAGCCCCACCTCAAAATTTAGACGAAGAAACGAAATAACAACGACCATTAATAACATCACAAGAGACTAAAAACAAAATGTGTCAAGAAAAATAGTAGAAAAATGTCAGAAATGTATTCAAGAGGAACAGTGGCGCACCCAGGATTTTTTTTCGGGGGGGTGGTTTAAATTTTGTAAGTATTTATGTAGGTGCCTATTTCAAAGACAGTAACAATAAAAATAAATCTTTCCAATAATAAAAAAGCTCTGCTTAAACTTTAGTAACTTTGTTTTTGAGTAGTAATACTTGAGTAATTTAATTTTTGGCAAAAATATTGAAAACAAATTTAAAATACAAAACTAAACTTATTATTTAATGTAGTCTGATGTCAAGTTTTCGAGGCTTTTCTGCTAGTTTATCCAAAATAGGATCAGGCGTTGGATCCATTGATCTATAAAGATGTAACAGTGTTAAACCATTTAACCTTGTGTAGGAAGATGAGTTTCGTAGATAATTTTTTAAACGTCGTAATACAGAAAAAGTTCTTTCATTCTCCGCAGTAGGCACAGGAAAAATTGCGAGTATAGTCAATAATGTTTTAACATTAGGCTGCATAAGCGTCTTTTCACAATATGCCAAAGCAGTTAAGGCATCTTTTGGCCACTGGTCTTTTTCCAGTCTAGCAATTGCTCTGTAGCAAAATTTAAGTTCCACTTTCAGTTCATCAAGAGTACCTGTCAGGTCACTTCTATAAAACATTACCAAATCTTCAAATTCTTTTATAATGGCATCAGAAAGATTGAGAGGATCTGTCGGCAATAAACTTTGAAATCGAACCAGTACCTAGTGATTTATGTTTTGAAAACCTTTCTTTCAAATTATTTATAAAACTGTCTAAAAATGGGATATATATTGAAATGCGATAGTAGTCTTCAACACTGTCAACATTTATATTGCATCTTTTTGTTTGAGAAGTAGTAATACGCGGCTTGTTTAAAGGAAAGTCAAAATTTTTAGCCTGTTTTTGAGCATTCAAGAATAATTTATTAAATTCCTTGTCTGCATTTTGTCTCAAATTTTTTATTTATTGTTCAGTATCTTCCGCTAAATTAGTTGCCTTTCTTAAATCAATATTTCGTTGTTGTAGAAGCCGACATAAAAAGCTACTGAAACTAAATACCTGATTGACCATCTGCAAAGAGATGACAAATTCAGCCTTTCTTATTGAAGAGCCTAACTGATCTGCAGCATTTGCCGAATCTCTATCTGTCCATTGAGAAATCTTATCTAAAGCAACTCAAGTACAATGTCATCATATAACTCTAAAAAAACTGCAACAGAGTTGTATCTTTCAGTCCATCTAGTTGCACAAAGCCTCGTCAATTTTTTGTGGCTAGAAGAAACGTCGGCCTCTTCCAAATGTTGTTTTAATACAGCCTGTCTTTTGGGAGTATTAAAAAAATCATATATAGCTTTCCAATCGTACCCATACAGTTCCTAATTGCGGGAACTTCATAAGAGCTGGATACGGGTATGTTTAGTGAAAAATTATTAATTATTTGATATTCATGTTGCACTTGTTAAAATTTCGGGGGGGGGGGGTTATGATCCCCAACCACCCCCCCCCCCTGAGTGCGCCACTGAAGAGGAAGGTCGTATCTTTGAGAACATCGATTATGATTAAAGTAAATGTTGGCTTTAAATAAGAATGTTTTATTTTGGATTAAACTTATTGTTTTTATTTAAATTAAATTATTAATAAAAAATTATAATACAAATAATAATGTTCTCGACTGCATGTGGCCATCGCTCAGTGTTTTTCAGAATCAAGGCTAATTTGATTTTTATATTAAAAATTAGATGTTGAATATGGAGCGGGGTAGCAAAAAAAAAGATATTTTATTTTTCTAGGTATGTGATCAAAGGATGCTTTAATTGAAGTATAAACCGCACCATTGGTTTTGGCCCTAGCCTACTTCGTTTTTCTGCAAAATTTAAATGAATGTTTGCTACATGAAGATTTGAAGCGTCAAGTCAACAACAATTGCGTTTAGGAATAGGACATGTTCCATACAAAATATTCAAAATTTTCCGTAGAATTTAGAAGTGTAATAATATACTGGGGTTGCTATTTAAAATAACAAAATTTGAGACGCTTCCGGTGGAACCAGAAGTGACTGTCAATTGTTTTTGCTTAAAATATGCATGTCACTCAACCCTATCGATGATGGCGGCCTGGATAGTAGTTTTGTTGTCACCCGGTATTTGACGTTTATGTAAGATTTCAGAAATCTTATCTCAAATTAAATCCATAATTTTATAAAATTATAGCATTATGCATTTTTATCCATAAAAATGTATTATTTTATTTCCAAAAACTTTAGAAAAGCGGTACTTCCCCGTTTCCATGAACCGCAAGCTCCTGGTTACGCTCCTGATGTGATTTAATCTTATAAATCTTATTAATCTAATAAATATTTATGACTGTTAGTTAATTTGATTCCACATAAAAAATTCTTTAATAAAAGAATTAGCGATTTTAATAATTATTTTCCATAGTCAGCTGTATTACCTACCTAGAAAGTACATTAATGATCTCGAGAGAAAAAATGTGAAAGTTATGCAATACTTATTATAATCAGATCATCTTTGAAGACGACACTCTAATCGGCGTTATTTAATGCTTCCTAGTTTTATGTCACGAACTCACAGATGCATTTAGTGTTACATAACGGGGTTAAAAAACTTGTAATAAATGGGAAATGTAATTGAAGTACACTGATTACTAAATTTTAAATCAAAATCAACAAAATTTCGATTAAATTCAGGTTCACGCCAGATTGATTTAGGAAATGAACAGCGGTTGTTGATTAAGAGATTCTTGATTAAATTTTCTTATCCATAACTGATTATATTAATATTTAATTCTGATTATATTTTTAATTATTTGGTATTAAACATTAGTGCATTGCTGCCCACCTCATATTAAATATGGCATATTGGTATTTTATGAAACAACTGTAGAACATGAAACACTGACCTTCAGGAAGAGGAGACGGAACCGTTCATTTATATAACTAGCCTTAATAGGCGAACTGAGGTCATTGCGAAGCTTGCTTTCAGGCCCAGTCAATACCCACTGAAATACAAGGGTATTGGCCCAGGCCACATCGATAACGCGAGAGAAATTGTTTGCGTTTAGGCAGTAGATGTTTTTTGCGTTTATGTAAGATTTCAGATAAATCTTAAATTAAATTCATATTTTTATAAAATTATAGTATTATGTTAATTAAAATTATTAATGGATAGAAATTTATAATTTAATCTTCCAAAAAGTTTAGAAAAGCGATGCTTTTCCGCTTCCATGGACCGCAAGTCCCTGGTTACGCTGCTGCTGTGATTTAAATTTCCTTTGCTTCAAACAGTGTGCGTGTGTAGGACAAATACCAACCGCTATAATTCCGTCACGTCACGCCACTGTAATAGTTTTTCGGGATGTCTGAATTACACCAAGCAAACCTCTAAAAAGGCAGTTGCAGTTGGCACTGACGCATCACAAAGTTCTGTCACCCGTATATTCCGACCTTCTTGGAATATACACCCACAAAATTACTCCATTCAGATTTATCAATGAACTAGATGATGCCACGCGAAGCGACGTTGCCACTCTCAATCTAAATTTCATCACTTGCAATGGAAATAAATTATTAAAAATTTATTATAACGAAAAATAATGGTGTATTGGTATATTTTATTAATCCTTAGACATTTGCTTTAGCATGTGGTAATTATATATGATACACGAAATTTTAATGGTGTGGGGTTCATAGTAGGACATGACACTATTAGGTACATCCGTAGATAATTTCATGCCCAGGCAGAGTGTGCTTATTACAGCTGGATTCAACACCCGTTGCAAACAATCTTATACAGGTCTATGCTCTCACATGTGATAGTTCTGATGATGAAATGGACGTCTCTTACAACGATATAAGAAGGGCATTGAGGTTAACCAAATCCTCAGAGGTTAATATAATCATGAGAGGTCTAAATGCCAAGGTTGGTAAAGATCGAAGAGCGGACATTGTGGAAAACAATATATGGCTTAGGTAAACCAAATAACCGAGGAGATCGATTGATACAATTTTGTAAGGAGAAAGATTTGATTATAGCAATTACCCATTTCAAACAACACCCAAGACGTCTATACACATGAGTTTCAAATGCAAATAGAAATGTACGCAATCAAAAAGACTTTATCTACTTTATCATGATAAAAAAAGATTAAAGAACACCATACGAAAAGCTAAGGCCTACCCTGGTGCAGATGTCTTCACAGATCACTCACTGTTAACAGCTACATTGAATATGAAACTGAAAAAATGCAATAAGAATCAGACTCTGCAGTACATAGATACAGTAATAAGAGCAGAAGTCCAGGATGAAATAAATTCAAGATTGAGCATCATCCACCCAATAGTAGATGAAAACAGTTTCAAGACCACATGGAATCAGATCAAAACCACCGTAGTAAAAGTTAGTCAAGGTAAGCTGAAAAGCAACAGAACCAAACACAAGGCATGAATTACTGATGGCATCCTGAGATTGATGGAGTGCCGTATAGCATATAAAAACAAAAGTCCTACAAAATACAAAGGGACTCAAAGATAGATTAGGACAAAGATTAGACAAACCAAGAAAGAATAGCTAACGGGACAGTGCAGGGAGATAGAGCAGTTAGAATCAAAGCACGACTCTGTTAATATTTACAAGAAAATTACACAGACAACCGGCGAATATAAAAAGGAAACGAACAACATTCTCATGAATGACCAACAGCAAATTATTAGTAGGACAGAGGAAAAATTACTGGAGTGGAAGAAATATATTGATAATCTATTTAGAGACAGCAGAAGTCCTACACAGTGTTACTGCACGTGATGCCACTAAGGCAGAACTCATGCATGCTATATCAAATGCCAAAATTGAAAACCGCCAGGACCGAACGCGATACAGGAGAGGATGTTCTAAAAACGTTGGAAGAAAATGGGCTCCTCACACTTCTGCTAGACGTGCTTGACTTTATATACAAGATCGGAGTAATTTCCAACGACTGGCTCAAATCAACATTCGCGGCTTTTCCAAGGAAGGTTAAAACCAAGTTTTGCAAAGATTATATAACAATAATTATTATTAGCTAAATGAGCCATGTACTAAATCTGTTTCTGAAAATGTTCATTCCAGAATATATACCAAATGTGAGGAAAATATCGGCGTCAGAATTTTGTTCTAGAAATGGCTTGGGTAAAACGGAGGCATTATTCAGCATCCAGGTTCTCAAACAACGATGTCGAGACGTAAACGTTCATGTATATGTCAGTTTTGTCAAGTATGAAAAGGCATTGGACACGGTGCAACATGAGAAATTAATATCTATACCAAGCGATATAGGCCTGGATGGACGAGATATTAGGATGATAGTCAATCTGTACTGGCATCAGACAGTTAGTGTTAGAGTTAACGACCAGACATCTGAAGAGGTGCTCATTATAACAGGAGTTCAGCAAGGTTGTGTGCTCTCTCCCCTTCTGATCAATTTATATGCAGAGAAGATTTTCAGAGAAGTTGCAGAAGACAGAGCCGAGGGCATAATTGCCAACGTAAAAGTTATCAACAACGTAAGATACGCTGATGACACAGTCCTGTTGGCAACATATTAAGCTGATTAACAAACATTCTTGTCAGCAGTGACGGATCAAAGTCGACTACTGGGACTACGCCTAAATTTAAAAAAAAAAACGAAATAGATAATCAGCAGAAACCAAAAAGTAATAGACAACTTAACAGATACCAGGATAAATGGAGAAACAGTGGAGATAGTACAAGTGTATTAATTGGGCTTCTGGGTGAACGAAAAATGTAACCTGTCTCCCGAAATCAGCAGCAGAATAGAACATCATAAAATGCAAAAAGTGTTAACCAATAGAGCTCTAAGAATCCCCCCAAGAGTACGCTTATTACATTGTTACATTTTCAGCATTCTGTTCTATGGGATGGACGCTTGGACACTAACTGAAACAATCTGCAAAAGAATTGAGGCTTTTGAAATGTGGGCTTATCGCAGAATGCTGAGAATATCATGGGTAGACAGAGTGCCCAATGAAGCAGTTTGACAACGTTTAAGTAAAGAAAGAGAATTGCTTACCATTATAAAAAGAAGAGAAGTTGGAGTACTTCGAACATATAATAAAAAATCGTAACTATGAGTTCTTTTGCAATTATTCAGAGAAAAATAGAAGGAAGGTGAGGTCAAGGACGTCGTAGTACTCTTTAAGTCTGCTGTGAACAAGATGAAAATTATGCAAATGATCGCCAATGTTCTGGGAGGACTGGGCACTTGAAGGAGAAGATAGTAAATATTAACCCACAGAAATTGCGTTATTTTATAAGAGTCTACCAATCTGCAAATATTCTACATAACTGAGAGGCATATCGTTTGCTGAGTTATAAATAGCTTGGGAATTCCTGATTGCTCTAAAATGTAAATAATAGTATCTGCACTTGATTCGAAATCCATGGATGTAGCCAATCATATTTTTAAAATGTTACTAATATTTAATACAGGCATTTAAGGGGTTATATACAGCCAGGAGGCCTAAAAAAAGCGATTTTTCAAGAATTTTTCCTGAGAAGACTTTTAAATTTATTAATGTGAAAATTTGTGCACATATTATGGTAACTTTTAACTGTATTTTAAGATTTTTGTATTTGTAAAAATGATAATTTTGAAAGCTGCTATAGCTGATCTCCAGGAGTTCCTCTGAAAAAAAGGCATCTTTCGGTGACAACGATATCTGGACTGGATCATCGAAAATGAAAAAACCAAACGGATTTCGTTAAAGTAATGTATAATCTTCTAATTAATCGAAGGAATAAGCAAAATAAATTTTTTTGACAAAATGGCGGCTTCTCAAAAAAAAAATCGATTTTTGACAAAAATTTTGGCTTTAAATTGTTTATATAAAAAAATATTTATCGGTGAGAAAAAACCTTCGATAATTAGTAACAAATATACTTAAGAAGCTTGTGTTAAAATTTGAGACTGATCGGTTCAGCCGTTTCCGAGAAATCTTCGTCACCGACTTTAAAATCATAGTTTTGAGAAAAACGCGTTTAAGTTTCAAAAGCACTTTACAAAGCGTACAATCGCTCTGATACGCCTTTACAAATATGCGTGTAACTTCGAAAATAATCGCCGGATTGCCTTGAAATTTTCTGTGTGTGTACTGGAATATAGTATGTACATTACGAAAATGAAATTAAAAAAATGGATTTTTTGAAAATTCTAACTGTATATATATAACCCCTTAAATAAAAATTTTAATAGATTACTTTTGAAAAATTTACATGATGTCGTGCTTGACCACCTACGTGGGACGTGTCGTGACGATGCGCTTATAAAATATTACACAGCTAACTTATAGGTGGTCGTTTTACCGGCTTTCCCCGATAAATCAAAAATTTATAAGACAGGAACACGAATAACTTCGAGGTTACTTATTGAAATATTTAAATCAACAATTTTTATACACCAGCGTCGCGCGTACGCACAACGTTTTTTCTCATATACTGACACCCTTTTACAACCATGTAGATTTATAGAATCCGCTATCAGAAAAAAAAAAACAATTGAACATCGTAATAATTTTAAATGTTTAAGAAACTTTTTTTAATGGAGTACTCGCGTGTTCAAAGAGCACATATTCCTCGACATTTTCATAATTTCCAAAATATATAATTTCCCTATACTTGGTTAAGCCGTTTTCGAGTTGCAAAATTTGTCAAAATTGTATAGGGTGTCTGAAAAGTATTAGTATGTCAAATATCTTTGCTATTAGTACCTAAAGGTAGAGACAACAAATTTTAGGGGTGTCTTATTGGTTAATAAATCTACTTTTTTATGTAATTTAACTTTTTTAACCCCCTTGAGGGGTGAGGCTAGGGAGTTGAGGTCAAAAATTTTAAATGCAACCCTATGCCCGTGGTACCTCATTTTAAAGGTCTAAAAAAAGGGAACATTTTAACGTTGCACAGATCTATTTATAAGCATCAATAAGTTTATTAATTTATGACTACTATATTTGCCAATTCCCGGATAAAAAATCTCAAAAGCAGCGTACAAGCAAAATATGGTGGGTATAATTTTGAAATCAGAAAAACGTGCTATTTCAAAACGTAGGGCTATATCCGGGTATTACATTAAAATTTCCTAGCAACTTCACATTTTTGATATTCAATGGTTTCTTTAGGAAAAGGATTTTAAAAATAGGAAATATGCATATAATCCAAATAAGCATGAAATATTTTTTTTTTGTATATTTTTATATTCATTTATTTTGGTCTTTATAGGCAAAAAAGATTTCCTACTACAAATTTCCATATAAAATTCGAAACTTGCAAAACGCGATACTATTGGCTGTGACGTCACATGTCATGTAAATAAATTATAATGGCTCGTACATGGTGAATTCCAATGTTAACTTATTTTCTTAATTATTTATCAGAGGTTAGGAAATGTTGTGGATAAAAAACATTACATTTGAATAAAAGGAATGATTAACAATGACTGGATCGAAATTTGCCAAAAGTTGATGCTTGTATGATGGATGGCTGCTTATTGGTCTTAAAAGTTTGGTTACAAATACTTATTATTTATTGTGACATAAAAATAAATGCACAGCCTTATATGCTTACTTCAGTTTGACGATACTGACCTTTAATAATACCTATTTATGGAAATTTTGTTGTTAACTTTGCACTAGGTATGTAGTACTTTCTTCCAACAACGGTTGTTCTGGGCACGTGAAAAATGAGGTTTTTAGGGCACTTGCTCTGTATTTTTGCACACTGGCACAATACAATATTTATAAGGTAGTTTTTTAATATACTCCATTGCTTAATAAAAAGATTTATACATAAATTACACTGTAAAAACAACCATAACACCAACAAAAATTACTGTCAGGGCAAATAAGGCGACGCTCCACACGCTACTCGTCTAAACGCACACCTTTATTTCAGAATTTAAATTCCTCGTCTGATTGGTTGATATCGTGTTGCGAAGATCAGATAGAGTACGTGACGCTGGGAAATGTGGATGTTTTTTTGTGAGGCATAACAAACCTGTTCAACTGTTATATAGGTCTTGTAGACTGATATTTTTCCACTCTTACACAATATTACAAATAATTACAAATTCCGAGTCAATAGACTACATTTTCCTTCTCCTTAGTACCACGGTACCACGGTACGTTAGTATTCAGATTTTAAGTCTACGTCGGCTGTCTCAAATAAAAAAAATTTGTTTGGTAAATCAATTGATATACATAGGTAGAAACGTACGAGAAAATGCCCACGTGCTTTCGGACTATCACAGTTGTCGATCCATATACGTTTGTATGTAGCACCCCTAGGTTAAGCTTTACGTTGATATGTAAATTCACACTTATCTTTGCTTATCTCCTAACGTCACTTTGCACTGAGGACAAATGGCTGCTTTTTAAATTGTAATAAATTATACCGCAAAGTAAAAAAAATGTTAGTTAAATTATCCGAGTTATTTTCTTCAAAATAATATTTTTGGGTTTTTAGTGACTTCCTTACGATTTATACAATAAAAAAATACATGCAAATTCCTTATTGAGAAAAATCTAAAGTCCAGATTTGACAACCAAAAGTTTTAAACTGACAAGTATAAGAATAGAACAACAAGAAGTTTTATACTATGAATTTGTTTCCGAGTTTTTTCGCAATTTTATAAAGAATAGGGCAATTTCTAACTGACTTCACAACAGAAGGTTATCAATTCGACTCGTATGTTCGATTTCTTTATGTGAATATGTTATATTCGCAATAATCGCAATACATCAGTGTCATTTGAAAGAAATTTCGAAAATTTGCTTTTCGAAATACTTTTTTAGATCCAATATTTTCGACAAAACTTTTTATATTTTATCAATTTCTTGACGTCACAGACGCCCCGTCATCCCAAGTGAAATGTCAAAGTAATCTTTATCGATTCTTGGAAACTATTTGTGCCCAATTTATTGTTAATTAGGGGCAATGAACTAAGCTAATTGTTTTTAATTAACACATTATTTAATATGGATATTGACTCGGTTAAGGACGACTTCTACAAATGAGAAGAAAGAAGAAATTTATAAAATTAAAATAGAAGTTAAAGTTACCAGTTAAGTTAAACAGTTAAATAAAAACTAAAATTAAAAACCCATTAGATTAAACATAACGATATAAAGTCATAGCCTTCTATTAAAAAAATATATTTTATTGAAAATTTTAATTTTTTTTATTCCACATGCCATCGACTCCTACGGTTATTAGTTTTTACCATGCACATTACTATTAGAAAAGTATTTTCCTTATTTATAAGAATATTTGCGAAATTCGAAAGTTGTGTGTAATATCGTTGCAACAGACATGAAGATTTTGGTTACTTAAAAAAATCAAAATCTAAGTAAATTTTACAAATTTGCTTTAATTTGATGAAAGTTATGCAGAAGTCATTTGATTGTGGTTAATTTGAAAGTATATTCTGGGTGAATATAAAAAAATCATTAAACGGGAGTAATTTAAAATTTTCAAAAAAAAAAATTAATTTTTAATAGAAAGCTATGACTTTGCATTTCGACGTATTTATATTTCGGTTGTGCAACTAAAAAAAAAATTCCCATTTGTTGGACACTTAATGGACCACACTGTATAAAAATAATTTTTTTTATTTTCTGAATGAAATAATTAAAGTAATATTTTATCATTCCTTATAATGGCTTTGCCATGGAGACATCTGTGATTAAAGAACGATTTTGTAAACAGGTGTTGAAAAAATATGTTATCTGTCCACGGGCCGATACAAAACCGTTGTATTCAAACATTATTTCAATGCTATTTAGTATTATACAGAATACGGTGCGATTCGTATCGATTACTAGATAGACCGGCTAGTTAACAGTAAATAGAATTATAGGGATCACTCAAATTTCAGATCGCTTGTTCTGCCACTTTCGAGTAAAAAAAGCCCATAAAACTGCAGACAAAGGCCCATGCAGCGACCAGTGAATTGAATAAGTAAATACTAGTGACCAAATATTTCTTATTTTAAGTAAAACTATTTTAAAGTTTTTGACGGCCTTTAGGTTTTATATGTAAAATTCTTGATCCTTTGTAGACCCTTACGGCTTCGTAGACCCTAAGCACAGCACCTACGTTGTCTAATGAATAAATGAGTAATCCGTCCCTGCGTCAACTCCTTCAAAAAAGTATAAATAATAGTTTAATTTGATTCAGTGAAACAGAGGTGGATATTAATGATTAAATTTACCTAAAAACATAAAACTAATATTTAACCTCTTTTCTACGAATTAGAAAAAAATTGTACCTATGTATTTCACTTGTGGTAATCGTTATATTTCATTCATTTTTAATGAGTTTATCAAGGGACAATGAACTTTATTTACGTTCCGAATTATTGACAATAGGAACTAATATGAGGGCCAACAATCATGTCCTACATTTCTCTTGATAAATGGATCTTTAATGAAATAAAGTAATAAATGGTGGGGTGGTAAATATTTTTTTTAAGTGAAGTTCGGAAATTCTCGTATTCCCGGGAAAAAAGCCAGAGTCGGCTTTAGGATTTACAAATTTTAAGCAGGAACCGATATAGGTATATAAAGGGTGGTTCAGAAGTTCCGCATAAAATTCATATTTGTTTGTTGCGTTATTATTTTTTATTAAAACGCTAAAACACGTGAATTAATAATTGAACTGTTTATTAAATTTTTTGTAATACTCCCACTTTCAATCCAATCAAATCCTTAGCCACCCCAACTTTTTCTCAAATGTAAACATATGTCAAATGGGCGTTCGTTGAGAAGCTCGTTAAAAACTAAATTTAATGGTATCAATAAACCAAGGGTTACGTTTTTGATCACTTGGTTTTGTAGGACTAATAGACGGAATGGTATTGTTAAAATAACCAAATAACTTGTTTTATTTAAAATTATGTTACAAGTAGTTAATTAGTAGATACTCACTTGATGACACCTAACGTTGCAATTGTTGAAATGACCCCCGCCTTCTACTTGGCATGCGCTAAGACGGCACTAAAAACTATCTAGTGAATTACGAATAGTTTGTGGCTCTAAGTAATTGATCTCAATTTAAATTCTTCTTCTATTCTGCAGGCACTATTTTAATTGTAATTTACGGCGATAGTTCTTATTGTAATGTTGAGATACTAGAATTTGCCAAGCAAAACAATATTGTTACGATCAGTTTTCCAAGTCATAGTAGGTACACACTGGTTGCAACCCTTGGATAGGGCAGTCTTTAAATTATTGAAGTCTGCATATAGTTTTGCCACAAATAACTGGCTTCGAGCAAAGTCCTCGAAAAGTTAGTAGACTTCAGGTCGGATATTTATTAAATGAAGCTTCGTGTAAAGCAGCAGTTCCAGGAAATGGAATATCTGCTTTTAGAGTAAGGTGACCAACCGTACTGTTTTATCCAGGACAGTACTGTTTTTTAGCATCACTGTTTTGGGTAAATCGCGATAATAGAAAATCCAGTAAAAGTAGTGTTTTTTGAAAGGTGTCCTCGAAAGAATGGATCAGACATTAAGTGGGAGATAAAAATGAAAGTACCTACAAGCAAATGAAATGTAAAATTCAGAAACGAATCATTGTAATTTTATTTAACCTTAAATCGACTTTTAATCGTCCATTTCTATCTTTTACGCGCCCAGCTCTACGCGCGGCTGGTATGAATGATTAGACAAACGTCTTTGCACTTCTTGGTATAAATACAAGATCAACTAGTGCGAAGTATGTCGTCACTACAGTCGGGTCTTTTTTAGGATTTTATATCATATCTTAGACGTACCTGTAAAATGTCCAGGGAAATGATGTAACTCAAAGTACAAATGCACTGAATTTTTTACCATGCTAAAAAAACGACACAGTTTTAAGGTGGCATTACACGGCGTGTGGACCGACGCGTCTCGCGCCATGATAATGGTCTAGCGCGACAAACTTAAGGCCGCGTGTCTGTTCCCGTCGATGGGTGGTAAATTTTGCACTTCAAAGGAAACGCGCCGCGCGCGGAAACGGAGCGACTCGGGTACTCGGTAAAAGACTTTTTGTACCCGAACAAGAAGTCGCCAGCCGAGATAAGAATTTTAGTTCGGGCGCATATGTTAAATTAGTTATATTTTTCAACTATTGTATTGTTCTAGTTTTCCTTACAATCCTATCCTATTTGTTCTTATGGATTACATGTTCCTCTTATTAAAAGTAAAAAAATTCCAACCAATGATTTTATAAGAGAGGATGAACTATCCCTATCCCTCTGGTCCCGCATAATATGAAATACCACTGTGTCCTGATTTTTGATTCTAGTGTTGGTCACCTTATTTTAGAGCAACTGGTATACTCGTATATCCGTACAGTCCTGTAGTAATTTCTGAATATGCCTTCTTATCTGAACCTGACGTATGAAGAACGGCAATAGTCGACAACGTCTATAGACGTCACTGTCCGTCAACGTGTTATAACGTGTCATTTTCGGGGTTATTGAGGTCAGAAAATCTAATTTTGTCTAACAGATATCAAAAAAAAAAAAAATAACGGGAGGTAGAATGTGATAAACAGGAGTGACTAGGGATTTCTTCAAGAATGTTAACTAACATGTCAACTTCGGGGCCAGCGAGGTCAGAATAGTAAATCATTTCTACCAAATATTGAAATGAGAGTTACGGGGGGGGGGGGGGAGAATACAAGGAGCGAGAATTTCTCCAAATATGTTAACTAATATACAATTTTCGGGAGGTTTAGGTCAGAAAATCAAATTTTGGCTAACTGATGTTAAAAAAATTAACGGGGGGGGGGGGGGGGGAGGGATAAAAGGAGTGATTGGCAATATCTGCAATAATGTTAACTAACATGCCATTTTTGGGGTTATTGAGGTCAATAAATTAAATTTTTAGTGACAGATTTTAGGAAAATTGGCGGCAGGGGGGGGGGGGGAATAAGAAGAGCGACTGCCAATTTCTAAAATTTACAGAAATGTTAACTAATGTCATTTTCGGGTTATTGAAGACAGAAAAGATAAGTTCATTTAAAGGGCGTAAAAAATTACGGCTGGAGAGGGGGCGAAAGGAGCAGGTGGAAAATTCTTTAAAAATGTTTACTATGTCATTTTCGGGGTTACTGAGGTCCAAAAATTCAATACTACATGGACATTACAAATTTAAAGAGGAGGCGATAAGATGAAGAGGGGTGGGAGAATAGGCGAACTAAAAAGAAAGAATTTTTTTTAAATGAACCGACTTCACAAAAGATAATGCACTAAAAAGTATAAAATAAAATTTTAACGTATTTATAACTCTGGTTAATGGTCAACCTAATTTTGTTCAAAGTTAAGTAACTTGTACACCGAATTTCTGAACTTTGAGGTCGGCGCAATTTCACAGTATAAGAATCCGTAATAATTCGCTAACAATTAATAACAAGCTGCGCTTACTTTAAAGTGCAGAACCTTTGTGTACAAATTACTGAAAGTCGAACGCAATTAGGCTGATTATTAGGCTCAGTAATAAATAACTAAAAATATTACTTTTTATTAACAACGATTTATTAATATATTTATACTTTAAAATTGCGCCGACTTCAAAGTTTAAAACTTCATTGTACAAGTTACATACCTAACTTTGAACAAAATTAAGTTTACCATTAACCACAGTTATAAATACATAAAAATATTATTTCATATTTTTTAGTGATTTTTCCTGTCTGAAGTCAGTTCACTTATTTGAAAAACAAAATATTAGTATTTATGCAAGAAAAACTTCTACTACTTCTGCTACTTAAGTAACTTCAGGTTTCTGTTTATAACTAAATATAGTCTATGAAACTAAAAACATGTTTATTTTACTCTAGGTAGGAAAATGTTAAAATTAGGTAAAGTTAAAAAAAGTGAGGCATTTCTACCAATCTTACTCTAGTACAAAACTTAGTTTTCTTATTCTTACACTTGTCCGTTTAAAACTTTTGATTGAAAAATACACCGGTTTAGCCATCGTGAATCGTGAATCTGGCAGTTTTAATTTTAGCGATATTGTCGATCAGGGAATAATAAACTTCATTACCTTATATCAGTGGCGGCACTAATAGCCTGTTTACATTACGTGGAAGTTGGTGCCAGCCAAGAAAAAATTCCCTCCAAACATGCGCGTTGGTGGCTTTTCGATCAGCTAATGCAATTTTACTGGCATTGCATGAAATTGGGACTTGTTCTAATTTAATTGCAGGGCATGCATTTTTAGTAACTTTTCTAGTAATATTTCGAAGCACCAACCATATAAAAAGTAAATATAACCTCCAAAAATATCGATTGTGTTTTGAATGGCGTTTGAGTGGTTTATTTTGCGAATTTAATATATTTTTTATTGTTTATCTTTATAAAAAATAAAGCCGATATGTCCCAAAAAGCAGCATGTGGCAGATAAGTATGTACAATAAAATCCTATTTTGTAATCAGCTGAGTTAGATATATTTTTAAAGTTGGCGACATTTCTTGTCAGAATACTTATTCAAAAACTGCTTCATGTGTAAACGGTCATGCAATGCCATTAATTGCCTTGCTATAACTTTCATGCTATAAATTGCAAGTAATGTAAACAGGCTTTAAGGGTGGGCAGGGATGGGCGCGCGCCCAACTAAAATTCTGCTCGCCAAACCATTCGCCCAACCAAAATTAAAAAAAAAAACATACGCCTTACGAACACCGAACATAAAAGTATCCAGGTACTGCCCAATCTTTAGATGCTACCGCCGGGATTCGCCCAACCAAAAAAGTAGGACTAGCGACGCCACTGCTTATATACATTATTCCTATTATAGAAAAAGAAAGGAAACAATACCTAATGGACAATCAAGGCTGATTACACATTTCTCTTAAATAATAAGCAATTAAACAAAAAACAATTGTTTTAATAAAAGATCCGTTTGAAGCCCGCATTGCTTGATAGAAGTGATTGACATAAAACGTGTTTTAATTAATATTAAAGAATGTCTAAGCTTCTTATGCATTCAGTGCATACAGTTTTATTCGGGTGAAGCCTGAAGATCCTCAACAGAGAGCCAAATTTTGTGAAATGTTGTTGGTGCGCACCCAAGAAGATCCAAAATTTTTAAATGAAATAATTTGGATTGATGAATCGAAATTTTCAAAGGAAGGGATTTTCAATAGAAGAATTAGTCATTTTTGGTCACGAGATAGCCCTCACGTCACCAAGGAAGCTGGATTTCAAGAAAAAAAAACTGGTTTTGTTTTCTGCATGTTAATGGACAATCAATTAGAGTACGTAATAACCGTTGTCCAAAACTCCATAGATAATCTGCCCCTTGAAGATTATCGAAGCTATTGGAATCAACTTGATAGAGCTCCTGCATATTGTACAAGAGAAGTTACAGTAGAACTTGATAGGATTTTTGACGACCGTTGGATAATACGTTTGGGTCTCCAACATCACCGGATCTCAATCCATTGGATTTTTACTTGTGGGGCATGTTTAAGCAAAAAATTTACAAATCACCAGTAAATTCAAAAGAAGAGTTGCTAGATCCAAACGAAATTAGATTTTCCACGACGCATGCAGCGAACACCCGCATTTTAAAGTGCTTGGATGTAAACGGTCAGGGTTTTGAGCGGCTATTAATTAGAAATTTTTTATTATTTGACTAGTTAAATATGGATGTGTTACACAAATACTCCTGAGTTAGTATACATTTTCTGAGATTTATTGGCGGTAAATTTGGATACATTTCATTAAACTTTATACATGTCCTGGCGATAATTTCATTTCATTGTCCAAATAAAATAAATAAATTCATAGGAACTGCATTTGAAGTTTTCTTTCATGATTTTTAACGGTATCTACCACTTGCATCAGTAATAGCATAGACTAAATAATACGCAGACCAACACTGCCGTGCAAAGAAAAGCGGGTCTCCCTTGAGACATTTGGTGGGTTTACTGGTTTATGGTTTAAAAGTTTGTGTGTCAACCATTATATAAATATGTATACTAGTGTTGTAAATATCCGTATTCATTAGATATCCGAATCATACGGAATCGGAATCAGCGAATATCCGTATCCATTATCCGAATACGAATCCATTTCTTGACCCGCGCGAAAGCGGTTACAGATCATGTATACATATTATGCATGCAACAGACTAAAACATTTTCTATCCGGATACCGGATACACGGCTAGGTAGGTCGATGCGGTATCGGTATCATACCATTCGAAGTCGAAGTTTAGGGATAAGAAGGCACCGCGTCGCGCCGTTCTCGTTTGAATTCGGTTCGTTTGAGGCGGGACTAGTTTAACCAATGGGTCTCATCTCATATGATACCCGTTACCCCGATAACTATGCCATCTTTTTTTAGGAAATGTCATTAGAAAGAGAAAGCACAATATCAAATATGCCAAATCGCAGACCGTGTTGTTCGCTTACACTCGATTCCGATTCCGTTTTCTCTTTGCACTTTGCATTAGTAACCACCCGATGCGAATTTATTTTGATTCCGAATCCGTATTCAAGTTCTCGGCCGGTTCCGGATAATCCGGATTCTTTTAATATTCGGATCCAACGGATTTTTGGATACGTATCCTTACATCACTAATGTATACCATGTATCTACACGTATATATAATGGTGGACAAACAAAATTTTAAACCAAAAACCCGCAAAAATTCAACTTTTTTCTCAAATTACAATTTTTTTTTCTTTACGAAAACATTCCTAGTAGACTCATTATTAAAAAACCTGAACTTGGCATGGGTCCCGTAAGTAGCATTAGAGATATACAATCTTAAAATTTCACCAACCGCCACTGTAAACAAATACTTGTTAAAATTTCTCCATGTCGAAATAAAGTGCGGATATGTGGCCGACCTGTACAAACGCATTTCGGGAAATCACCGGCACCGATCGATGGTCTATGCGAGTTTCGGGGAAATCCCAGGTTTATTCAGTGGCGTTGTGACATTATTCGCCGTGAAAATTTAGCAAGTTCAGTTTATTTTTCACTGTCACAAACTTTATTTTCCTTTATAATTGGTACTAACGGTATTACAAAGTGTGATCACTAATAGGTCTTACAAAAATGCAATATTATAAAAATTACTGATTGACTTAATAAGAAAATGATTCTATTCTGAAAGAGGTCAAATTTTCAATCAATTGACCAAAAAGTTGTTGACCGGTCAAAGGCACAACTCTAATAACAAGTGATCGCGCTAGAATTTTTCAATCCTGATCATTTTGGCTTAATCTACACCTAATTCTTAATGTTCAGGTTTTTTTCAGATTTTCTGAACGGTCTTTTTGGTGGTAAGGGTGGGGGACAGCAATTTTTAAGCGTTTTCCCGAAAAATGTTTAAAATAATGCATAAAAATACATCATATATATTGTTAAATTCGTGCGTCAATAAGCTTTCATTTGACACCCTACACGATGCCCTTGAAAATCTCTTCTCTCCATTTCCCAATCTACCCCCTGAAATTAACCCTCAGAATTAAAGTTCAGCTTTTCATACTTTACGTCTATAATTGGGCCACCACACTCTATCTCTGTGCTAAATTTCTAATTTTTCACGTCGAATAGTTTCAGAGAAAATCGCCTGTGACAGACGGACGGACACCGAAGTAATTCCATAAGTGTTCCGTTTCACGGAACACTAAAAATGACAGTTAGTAGGACTCTCTCTCTCGAAGTATTTTGAAATACCGAAAAAGAAGAAAAACACCAAAATACATTGCAGCTGAAGTACAGAAAATTCCGAGGTGTTACCGCGCATTGAGTGGTGTTCATTTTGTTGATAACATAGAATTGTCATCAATAATGAAAGTATTTTACTTTGTTCAATTTTTTCATCGTTTTACTCGGAATTTTTGACAGGCACCAGGGCCGGCCCCAGGGTAGGGCGATCCGGGCGGCCGCCCGGAGCGCAATGATCTAGGGGCGCCAAAATCATGGAAAATGAAAATAAACTGATAAAAAAAATTAAGTTACAGATTTTTATAAAATGCACTAAAAAGTAAAAAATATTTTTTTATCATTCTGATATCATATCAATAAATTATTTTTCATAATATTGCATTGTCATCGGACCCTTGTAAGTATACCAAATTTCATTGAAATCGGTTCACGGGAATTTTCTCAAAAACGCGTTGCAAGATTTGACTGATAGTTGACAAGATTAAGAGGCGGCAGGCGGAATTTATCATTTTTATTTCTAAGCACATAATTCAAATAATATAATATATTTAAACATTAAGGCAAAATCTAGTTGAATTCAATTCAACATGACAAAACCACTCAACCACCGCCTTTCAAGAATTGACAAGTTTTTCGGCCCGTGGCAACACGACTGTACAGGAAACAACAATTTTGAAACCAAGCGAAACAAGACCTAACATCCCTTTTTAACTGCATATAAAAAGGAAGTAGACTTAAAACAATGCATTATTTGCCACTAGACTTCAGCTGGTGCGAAATAAAATAGTTTGTTTAAATTGTTAGTGCAAAAAAGCTTTAAAAAAGTGCTTGTGCAAATTGTCCAGTGCGTTTGGCTTCTGTGAAGGTAAGTGTTTTAATTTTTGTTTTCATTTTTAAAAACTAATAAAATCCATCAGAAATAAGCCAAAAAAAGGGTGGGGGGTAGATTTCAAAAATTAGAGTTTAGATCAAAAAATGGCTTGTGTGGTATCAAATGAAAGGTAATTGAGTCTGGAGTTGAATAAAATACTTTTTTTAAGCCAGTGGCGCACAAGGGGGGATTTCAGAAATTATAATTTAAATCAAATCATGGCTTTTTTTTGATATCAGTATTATCTTTTATTTTAATTAATTTGTTCCAGACACCAAAATGTCCGATGCTAAGAGAAAACCCTCTGGGAGCGAATTTAAAAAGCGGAGATTGAACAAGCAAACACAGCTTCAAAAACAGTCAGATGCGCTGCAGAACTTCTTCAAAGAAGGTAGTTTCAACGCTCCCACAACCGACCAACATTTGAACAACGCCCAGCACCTAGATAATGACTTTCCGGATATGGATCCCCCTTTGGACGCAACCGTCAGCATTACTGAGCTGGGTAAGTCATCTCAAACGAGTTTGGCGAGTAGTGATGCAGTTCCGTGCAGTTCCAAAAATCAAAATTCGCAAGTTGTGCAGATCTTAGAGAAACATTTAGAAAAGGCTACCGTCCAAAGTATCTCTTCTGACCCAGGATTATGGCCCGAAATCATGCGTGCAGCAGATAGAGTTTTTTTGGTTAAACGTGGTCCAGCTGCAGCTTTGTATAATTTTGATTTTCCTTTTGATGATCAGCATAGAAGATTCTCACCAAAACATTACAAGAAAAGGCTTAGAAATGGAGAAGAGGTTTTAAGAGAATGGATGGTATATTCCGTATTTCAAAACGCTTTGTACTGTTTTCCATGTCGACTTTTTGCTGCACCATCTAGCTTGAGCGCTCTTGGCAATCGGGGATTTAAAGACTGGAAGCATTTAGGAGACTCTTTAACCCATCATGAAAATGCAAAAACTCATATAGATGGTTTGAAATCATGGCTTGAATTGAAGCAAAGATTGAAAAGAAACAATAGATGCAGTTTCTCAGAGACTCATTGATTCTGAGATAAATCACTGGTCTGAAGTTCTTTTACGCATTATATCAGTCGTTAAAATGCTAGGTGAGAGCTCTCTAGCTTTTCGAGGAACAAGCGATAAACTGTATGAACACTATAATGGAAACTTTTTGAAGTTCATTCAGTTATTGGCTGAGTTTGATCCAAAAATGGAGGAACACGTTCGCAGAGTCCTCAATAAAGAAGAAATCAAAGCTACATATCTAGGGAAAACTATACAAAATGAAATAATTGAATTATTGCATGACATTATAAAGCACCACATCATTGAGCAAGTTCAAAAGGCCAAGTATTAGTCCGTGATTCTTGACTGTACTCCCGATGCAAGTAAAGTAGAACAGATGACATTTGTGGTAAGATTTGTCTCCATACAGGAATCAGAGTCTGAAGTTCAAGTTAATATCAACGAACATTTTTTGGGTTTTCTACCCATTGAGAGATCAACAGCTAAGGAATTGTCGGAGGTTTTACTAGAAGAGCTAGAGAAAAATAGGCTTAAAGTAGAAAACATGCGCGGTCAAGGGTATGACAATGGTTCCAATATGAGAGGAGAAATATCGGGAGTACAAACAAGAATCAGAAATATAAACCCCAGAGCATTTTATGTTCCATGCAGCAGCCATTCGCTAAATTTGGTTGTAAACGATATGGCAAAATCCTCGTTTGAGGCAGCGAACTTCTTCAATATTGTTCAAAAGTTATATACATTTTTTTCTTCCTCTTCTTTTCGTTGGGCAATATTACTGAAATATATTGATACTTACACCCTAAAACCATTGAGTGATACGCGATGGGAAAGTCGAGTCGACTCATTAAAAGCTCTGCGGTTTCAAATTGGGCCAATTCACGATGCTTTGTACAGCATATATGAAGATTCAGAAATCGATAATATGATCAGAGACAGGCTAGCGGATTATTAAATAATTTGAAGCAGTTCAAATTTATATGCTCTGTTGTGATCTGGTACAAAATTTTGAGTCATATTAACCCCATCAGCAAACTTTTGCAAACTGTAAATTTTAATATGTCACAAGCTATTGACATGCTTAGCAACTGCAAACTCTTCTTTGAAAACCTGAGATCAGATGAAGCTTTTGAAAGCATCATTTTAGAAGCAACCGAGCTTGCTTTAGAGATTGACGTGGAAGCTAATTTCGAAACCACCATAGCACGTCATCGTGTCAGAAGCAAAACAAGAACGTTTTTGTATGAGGGCCCGGATGAACCCGTTCAAGACCTCAAACAAAAATGTAAAATAGATTTTTTTTCACACTATAGATGAAGCAATAAATGCCTTGGAAACCAGATATAATTTGCTAAATACTCACAGTAATTATTTCAGCTTTTTGTATAATATTTTTGGTCTAAAAGACATGCCCAGAAATGAGCTACTGGCTCATTGCAAAGATTTGGAAGTAGTTTTAACTGATGGAAATTCAAGCGATCTTAATGCCCTGGAACTAGCCGATGAAATAAGCATTGTTTCGTCATTATTAACAAAAAAGGAAACCCCTGTTGAAGTTCTCAAGTTTATCGCTACAATTAAATTCGCACCAAACCTCAGCATAGCATTAAGAACCCTACTTACATTGCCAGTCACTGTGGCTTCAGGGGAAAGAAGCTTTTCAAAACTAAAAATAATCAAAAATTATCTCAGAACGATGCAGACGCAAAATCGTCTCAATGGATTGGCAATGATAGCTATAGAACACCAAATTAGTGACAAATTAGACTTGAAATGGTTAGTTAGAATTTATTTATAATATGGGATATTAGGTTAGGTAGCATAACTACATTTTAATTTTTGTTATTTTGCCTTAAGTGCTAAATTGCTTATCTTGTTATCTGATGATTGAGTTTTTAATAAAACGTTTTTTTTATTTTTTTTTCAATGTTTTCTTGACTTTCTGATATGGTCGCATGAGATTTACTTAAAAAAAACGGGGGGGGGGGCGCAAAATTAAGGTTTTGCCCGGAGCGCCAAAATGTCTAGGGCCGGCCCTGCAGGCACATGACTTATTGTTCTAAACAGTAAGGCTGATCACGTGTCTGTCAAAAATTACGAGCACAATGATGAAAAAGATTGAATTACCGAACTCCGCAGGGTAATGACGGATTCTACACGGATAACATACAAGACTGTCCAGACGAAGTAAGATTGAAAGGAAAAGACGTGTCTGAAAAAATTTTGTGTGGTGCGCATTTTCCGAAGCAGGTGTTTCTCAGCCATATATCGGACATGCTCGTGGTGAAGCCATTAATGCGGGCATTTATATTAGGCAGTGTTTGTCAAAACTTCGTCAGTTTATCACTGTTACTCACCCCAATGATGAAATTTTCTTCTGGACAGATCTGGCTCCGTGTCATTATGCAAGACAAACAACAGAGTGGTGGACAGCCAATAATATTAAGTTTATCCCAAAGGTAGACAACCCACCAAACAAGATCTATAGAACCTTTTTTGGCCCTACTAGCTAGACAAGCTTACGATAATGGCTAGGAAGCTTAAAAAGTTACGTCGCCGAATAAACCAAAAAATTCGAGAAATTAACTTTGGTGCGGTAAAAGGGCTAATGGAGCAAATTAGGGCTAAGTTGCGTGCTACTGATGAACATGGACCCTTATCCGTAATTTAAATAGTTTTAATAACAATAAATGTAGAAACAACGACTTATAATTTGATATAATAAGAAATTAAAAGAATACAAAATATGAGTATTAACATTCTTTCTCAAAAGTTATGGGACATACGTTAGAACAAAACTTAGTTGTCTTATTCTTACACTTATCAGTTTAAAACTTTTGATTCATAAATTAGACCGGTCTAGCGAGAGTGAATCTGGCCGATTTAATGTTATCGATATTGTCGATCAGGGAATAATACCAATAACCTTTACCACCTTATACATGACTCCTATTACACAAAAAAAGAAAGGAAACAATTCATAATGTACAATCAAGGCTGATTACACATTTCTCTTGAATAATAAGGAATTAAACAAAAACAATTGTTTTAATAATGATCCGTTTGAAGCCCGCACTGCTTGATGAAATTGATTGACATAATATAACGTGCTTTAATTATTATTTGGTACTAAAAAATGTCTAAGTTTCTCAAGAACATTCAGTGCGTACAGCTTTTTTTTTTCAACACGGTTGTTGCTCAGTGTTGTTGTAACAATCAGCCGGGGTTTAGTTTTTTATACTTGTTTTTTATTTGATGCTTTTTAATTTATTATTAAATACGGCTCTGGATGGTTTTATTTTTAGAAAGCCCATTGAGTCCTGGTATCACTATGTACCATACTTGATAAAAATAAGGGATACTCGGTTTCACACATTGACTATTGTTTACAGTGGTGGATTTAAGATTTTGTTTTGGATGGGTCAGCCACTAAATGAAAAGTGGGAAGGCGGAAAAGCGCCACGGGCGAAAAATTTTCGGGGCCACGCCCAAAGTTCATCATAAATTCGAAATAAAAATCTTCAGAGAGCTGGGTGTGGGGGGCCCCTCCTCATGAATATGCCACTGATTGTTTACATTTTAAAACAATCAGAGATTCCAGCGCTACTCTTATCTGGTCAATTACATGGTTCCCCGGCGTGCGCTCCATGGAAGCGGAGGAAGCACCGTTTCCCTAAACTTTTTTGAGATAAAAAATATTATATTAGCAATATTAATGGTATAATATTACCAAACCCGAATAAGTTGCCATTTCTTTCAATACTTATTTCTATGCAACATGTCAGCATAAGAAATAATATTATTGTTACCTTTGTAGTAAAATCTCTTTAAAATGTACTTCTTTTGAAAATGTTTAAGATTAGCAAATACCAATATACCAGTGGCGGCTGGTGAAATTTCAAAGTTGTATATCTCTGTTCCTACTTATAGGACCCGAACCAAATTTAAGGGTTTTAATAGTGAGCCCACTGGGAATGTAAAGAAAAAAAACATTTTGTAATTTGCGAAAAAAAGTTAAAATTTTGGTGTGCCCCTCCTAGAAAAAAAAATGAAAACGTCTAGATATTTTACTTATTCTTTTTTCTAAACAAATTTTACATCATTTTGTCGACAGTTTTTAAATTTTGAGAAAAAAAAATGTTCTAGTAGAAAGTTATAGTCATTTGAATTTTTTTAAGCCTAAAATAAAATTTAAGAAAAAATTCAAATGACTATAACTTTCTACTAACACATTTTTTCTCTCAAAATTTTAAAACTGTCGACAAAATGATGTAAAATTTGTTTAGAAAAAAGAATAAATAAAATACCTAGACGTTTTCATTTTTTTCCTAGGAGGGGCACATCAAAAATTTAACTTTTTACCGCAAATTACAAAATGTTTTTTTTCTTCACCAAAACATTCCCAGTGGGCTCACTATTAAAACCCTTAAATTTGGCTCGGGTCCTGTAAGTAGGAACAGAAATATACAACTGCGAAATTTCACCAGCCGCCACTGCAATATACCAAAAGCACTGACAACACAGCACATCAATCATCAATTAATTTAATGCAAGAAACCAACACTTGACTACTAATTAACGCTAACAAAAGTTCCAATAATGAATTAAACATAAAACTTAAAAGATTCCACAACATTTTGTCACTACCCGCACTATTAAAAACTGAGAACTAATGTTTTTGTTACTTTTAAAGTAAAAATCTCTACAAAATTCACTTCCTTTAGAAAGAAACACACTTATACAACACCAACAAAACACTAGGTATAGCCATTAATGAAAAAAATGTCAGACTAATTAATTAAATAAAAAGCTTAATAGAATCCACAGTATTTTTTACGCACTACTGAAAAACAAAAAATTTATTTATTTATCACAAAGAACAACTTTCTTGGGATACGCTCATATTTAATAAACCCATTTTATTTTCGTTATTAACCAGGTTATTTGACATTCATGACAAAGTATATGCAACCCATAATAACACTTACGAAATTTTGTTGCCTAAATAAAGGAGTTCTTTTTGTCGACATAATAGTGAGATCTTGCAACTAGAAATCGCAGAATCGCTAACCCATAAACGATAAAATTTAAAGTGGTGTTCCTATCACATGATTTATAAATACCTAAAAATTTTTAAAAAAATCTAAATCTTCCTCATCTTTGGTAGGCTTATGAATTCATTTAGGCAACAAGGTGAAAACTCTGATTCAAATACAACTCTAAATTTTGTTGGGTATGGGTTAGCGTGTCCGCAATTTCTTTCTACAAAATCTCCCTAATAGCTTTCGTCCTTGTGCTCAAAGACGTTTGGTAAACGTCAGTAATTTCTCACCGCAAATAATATTAGTTTGAGTTTAGTTTTCTCAAAAATATCAGAGATGTAGTTACATAGAGATGTAGGATAGTAAAAATGGAACCCATACAGAAATTATGTTTTCTGCAAAAATACATCCTGTACCTAATACATTTTTAAATATGTAGGAAAGTAATATCGTATTTTATATAAGTAATTTTTTAAGGTATAGTGCGCTTTTGGCAATTATAAATTATTATTAATAGTTTATTGTTGGACAATTCTAGCTTAATTTATTTATCTTTTTTTATTAAACCAAATTTAAAACAATATTTCCCTCAAAAATAAAATTTTTGCATATGTTCTGGTTTTCGGGTGTTAGAGAAAATGTGTGTTAGAAAAATGGTGCTAGAAAAAACAGTTGTTCGATTAAACCAAAAAAAAGTATTGAGTGTGTCTCTAGACTACCCCAAGAGTCACCCATTCCAATATATGCAGTGAATTTCATAACACCCTGTATATATAGTAATTACATCCCTAATTTTTTCTGTAGTTTTTTAAATAAAAGTATAAACATTTCAGGGTACTACTGGTGTATTGATTGCCATTTCCTAGCACACCAGACCTTCAGAACAACTTCCGGCTTTACTGGAAGTGATGCCAACGTTTTTATTTTAAATGAACACTTATCGTTTTTAATCGATATTTTAATTCTCTATAAAATTTCCTCTTCAGCGACATATCATAAATTGGCATTTGTTTTCAAAATGCTCAATTTCTGTCTAATGCGTAAGGTGCCATCAATTCGCTAAAACAAGACAACTGGTGAACAATAGTAGGCCATGAAGATGATAAAGTGGTTTATTTCAGTTCGTTTAATAATATTAAATCAACTTGTTTCAGGAACATGTATCAATTAGGGCTGTTTTATTGACGTTCGACGTTATGACGCGAAGAAGACTGTAATAAGAACATGGCTCCGAGTGTATATTAAGTTGCCTATACTTACCACACCTAATTCGAGTCGGTTTTCTGTGATGCATTTTATTCTTCTTGTTTGTTTATAGCTCATTTTTAATTTTAGTGTAATTTGTGTTTAATTCGTTTTATTAAATAAATGGAATTTCTTAAAAACTACCCTATACGTATTGTGTCAATATGCAAAAATACTATTGCTAGTGCCCCGAATACTCTATTATCTTCTTGTGCCAAGACCAGTCGAAGTCACACGAAAGCTGTACCTGCAAGTTTCGAATTTTGTACGAGAATTTGTGAAATAAAATCTATTTATTACTTAATAAAAACCAAAATAAATGGTTAAAAACAACCGCCATAAATATTTAATTTATGTAGAGAATGCAAGGAAAATATATCAGATATATTTGGATTACATACATATTGCCTATCCCAGTCAGTAACCTTCGCTTCATTTACGCAAATATTTACAAATTCCTCCATCCGCGTGGGTGTACCAGCATCTGTCAACACCCGGTATACCAAAATGGTCGCCACCCATACCATAACCTTGCTCTAGATCGCCCAGACTTGTCGCCTCACCCATTCAAGCAGACTGACTCATTTACCAGAGGTTTGCATTGTGTGGTGGACTTTCAATGCAATAATTAAGAGCAAGCTATTGTTGTTTGCTTTTACTTGTACGGTGAGGAAAATGTGCAAACTGTAAAGACAAAATTGTTATTACAGTAGCGTAGATAAAAGTAGTGCAATCGTGGAATCGTGGTAAAAAACATCGAACATATCATTAACAGTTTTAACGTTTTTTACTCTGATATGCACAGTCAGCGTTTAATCTTTAATTTAAACGCGATTAGAACTCCTGATATGAAAATTTCATTGGTTAAAACCATTGTCATTCAGCAAGAGAGACTAGGGTTGCCAACAGTCCTTTATTTAAGGATATTATCTTTTGATCTTTTACGAGGTGTCAAAGGACGGCAATTGTCCTTTGAAAACAAAATAATTTATCAATACCTTAAAACAAAATAAAATAAAAATATCCCATTAGCACCATGTAGAAGCTGTTAACAGGACAAACATGTCCTGATTTTCGTTCACACATAATTAACTGAAAACTACCGAAAAACACCACAAAAAATAAACACCAAACACGGTTTAACACAAATTCGCAAAAATAATTAATCATAACTACGTATTTGGTGGTATTTGGTGGATGTGCTAGTAGCGCTAGCTTGTCCTTTAATTTTATATTTAAAAGTTGGCAGCCCTAAGAGAGACATCAACATTGAGCGTGTGTAGGACAAAGACTAACCGCTATAATTCGTAAACCGTAATGGCTGTATTCCACCAACCTCTGAAAGATATCAAATCAAAAAAAAAACGAATGGCATTACTTAAAGCCAACTAATTAATGAAATAGTGAAAATAAAACTTATATAGGAAAAGCTGTTCTGCAATATTGTGCAAAAATATTCATAATAAACAAGTTATATCTACTCATGTAACGCATGTACAAAAATCGTTACACAATCAAATTGTACACTGGTAATAAACATAACCAAGGTATTTGGGCAATGTAGGTATTGATTTGGGTGATAACAACTTGCTTCAGGCGCGGCCCGTGAAATTTTAATGTTGTATATCTCTATTGCTACTTATGGGATCCATGTCAAGTTCAGGTTTTTTAATAGTGAGCCTACTAGGAATGTTTCGGTAAAGAAAAAATATATTTTGAAATTTTCGAAAAAAAGTTGAATTTTTGAATTGACCTACTTGGGAAAAAAATTAACACGCTTAGGTCCTATTTTATTTATTATTTTTTCTAAATAAATGTTACATCATTTTGTCGACAATTCTTAAATTTTAAGAGAAAAAATATGTTACTAGAAAGTTATAGTCATTTGAAGTTTTTTTTAAATTATATTTCAGGTTTAAAAAAATTCAAATGACTATAACTTTCTACTAACATACTTTTTTCTCTCAAAATTTAAGAATTGTCGACAAAATGATGTATAATTTGTTTAGAAAAAATAATAAATAAAATATTTAAGCGTGTTAATTTTTTCCCAGGTGGATCAATTCAAAAATTCAACTTTTTTCCACGAGTTACAAAATATTTTGTTTCTTTACCAAAACATTCCTAGTAGGCTCACTATTAAAAATCCTGAACTTGGCATGGGACCTATAAGTAGCAACAGAGATATACAACTTTTAAATTTTACAGGCCGCGCCTGACTTGCTTATACAAATGATAAACGTAGAGCCGCATACTAGAATATTATCATAAAATTTAAATATTATACGTAATCAAAGAAAATATATGAAATGATAGGAAACGTAACAATACAGAAAATTAACTATACAAAATAGAGTGGGGCGTAACCCAGAGCAATAGGTGTTCGGTATGCAGAGTCTATGCCATGGATCTATTATAATATGGATTCGATATCCGTATACTGTGAGCGTATCGAACGTGAAGCCTTATATAATATAAATATTTTGTTGTTTGTTATTCTCTTGAGAGAGCAGTTTACGAACTACGAACATAGACAAGACTACGAATTACTACGTAATTTAATCAAGAATGGTAGTAGAAAGAGATAAAATAGCATTGGAGTGTTGGAGCTCAGAAGTGTTGTTGTCTGCTGGGTGCTTAGGAAAAACGTCTGGGAACGCTCGGTTACACGTACGTCTTTGTCTAATGAACTAGAAAAGAAAAAGTGCGACGTATAGATTTATATAGATTTATAAATGACTCAGAGCGACTTTAAATAATCGCCTTTAGAAATAACCTAACATAACATAACCTATAAATAATAAAACCTTTTTAACTTAAACTTATTACTATTTAGCAGAAAAATAAAATATTTTGGGGCTTTTATTACTTTTAGTAAATCTTGTGATGCTTCTAACGTATTTTTGTACAAAAATACAAGGTAAAATAAGATGTGGCCAATGTTTACAAATTGTGTTTACAGTGTCGTTTAGAATGGTTTGTTTTGGCTTCAAAGAATGTGAACTCATCCCGTATCCAGTGCTAATAAATCCATGGTCTATGCAATCTACCAACATAGTGCATAATTAAAGATAAAGTAGTACTTCACTCTTAAAACGGTAATTAAATAAAATAATCAAAGGTAAACGATGTCCTCGGACCACCACATTTTTTTCTATAATTAATAGCCAATTAGCAATTAGCTGGAAAATATAAGAAATATTTGAAAGAAAGTCAAGTTCAACAAAAAAAAAAAACGTTTCAGATTCGCATAATTCATGAAAGACAATAATGTTGACCGTTAAAAATAGAGAACAATTAAGTTACCAATCCTTAATAAAATCAGCTGATACCACAAAACAAAATCTTGACAAAACGGCGATTTTAATACGAGAAATTAATTAATAATATTAAATTAATATTTCCAACATATTTCCAAACAATGTGGAACACTCTGTATACGCTACTAGTGACGACACTATATGACTCCACTGACCGTGATAGACACGAAAAAACTCGTTAAATTCAAGTTTAACATATTTAAACTGCTGGCTAATCCACTATATTTTTGGGTGGCATACTATATAGAAAATCTCCCAGCTCTAAGTTACACTGTGTACAGCTAATCAAATAATGTTAAAAATAAAAACAAAACTACAGTAAGATTTAAAGACACGAGAGCATAGCTATGAGACCGTAATGATGACTCAAAATAGATATTAAGGTAGGCGTAACAAGGCCCCAAAAATAAAATAAAGGTAAGATAAAATAATCCCTCCAGCACAACTTTTAATAAAGCAAAAAGTACATTTAATTAATTAACGCGAAATAGATCGATCCACTAGTATAATGCAATGGCTTAATTAAGTAACTAATTAAAAAGGCGGACGTAAAATATTTTAAAAAATAACTCAAAACTAGCAGGGAAAATTCCAGCTCAAAATTTGGTGATTTAAAGTTGTTAAGTGAGGCAAAACAAACTTACCTAGAGATTAAATGTCGGGTCTAAAGTGCTCGTGTCCGCCATTACGGCTCAGAATCCGTTTGAAAACGTTATCATTCTAGGCTTAAAAACTAAACAACGGCATCAAAGCCAACGGCGTCTAACAGCCAAAAGGAACACAAAAAATACCCGGAAGGAATATTTGGGGTGGCATCCCAGATCCAAACTGGTACCCTTAACGGATTTAAGGGATGATCACTTCTTTACCGTCTATAGCTACACGCAAAAGGACCATCGTGGTTACATGCAGCCACGACGAACCCGATATTCTTTTTCCCCTTTATTGTAGCGATATGCAGATTTGTATCTATCTGATACTCTGCACTCGATACCTTCAAGTATCGACAACAACGGAAACCCACCCCACAAAGCGTCAGACGGTCAGGTGTCAAAATTAAATAAAAAAAACATATTATGCCTTGTTTCGCTTATAAATTCGTACCATGTTTTTTGTTATGTAAAAATGAAACATCCAAATTAGTGTCGATACCATCAGGTACGATCAAATTACAAGTCCTTACAAAACCGTCGCACGCAACACGAGTCTAAGGTCTACCTAAAAGAGCGAGTTGCCTAGCGCTAAGCGTTCGACAAAAACCCATCACGGGACCTCTCTGAGCGGGCACGTCAGCTAGGCCGTTAGAAAAGTACCAAGAACATAAGTGCACTTGGCCACGGGAACCACAGATGGCACTACTTTTATCGAAATTATAATTCAGGCAATAAAAATATGATAAATCCGAATGACAAAAACTGGCCGTGATAATGCAAAATATAAAATTTCTAAGTAAAATTTTTAAAAAATGCTGCCAAATTTTAATCCCGACGTACCTATTGGGCCACCCTTTACATTGTGCTGACTTATTTTTGGAACAATAAATCCCCTAAAACTACTTAGTAGGTGATAACTATAGTCCGTGCTTCTGGGGCTCGTGACGTAAAAATCAGAGTTAGAGTGAGGAAATATTTTGGTAGGCAATGCAAAATCTTAATCTATTATTATGATATTTAGTATTAGTTATATTATTATTTATTATTAATATTGGCCAGGTTGTTCT
The DNA here is from genome assembly GCA_963971165.1 of Philopedon plagiatum. Taxonomy (NCBI): domain Eukaryota; kingdom Metazoa; phylum Arthropoda; class Insecta; order Coleoptera; family Curculionidae; genus Philopedon; species Philopedon plagiatum. The sequence goes on from OZ020193.1 coordinate 81,786,837, forward strand.
GTTACCAGAGGCATCGAAAATGAAGTACGTACGTATAGAGTATTTGACAAAAATAATTTAATTCCTGGGCGTTGGCGTTGCCATGATTGTGTGACATAAGAAAACGATCAAGTGCGAGTTCCACTCGCTCATAGAGTGTTCCGTGCGGCGTGCCGCACCACGCGGCGGCGCACAGACGTTCGTATTAAAAATCTAGCTTGACAAAAGGTAAAATTTCTTGAACTTTAAAACAACATATATTTTATCTTATTATGGTCATAAATAGTTGTGTAACTATAAAGTACAACCAGTTTTAGAAATAACATAATAGAGTCTACACAAAATCAGGCAGAAGTCTCTGTTACCGTGATCCTATGTATCCCGATGGCACCCGTCTTCATTTATGTTCGGAACTACAGTCTCTGTACGGGTAAAATTTTATCTAATAAATAAGAGAGTTTGGCAAAGTAAATTACAGGTATTTCCCTTGGTTTTAATATATTTTTTTGTATTTTATTATTATTGTTGCCTTCTTTGGTTGACGTAATTAAAGGGCCAAATTTCTTTAAATTGTTCGATTTCTAATTGAAATAGCAGGCCCGCAATTGCAAAGGCCGCCGAAGGCCATTGTAACGTTATTTTCAGCGGTTAGTTTACCTCTTTGGGTGCTTAATTTTAACTATTTTATAACCATGTTCAACCATATTTTTTTCGTAATAATTTTTTCAGTGATCTTGGAATTCCAAGAAAAAAAGTGTTTGAGGTTTGGCGAAATGCCCCTAACATTTCAAGAAGACTAGAGTGTGTGTGTATGATTATAATATAATGACTAAAAGTAGTGTGGAGGATCCTGATGGAAAAATTCGCGAGCTAGTGCGAAAAAAAAAGTGTCAAATTTTGTAAAAAAAAATCGTTTGCACTAAATATTTATGAGGAAATATACAAATAGCAGCCATTTTTATTGTTATTTTCCCAGAAAAAACATAGAAATAATTTTGTCAAGTCAGATTAGTTATCGGAACCACTGTGCGGCGTGCCGTTATTTGGAAGATTTTTTTAAAGAAATAGTCTTCCAAAATACATTAAGAAAGTCAAAATAGCACACTATTTTACCGTCCGATCGGGGCATAAATCGACCTCTGGTGCCAGACTGTACCAGCCTGCACAATACATGTGCGCGCGTCAAAGAATGCTCTCACATTTTAGTTTTGCTTTTGTGGGAAACTTTTTGCCCAACTGTTGTTTCCAATTTTTTTTCGTTTTTTTGACATCTGCGCAGTAGACCAAAATGCGTACCATGCGCAAACCGAGCGTGCTAGACATGCGCATGGAATTTCAGGGGATATCCTTTGGAGTCCACATTTGAACCCTTCCACTTTTAAGAATGTATTTCTAATTCTAAAGCTACAACTACGTATGTAACATTTTTCTCAACTTTTTTTCGACTTTTTTATTTTTCGTTTTTTATATATTTTGTTTTTTGGCATCTGCGCAGTAGACCAAAATAGGTACCACGCCACACCGAGCTTGCTCGACATGCGCACGGAATTTCAGGGGATGTACTTCGGTGTCTACATTCGATCCTGTCCACGTCTGAGAATATATCTCCAATTGTTACAACTACGTATTTAACTTTTTAACTCTTGTTTCCCAACTTTTTTTGTCTTCTTTATTTTTCTTCATGTTTCGTTTTTTGGCATCTGCGCAGTAGACCAAAATGCGTACCACGCGCAAACCGAGCATGCTAGACATGCGCACGGAATTTCAGAGGATGTGCTTTAATGTCTACATTCGAGCCTATACACTTTTAAGAATATATCTCCAATAGTAAAGCTACAACTACGTATTTAACATTAGGGACCGGATTTCAATATTGTATGACGCAAAAATCGGGGTCGGACTCAGGTACTTAACTCATGGAAAATGTAAATGAAATGAAATTAATAATATATTTTGTCAACAAGTCATAGGTGACAATCTGTTTAATAAATATACTTAGTGCAAGTGAAAAATTAACCTTTAAATCTAATAGATAAAAAAATTGTGAACGATGTAACACTTTTTAGTCCTATCTTTCAGGATCCTTAGGGCATCGAAAAAATGGAACATTATTACGATCACTAATATTACACCCATCGACACTACAATACCAAGGATAAAACGCAATTAAAAAAACAAATTATATTTGGCGGACTCGGTACTTCCCTTTTAGCGGCACGAATTTCACGTGCATAAACTACCCTGTGCAACCCGCGCCTGGTTTTGCAAGGAATCGAGCGCTACGGGCTTAGGCGAGAGGCGAACAACGGCAGAGGGGGAATTTACAGCGCGATAAGCAAGTGACTAGACTATTTAGAATATCTTTCGACGATGCCATAGGTACTGAGAATTTTGCGTTGTGTGAGAAATTAAAATATTGTATGTGGTACGGAATCATCTATCCGCGAACTCGCACTTGTCCGTTTTTTTCTATTTCAGACAATCAGGACAATGCCCATAAAATAAATTATTTTTGTCAGATACCGTATACGCACGTACTTATTTCTGGCATCGACGCAGACGTAACAGGCCAAAAGTGGCCAAGTTTATTTATTATATTTATATTATAGATACGGATTGTTATAAATACAGTAGTATACAAAAAGGCTCGCAAACTCGCAAATACGAAATGCATTTGCGGGGACCGGTTTATCAAAGTGCCATTTGAGTTGCTGCTATGCCGAGCTCATATTTAATTGATATCTTCCGACGAACGCTGAGATCAAAAGACCGCCAGCAAAAAAATGCATTCGCCTTTATCGCGCCGAATTCGAAAGATTTTGGATAGTGAAGAGCATCCATAAGCATACGTATGCCCCTATACTTATATTAAATTTGCTGTTTATCATTATGTAGGTATAATATGTAATGCAGAACACATAATTATGTAATTGTAATTTTTTGCAGATTGTTAAGTAAATAGGGGCTGACGAAATGTTTTTGCTGGTATGGTATCACGTGACAGCTATACCAAAATGAGGAATTCAAAAATACGTTCCATAAATAGTTCGGTAAACACTGTCAAAAAATATGAATACTTTTTGGGGGTGTTTCAAAAAAGTCAAAGTTGTTGGTCTACCACCTTTGTATCTTGGAAAATAATAGCAAATATTTCTGCAAAGAATAAAGGATATGTATAATGACGTCCATATTGCACACATGATATCAGCACCGTATGATACAGAACCCTTATCGCAGAAGCTCGACACGCTCTTCACCTCATTTTTATTACACAACTATATAGAATGCTTCCTAAAAATTATGCCTTCTCAATCACATAAAACCATATACTTGTATCTTGTGTACACTGTGCACTTACATCCTATTAGTAAGTCCGGAACTGAAATGAGCCGCAATGGTCCGGGCTATAGTGATGTGATAACATCATCGGTGTACGACCCGATTAAGAAATCTAAAAAATTTACGGTCCGACTACTGCACGAATATTTCAGTAAAATAAAATTTATTATAGTGTTTTATCAGTGCCATTCCCTAGATACGAGTATAGCGTCATATTTCGTGTTACATAATAAAACCAAAATATCCCTGCATTCGGTTTTTAAAAATTACTCCACTAAAAAAACCTATGGAAACACAACAGTTTACTCTAATAGCCTAATTTAGGGCCTTTTATCAACACGCCATGAAGTAATCTAGCATCGCGTTTTTATTTTTTGCATTTCTCGTTAACTTAATTTGCATATTTAATGAATATACAGTATATATAATTATATTATAGATATAAAATGTATAAAATGTTTTTACATGAAAGTTTAAAAGCATGACTATTGGCTAGGCTAATTAATTGTTGCTACAGTAGGAAATTTATTCGTCTATTTTTTAATGTAAAGCCATAGGCGTCGAGTTTACAAAAGTTGAGGGGGAAGGGTTCACGTGACCGCCGAAGAGAAATTGTAAAATTCATTGAAGAGGTACTTTATTATCAAAAAAATATATTTGCTTTACTGACCTAGATTTATTTTCACAAATAAGACGCGCCAGCTTGGATACATTCCTGAGGGGTCGATTTTGTAAACAGCCACCTGTGTTGTTAGAATAATTTATTTATAATTTGCATGATGTAGGATTTTTTGCGACGTATCGTTTAATAAATGCTATTAATTTTTTTATAACCGGTTAATTTTTGAGAAAGAATGGTTATATGAAAAATGTCGAGGAAGGTGTTATGACGTTGGCGATGCCGACATTGTTTTATGAAACAATAACGTTTTTATAATCCTAGTCGAGAAGTAGATTACTGGTAGTTAACCGCTGATGTAGACAGATAATAAACTAATCTATGGGTCAAATTGTTGCGAAATAGAGGCGAGGTGGTGTATTTTGCTGATTTTTCAACAACACCTTTAACATTGTTTCTGTGCCTTTTACCTCAAAACGATGAACAAAACAAAACATGCCGATTAACCACTGCGTTTTAGCGACAATTTGTATTTTGGTATAAATACTTGGAGAGAGGGAAATTTTTAGGAATGGAGGTAGTAACCGCCCCGATTATAAACGGTAATATGCGATATATCGCAAAAAATTCCTTATAGTATTGTAAAGTTCGGTAATGTTGTGTTTTCAAGTAGTTCAGTTGCTGCTTGACACCAATGACGTAAATGATTGTACTTTTATTTTTGGTAACAATTGATTGATCATTAGGATGTGGCAGTAATGAAGTAAATTAGTAGACCCCTCAAGTAAACTGCATCGATATTTTGGAGCTAGTCGATGGCTTGTTGTCATACATCTTAGCCTTTACCATAACAATAACAACTATTTGATGGCAGCAATAATTGGTATAGTACGGAAGCACTTACCCTACCCAGTGAATATTAGAAATCCGGATGAACTCGGCTGAAGATCTACCGTATGCCGTATGTCGTTTCTTTTAGCGATGTCCGCAGCGATGAAATCATATTTTTACAATCTTTTATTAAACTTCACTACCCGCGTAGCAATTCGTCAAATAATTGGATACTTTGAATAAGGAGTTTAAAGGGATATTCACTGAGTTTAAGAGTCTAGAAAAGGTAAACAGTTTTATGGCATATTCGTTTAACGAGAACATCGACGTGGATGACGTGTGTATCAAATAGATGCAGAATAATAATAATTAGTCAGTTATGATCGAGGAAGAAATTGTAAAACTAAGATGCGACGTATTTTTCAAAGGGAAGGCAGTCAACAATACAGATCTCTAAAAACTGTTCTCTGAGAAATGATTTCCATGCATTCACAAAGCATTTTTTGGATCAACTTACCTTTGCGAATCTGAGATTTCTACAACGAATGCCATAAAAACAAAACACCATTCAGCCTTATGAGATGAGCATTTACTATCATGTTTACTCGGCATTGCGAGAAGCTCATACCATCCAGAACATGAAAAACTTGCGGCGAGTATGTAGTGCCAAACATCAACCCAATCATTCAATAAATAAAAAGCGTTATGACCGCCATCAGTGTTGTGCGATTTTAGATATTTGAAATAAATATATATACCTACAGTAATTATCGTCTTTAATTCTCCCCCCTTCCCCCACGCAGGTAGACCGCTAATAATTTTTTTTTTAATTATCACGTAGACCATTGACGTCGAAAGTTTGGCCACCCCTGGTGTACTGGGTAGTCACTATCCAGTACAATAATGCTGTATCTTCAACCGATTGTAAAGAGACAGCTCTCTATCGGGCCTATTTATAAGGAAAAAGGCTGTAGGAACTGTAGATGAATCGGGCTGATGTCACACACGATGGATAGTTGGAAAACGGCTATAGAACGCAGAGGTAGTAGCAAAACAGTTTGAATTCGTGCAAGATCTAACGGATGAAATTTTTATATTAAAACAGGCTACGGAAAAGCTGCTCAAGAAGCAAAAAGGATTGGAAAAGGTTTTATCCACATCATGTCTTAATAATTTCGAGTAAATAAATTGAAATTCTTTGTTTTCATGGCAATCTTTGAAAATTCAAAAATGTTCAAATTTTGCATGTCCCCGATGCAAATAAACCTATTTATTTATAACTTTAGCAAAAAAATAAGCGATTTAATTAGTGGGAGGTATTCTTAGATAAATAATTAACGGATAAAATAAACTCAAAAAGAATCACCAAATATGCAAAATAGTGTGAAATAATTTAAATAGGATTTGTCGAAAAATCAAGAAAATTCGGTTTTTACCCCTTAAATACGCTCCTGGATGACTGATTTGGTATTAATTTTAAAGTGTGATTATCCCTTTATAAGAGTGTTAAAAAATTGGGAAAAAATTAGGTAGGAAATAATACAGAGCGATTCAAATGTACCGATATCAAGAGCAAAAAAAATTAAAAAATCGAAATTTAATCGGCGATTGCTCCCTTCCTATAAAGAATGAAGAAACTAAAAAATACGGATATCATGTATTTCGACGAGCTCTTTCCGATGACGTATATGGGATTTTAATTGGAACCATTTTAAACCCCACCAGGTTTAGGTAAATGTATTGCAAAAAGAAAGTATTTGAGATTTTAGAGTTTAACTTATGAATCCGTTTTTCGAGCCGACGGTTTGTTTTCGAGTTATTAGGTACCAAAGAGGGGTTTGCACATGGCATTTTTCAACCAAAAAAATTCAAAAGAATTACTTGCCTTTTTCCGATCGTCATCAGTTTCAATAGAGTTCTAAAGCTCCGAGTCCTTTACAACCTTCGAAGATTTACATCGATTTAATTCACTTTTGCGACCTGTACCCGATTTCAACGGAAATCGCGGAAGTTTTGACATTGACTTTTAATAGCTCCGAAACGAAACATCCTGTATAACTGGATTTTTTACCGCAGCTAGTTGCACCATTCCTTTATCAACCCAAAAAATTCGATTGCTCCCCTTCTGACTGTTTCCGATAAAAACAAACCTGTTTGACTTTAGGTTAGGCCTTATGTGAACATGTAGATTGACACTTATTTTTGCTGACCTCCTGACGTAACTCTTCACTGAGGACAAATGACTGCATTTTAAATTGTAATAAATTATACCGAAAAGTAAATATTTTTTGAGTCTAAATTATCCTAGTAATTTTCTTCAAAATAATTTTTAGGGTTTGTAATGACTTCCTTAAACGATTTAGGTATGCAATAAAAAAAAAATATGTGCATATTCCTTATTTTCATAAATTCTTATCTATGGTAATTTTAACTTTTTTATGGGATTCTTAAGATCATTAAAATTGAACCTTACATATATGAAAAAATTTATTAGATATTCTAAACTCATCGGATATGCATAATCAAATTAAAATTCAAAAGGCATTCAACTGATGTTCGGCAACTTCCTTCCATGCAATTGTTCAGCCAACACGCGTCAGTCAATAGACCTTTTATTAACATACATAGTTCAGAGTCGTAGTGGCGCAAACATCGAGAGTTATAGGATTGTGGGAGGTCTCCAGGATGAAGTGTGACGTTCACTGTAAATAAATCAAAAATCCGGTTTTTACTTCATGTATTTTAAAAAATCTTGCCGCGTTTCGGCCTAGTGAGCCATCTTCAAGATACTCTATAAGAGGGAACAAAGCTATGCATGTATTGTCTTAAAACGTACGGCTAGCATTCTATGACAGTTAACAATAAAAATACTAAATATTGTCTTACATAATATATCAACAGGGTGAATGTCCATACATTAAAAAACATCAAGATGCTTCAGATTATATTGTTTGTCATTTAGACTTTTTGTGGGAACAATCAGGCGCGGCCCGTGAAATTTTAAAGTTATAGGTATATCTCTGTTGCTACTTATGGGATCCATGCCAAGTTCAGGTTTTTTAATAGTGAGCCTACTAGAAATGCTTCGGTAAAGAAAAAAATGCAATTTGCGAAAAAAAGTTGAATTTTTAAATAGACCCACCTGGGAAAAAAATTAACACCCTTAGGTATTTTATTTATTACTTTTTCTATACCAAATTTTACATGATTTTGTCGACAATTCTTAAATTTTAAAAGAAAAGAATGTGTTAGAAAGTTATAGTCATTTGAATTTTTTTAAACCTAATATATAATTTTTAAAAAAATTCAAATGACTATAACTTCCTACTAACACATTTTTTTCTTTTAAAATTTAAGAATTGTCGGCAACATTATGTAAAATTTGTTTAGAAAAAATAATAAATAAAATACCTAAGCGTGTTAATTTGTTTCCCAAATTTAAAAATTCAACTTTTTTTCTCAAATTAGAAAATATTTTTTTCCTTACCAAAATTTTCCTAGTAGGCTCACTAAAAAAAACCTGAACTTGGCGTGGATCCCACAAGTAGCAACAGAGATATACAACTTTAAAATTTCACGGACCGCGCCTGGGAACAATAATACCGAAGACAGGAGAAAATATTTAGAGGAGATGTTAGGGGCCCCGTATAACCAGCTGAACTTAGGGTCCCCAATGTCTTAATACGCCACTGTCAAGAATCTTTAATGTCAGCGTTCGTCACTGTCTCAGACCGGCCCTGTCACTTGGTTTACCATGCTAACCTTGGCCTGAGAGTGGAGGTGCCCTAACAATAATTTAATTATTTAATCATTTTACTTTTCTTATGGTACCAAATTGTAATCTGACATTATGTGCACTCTAAAATGGAATTAGATCGTACCTAATGTTACTAAGTACTTATATGATCACTATCACTCGTTAAAACCAGGTACCTAGACATAGATCGATATTATCCGTACTTTCATATTTAAAATGCAGTTACAAAGCGTATTGTTGCACCTTTTGGGGTCATTTGGTACCACGTAACTAACGCTGCACATAAAAACTGTAGTCGGCAGTGGCGTGCAGTGACAATTAAAGGGGGAAGCGATCTCATAAAAATAATTAAAAAAACATTGTATACCTACTCCGAGACCTATTATTCTTATTACAACTTGTCAAAAAACCCTTCATTGAAAAAAAAAACAGAAATACGCCCCAAAAAATCCGTAAATACCAGTGGCGGCTGGTGAAATTTCGAAGTTGTATATCTCTGTTCCTACGTACAGGACCCGAACCAAATTTAGGGGTTTTAATAGTGAGCCCACTGGGAATGTTTTGGTAAAGAAAAAAAACATTTTGTAATTTGCGAAAAAAAGTTGAATTTTTGGTGTGCCCCTCCTAAGAAAAAATGAACACATCTAGGTATGTTATTAATTTTTTTTTAAAAACAAATTTTACATCATTTTGTCGACAGTTTTTAAATTTTGAGAGAAAAAAATGTGTTAGTAGAAAGTTATAGTCATTTGAATTTTTTTAAGTCTAAAATACAATTTAAATAAAAATTCAAATGACTATAACTTTCTACTAACACATTTTTTTCCCTCAAAATTTAAAAACTGTCGACAAAATGATGTAAAATTTGTTTAAAAAAAATAATAACTTAAATACCTAGGCGTGTTCATTTTTTTCTTAGGAGGGGCACACCAAAAATTTAACTTTTTTTCACAAATCACAAAATGTTTTTTTTCTTTACCAAAACATTTCCAGTGGGCTCACTATTAAAACCCTTAAATTTGGTTCGGGTCCTGTACGTAGGAACAGAGATATACAACTTCGAAATTTCACCAGCCGCCACTGGTAAATACACTAAAAATATACAAAACTTTCCAAGCGAACTCGTCCGAACAAACTGAAACTCGAAGAAAGCAGCACAAATATCGCTTTCCTGGCTATTAAATTTGTCCGGTTTTTCGCGTAACGCGTGCCGTTGCCTGTAAGCAGGGTCAATAATAACCTACATGAAAGCGTAATAGGCGAACTGCGGTTATTGCGAAAAGCGCTTCTAGGCCCAGGCCACGACGGCCGCGGGCCGCGGCGACCCGAGGGAAATTGGTTGCGTCTACGCAGTACAATTTTTTTACGTTTACGTAGGATTTCAGATAAATTAAATCCACGTTTTTATGAAACTGTAGTATAATGTTAAAAATTATGCATTATTAATGTATAAAAATTAATTTTTCTATATCCCAAAAATTTAGGAAAGCGGTGCTTAACCCGCTTAAATAGACCACACGCCGCTGGTAGTAGGATTTAATTTAACACCAAATTTATTTTCGACTACAGGGTACCCGCGGCTTTGATCGCATTTACTCTAGTATATTAACGGCTTGGAAAAAAATGTTTTTTTTTTTCAAAAACACATATCGTTTTTTGTTTTGTTCCCAGTGGTCTTAAAAAAATCATGGAAAAATTAAAAAATAATTATTCTTTAAAAAATATATTCTAAGTACAAAAAATACATGAACAAAATGAACACATCATTGCAAAATAAAACTAATATTCTCTATTTTTTGTTTTGCTTAAACTTTTTATTTTGTAACCCCAAATACCATATTATTTACCAACAGATACACACCCTATTTTGATTATTAAGGTTGACGCATTAACTTACGAGTCATAAAGTTTTATTGCTTTTTTTAAAACTAGCAAAAAGCACTTAGAACGTTTGGAATTTCCACTTTTCGTCTGGTTAAATTTTTTATTCTACAATTTCTGTTGTACATTTGATTCAGTTGTAGAGTTGTTTTGACTGTAACTCATATAATAAGGACGAAATCCGGGTCGATGTGTTCCTGTATCTTGTTGTAAGTTATTATTTTCATTATTTAACTTTATATATTTTAATTTTCCTAAATAACTATTGATTTTTAAAACATTTCTCTTTGTTAAATAATTTTTTCTGAATCATTTTCAATCATTAATTTATAAATTTTTCTCAATTTATAGGTAATTTAAACGTAACAAAAATATTATTTCTTATCAGATAGAATTATTGTTAAGAGACTTTGCAACACTACAGCGAGTACTAACCCTGCTCACTGTTTTTTATATGGCCATGAGTTTATTACTAGTGGTGTGCAGCGGTTAAAAATTATTTTTTTGAGGGGCGACATCTAGATTATTATCGCGAAGCTCTATTTATGAGTTTTCTTCCCTCATCTAAATTTATACCAGGATATACTGGTTTTAGTATATAGAGTGAATTATAGCCATGAGTTAATAGCCAAATAAATCCCTTTTCAAACAAAAATTCACAAAATTAACAAAATATAAGTAAGCATTTTTCTTGAATTTAAAATGAAGCGGTTTAAATTAATTATAAAAAAAACTAAACTCAATTCTTAATGCACCTATTTACATCCTATTCTAATTCATACTGTGGAAATACATTTAGTGTGCCTACACTAATTTCGCCAATGAAAACACTATGGAAATATTCTAATGGAGCGAAAACCTAATGTTTAAAAAAATGACTGTGGGCTACGTTATGTTGTTAATAATAAGCCATCCGTTGTCTTTATAAAATGACACTATTATTGCTATTTTGCAATTATTGCTAATTATCCGACTAGTTACCTTATTGTTGTAAGCTCATTTATTACATTTATGTAGGTTGTTTTGAAAATAGAATAGTTCTTTTTTTTTTTTTTTTAGTTTTTTTATGAGGTGATAAACGAAGTCTGAAATTTACAAGAGGAACCCTACGAAAACAATGGTATAATAAACGCCAGCTGAAAAATGTATAATGTCGGGTGTGTGGGTATTTTTTGTAGTATTACATATTAGTACTTATTAAGGAGCGTCAGCTCTGTTACATTCCATAAGCCCCAGTGGTCGTCGGTGCAATAGCCCAGTGGTCCAACGCGCTGGGTTTGTGACGCGTCTCCGGCACTAGACCAGGTTCGAATCCTGGCCCGGCCGCACGCTTAATAAAAAAAGTGTGGCCAGACATTTAGTAGGATTGTCACAAAAAGTGGAAGGTGGTAGAGGAATTCTTCCTCGACCGAGGTGGTACCACCCCACACATCCTCTTAAAGGGCTGGTGAAATCCCAACGGATGTTTCCAGCTCTGGATGTGTGAGTCGATTCCCCAGTACACCCACGGTACACAGTACTTAGACCCCGGTCTTCGTGGGCTGTCAGAAGATAAAAAAAGCGTCGATTTTATAAACAGCCATCTGTGTTGTTAGAATAATTCATAATTTACATTATATGGGAATTCTTGGGACATAGGTATTGCTGCATAAACGGTATCAAAATTTCTATAATCGGTTCATTTTTCCGGATCAATGCTTATGTAGGAAAATGTAGTGGAAGGTGTTATGACGTCAGCGATGACGACATTGTTTTATGAAACGATAACGCTTTAATAACCCTATAATTAGGGAACAGGTGACAGTAATTTCTAAATGATTTGATCATTTGGCAGATGTTGGTTAAAGCAAAGAGCTGAGTAAAATAAACCATATATGAGCAATTTCTGCTGTTAATTTATTGTTGCCATTTCAAATGAGAGCTTGTCAAAGATGTAAAAAATATAAGTGGTGTAAGCAGTATTATCGCGTCTGCCTCTTATTTTAATAAAATTGTCTTAATTAAAAAAAATGCAACTGGCAGACGTTTGTTTAAGAATAATTGATTTTTTTTTAATAATAATGATATATAAAAAAATTGTATTCCATCGTCAGACAGATTGCGTTAATTATTAAAATTATTTTATAAAAAGCACGGAAAGTTACTTCTGCCACTTAGATAGCATTGCATTAGAAGTGCAATATCGCAAATTTCTTAAAAAAAAAACTATGGAATCATTTAATCGCGTCTGCCGTTAAGCCTAATTATTTTATTAATTATAAAAACATAAAAATAGAAAAGGCAGACAATTTTAATGCTGATTATTCGAAGGCAGACAGATAATGAGATACTGACTTTTTATATATTATATATGTTACGGTTAATTTGGATACTTGGCTAGTTTACAAACTAACCAGCTAGTTTGCAAACTAACTAAAGACACTGTTATTTTGAAGGAATCAGCCATTTCCAACAAAATAGCAGATGGTTTATAAACTAGCTGGTTAGTATGCAAACTATCGATTTGCTTCAGTTAAGATGAGGATTTTATTGAGGTTACCTTAACCTAAAAATCATGTTTTGTTTGTTGTCCAGAAAATCTAGCCAATGGTGGATCGGGGGGCACCCTACGGTCGGAACAGGGTTAGCACCTGGTTAGGGGCCCTGACCAGTCTCTTTCCTCGCAGGCGAAGAGGGATCGGTGCGAAAAAATCCACTATTGTTCCTTATGTACAGATTTTTCATTACTGCATGCGCAGAGGAAGGAACAATAGTGGATTTTTTCGCACCGATCCCTCTTCGCCTGCGAGGAAAGTGACTGGTCAGGGCCCCTAACCAGGTGCTAACCCTGTTCCGACCTTAGGGTGCCCTCCGATCCACCGTTCGCTAGATTTTCTGGACAACAAACAAAACATAATTTTTAGGTTAAGGTAACCTCCATAAAATCCTCATCTTAACTGAAGCAAATCGATAGTTTGCATACTAACCAGCTAGTTTATAAACCATCTGCTATTTTGTGGGAAATGGCGGATTCCTTCAAAATAACAGTGTCTTTAGTTAGTTTGCAAACTAGCTGGTTAGTTTGTAAACTAGCGAAGTATCCAAATTAACCGTAACATATATAATAATTAATTAAAATGATACGGCGGCGGCGTGCCGTAATTTTGAATAATTTTCTTTCTATGGAGTAGTGTTGCAATATACATAAAAAAGGCCATGGTGCCATACAGTACCAGCCTGCGCAATCCATGTGCGAGCCGCCAAGTGCGCGCGCACTTTTTTGTCTCCTGGATTATCAATTCCTGAGATATATTACCTCATCACCCTTAATGGAACGCCCTGTACATATAGCATTTCCTGAAATAAATTATTATTATAATACAAGCAGTCTGTCTCTTTTACAAGATCGCAACCTTAATATCTGCTTAAGTTTGCTAGTCAGCTTTAAGGAATTGCCTGTTAAAGTCGAGATTTTTTTAGTCATATTGCATATTCTGCTATAATAATTTTTAGTAAAAAACTGGAACTGAAACAGGGAAAGGGCAATATATACACAAATCTTTTTATATCCTATATTTTCACCCTTCATTTGTTCTCCATTCCACCATGAAATTCATGTCCCATATTTCCCCCCTATTTACATAATAACGTATCTAGTATCAACAGTGCTCAAACCTGACAAAGCAGCCCATTCCCTAATGCGGTAATATATTGATCAAATAACACGCAACACGCGTCTCAATCATTAACTCAACCGTAAAAGATGTAATTACAAACAATGGAGAACCATTCGCCAGCCCCCATATTGATCAAACCGTTCAAGTACTAAGTAGTTTTAATTAATATTTGAAAGAGATACTTATCAGAAAATTAACACTTTGTGGTTTCAATAACCTAAAGGATCTTAATTCTTGCATTAGGGAAACATAAACATAAAAGAAGCGGGGTGAAAGCGTATAACTTGATAAACTTCTTGCAACGAAACTTGGAAGAACGCATCTCCAGGAATATTTGTAAGAAAACAGGATCAGACCGTATATGTATTAATAAAACGTATATCGATCAGACCATTGGAAGACTGTGAAATATGTGTGATTGGCAGATGTCTTGCTAAGTTTTAGGTTAATTCCATTGATATGTAGAATTAAATATATACCATTATTTACATTTTAGAGCAATCAGAGATTCCCGAGTTATTTGTAACCCGCCAAACGATATGGTCCCCCACCTACTTCTCGAAAATGGCTGTTGCCAGGCTTTCAGTTATGTAGAATATTTGAAGATTGATAGACTCTACTGAAATAACGCAATTACTGTGGGTTACTTTTGGTTAATACTTATCTACAATCATAAATACCACTGGCTAATGCATATAGGTATCTAAGAATTAATAAAATGTACCAATATAGGTACCATTATTTTTCGTGATAATATATTTTTAGTAATTTATTACCATTGCATGGTGCCGAAATTTAGCATTTAGCTTCGTTAGGTAGACATACACGAGCGGAATTTTTAAAAGATCTGGCCACTTTCGGAACAAGTCCGATAAAATATCCAATCATGTGTGTTGGAGCAGACTCGAGGATCCGGTTTATTTTCGGGTCCGTAGGAACAACCGATGTACTTGATTCGACGGATCTGGGTCACTGTTCACAAACTACTGGCTGATCTAATCCGTTGCACTGGCGGCCGTGTCTGTACTAATGATTATTTTAAAACATCCAATCACTCAATGGTACACATTTTAAACGGCTATAACTTAAAAACTAATTGATAGGTAAATTTCAAAAATGTCAAAATTTAAATAAAAAGACACTTAATTTCAACTTACCCGAATGATGATTAAATTAGTAGTTTTTAAAATCTTTGGGATCATTGCTTCTTAATTCTTTAACTAAAAGCCTTGTATCCAAACGTATCTGTGTTAGTGTACTTTATTGTAATAGTGAAAAGCTGGTTCAGTCATTTCAGCAAAATAGACCAAATTCCAAAATAAAAAATGTATAGCGGCGAAAAAAATCCCTTGCATAAAATGGTTCTTACCAGTATCCTTAAACTGGAGGCTTCTGCAAGGCCTTGCTAAGGCATCAAAATCAGCAGTTTCATAAATTCACAGGAAAAATGCGGGACACAACAACTCACGTAAAATCTTGTCCATGTGTGTGTTTCAAGTTGGTAGTGCCTTCCTGCTGTACTATCATCGCGCACACCGGCGCGTCAGAGTCGACCAAAATTACTTTGGGGATATTAGTTGACGCGAGCTATAGCGCGAAAGTTTAATATAAGACAAAGTTGAATAAAATTCAAAGAAAATAGTAGGAAAAGGGAACAGTTGGCAATCCAGTTTTTTATCCATTTTGAACTGAATTTCTTTTTACGAAACGGGTTTACGTAATAATGAGCAACAATTATACCAGCTATTGCAATTGCAATTGTTCTTTTGCTCATTTTTTTTTATCAAAACTCAGTAGTACTCGCAACCGAAGAGTGGGAAACCAAAACCAAGGAATAGAATGTTGCCTAGGAAAACATGGAGAGATGACAAAAAATACAAACGGATAAAGAATATTAGACCTATGTCTAGAAAACGAAATAAAAATAGGAAATACCCTCTTCAAGAAAAACAAATACATAAAATAACGAGAGAAATGCAAAACAGAAACGAAAACTCTAATAATAGACTACTTCTTAATAGATAAACAAATATGGACAAAAGTAAAGGACATCATAGTGAAGAGAGGACCGGAGGTAGGAGACGACCACTATCTTTTATTAATGACAATTAAAGCAGAAAAAAAGAAAGAAGTAAGAGGAAAATAACCAAACACAAAATAAAATGCCATAAACTCAGCAATACAGAAACAAAGGAAAAATTTCAAAAAGTCATAGAGAAAAATCTTGAAGATATTAACCTAAAGTCCAACATAGAGCAGATATGGAAAACAGAGACTGCAGCTCTATCAGCAGCAGAAAGAAGTCGTGGAATGACAAAAATAGTAAACAGGAACAATAAAAGAACTTATTGGTGGACCGAAGAAGTTAAAAATGCAGTCGGTGAGAAGAAAAAGAAATGGAAGATATATCTACAAACAAAGGACAAAAACAAATATGAAGACTACAAAAACGCAAGCATAACAGTAAAGAAAGTAATAAAAGAAGAAAAAATTCGGAGAAAAGATAACAATTAAAAAGTCAAAAGCTATGGAAATATGAAGAAACCAAAACACAAAACATTAAAACCATAAAAGATAAAAAGGGACTAGTTATAACAGTGGAAGATGAAATCACGGAAAGATGGAAAGAATATTTTAAGGAACTATTGGAGGGAGGAGATATAACGGAATTCAGGAACAACATAGACCAGACAACTATAATTGCAGAAACAGAAGAAACGGAAGAAATAACAACGAAAGAATTGGAATGCGTGATTGGGACATGTAAACTAGGAAAAGCACCCGGGTATGACAGCATAACGAACGAAATCATAAGAGCACTACCAAAATCGGCGATAGAAATAATGAGACAAATAATGAACAAAATAATGAAACAGGAAGAAACACCAGAAGAATGGCAAACAGGCATAATAAGCCCAATAACCAGAACTGTGAGAACTTCAGAGCGATCACCCTATTCAGCAATGCAGCTAAAATATACGCAAAAATCCTGGAAAGAAGAATATGGCCAAAACTATAAGAGACACTCGAAGATGCAAAGCTTGTATTTAGAACAAGCAAAGGGACCCAGGACGCTATATTCATATTAGTACAAATAACAGAAAAAGTTTTAAAAGAAAACAGAGAAACATACATTTGCTTTACCTATATGTAGATCTGGACCAAAGCTTTTGACAAAATAGACAGAGACAACATATGGGATATATTGGAGAAACGGGGAATACAAAAACATGTAATTAAAGGAATAAAAAGCTTATACAAAACAACAAAAAATTACGTAAGGACGAAACACGAAACCTCAAGAAGGTTTGAAACAACTAAAGGTCTAAAACAGGGATGAATTCTGAGCCCGATATTGTCCTCCCTAGTGCTGGACGAAGCGATAAAAGAAATAAAACAAAGAATACAGAAATATGAAATTGGCAACTGGAGGTTGCATAAAGTGGAAATATCAGAAATGCTACGCCGACGACATGGTAATCATAGCAAAATATGAAAAACGCTAAACAAAAATTTAAAAATATACCATGAAATACTACATAAATATAACATGGAAATAAATTTTGGAAAGACAGAAACAATGATTATATCAGCAGCAGCGGAAAGAAACATGAAATAAACGTAAACAATAACGAAGTAAGACAAGTGGAAAAATTCAAGTTCCTAGGAGTAATAACAGCACATATGGGGAAATGGATGAAGAAATTACAGCAAGAACATCAGCAGCAGGAAAACTCTTCAACATTATAAATCATAAAATAAAAAAAAATGTTTTTAAAATTTTGATTTGTAGCAATTTATCCAAATACACTAATAAAAAGTATGAAGTATCACAATCTCAGCCCCCCCCCCCCCCTTGCCTCCCCCTGCGGGCTCCCATGGTGGTCCATAAGTAACGGTAGGTACACAGAGCAACAGCAGATTCCTTGTCAAAATAATGCGATTTATTCGAAGAATTCAGAGCGTACATTATTTCGTGCATTTTCATGCATTCAACAAGACAACACAGCCAGGGGAACTGAGTGGGGCCGGTTTTAACCCTTGGTAGCAGCGGTGACTTTGATGTTATATGTGGGCCTGCTCCGGAAATCCTTTAAGGCCATAAAGGGTTTACTTTTTAAAATTTTTGAAATGATTTATGAAAGACATATCTACCTATTGTTGTTATTTATAGCGAGTTTTGATTTTGGTTTTTACTGGGAAAAAAACTGAAAAACCCAGCTTGACTTTTTGAATACCTTTTTAAAGACTATTTTACTTGAAAATTAAGCTCTTGTAAGCTGGATGTGACCAGAAACACTATAATAATTACTTTTAGGCGATAATTGTAAAGAAAAAATTACAAACAAGAAATTAAAAAAGGATTGGAGGTGCCGGGTATCGATCCCGGTACCTCTCGCATGCTAAGCGAGCGCTCTACCATCTGAGCTACAACCCCGTTACAATATTATATGCATATATCCTATTCATACAAGGGCACGACCTTGTTGTGGACGACAGACGACACTATTCTTTAATAATAAATGTCATGATTATCCTAAACTGTTACTGCTTTATTTGAATTATGTGTATTAATATATTCTATTATTTATATTTTTGTCTATGATGAAATTATAAATATTTTCAATAAATTTACTGAAGATTCTACTATCCAGGCCACCAACAATACTCCCAGTGTCCTTGATCGACATATTAAAGATTTTCAACAAACTGTGTTCTATTATTATAACACAATCCACATATTCTTCATTTTCTGCTTTTCCAAAGCAGATACAAAGCTGGTTCGATAATAGCCGCAAAAGATTGGCTTGAATTAAATCATAATAATATAATCCTGATTAAGTCATTGCTCATTTTAAAATACTTTAAAAAATATTCTGATCTATAACGGGTATGGCTAAACCTCTCTATTTCCAACAGCTGCTTTCCTGCTTTTGACAGTAATACTGATTTTAGGTTATTGACTATGACTGGTCCCCAAAAATACCCAAAACAATAAAGATTAGGGTTTGGGGCCAAATTGTGAGATATTTTTAGGTTTTTAAAAGAAAATAATTATGGAACAAACTGTCGAAGATATAGAAAACAAGGTATTAAAGTTATACATGGTAGAGATATTATGTTGTTATATCAAACTTTAAGCGGAATTAAAATTTTAAAGATTTTCAATATTTCTATTATAAATAGGGCTTAAAGTAAAGGGTGTACTTATTAAATATGGTTACTTAATAGTTCCTTTATGGCTAAGGTAAAAATAAAATTAAATATAAGTAATATTGTAAAACTGTTTTTAAAATTTGTATACTTACATACTCATTCTACTATGACATACTTACATATTCTAGCTTCAAGAAGAACTTATTTTGATACAGTATTTATAATTCTATAGATTATTTCTTAAGAAATGGTTTGGTTAATCAAAATTTACCTTACAATTTTGGGGACATACTTTACTGAAAGAGTAGTCGAGAACATTGCTACGCTAAGCTAAGAGTCATAGTTAGTTGTTACATTTTTATAAAAGATAAACTTCTGTAAATTATTACAGATGAAACGAACTGATGAACGGCTGGATACTCTAGCTGTACAAGTTGGCAACATTGAGCATGAAATATTTTCCGAAGATGGACAAGAAGTAGAAGTCAAAAATTTACTTAGGTCTGTCGGTGAAGTAAAAGATAATTACCAAAATTTAAGGAAAGAAATTATGGAAGTAAGTACAGTAGTGGTATGTGGTATGGATTATGAAGTAGCCAATTTACAAAATCATTAAATTGGAGCTTTAGATTTAATTTTATGTTAATTTAGAAAAGAAAAACTTTGTTGTTAAGATAAGAATATTTTTCAAAGACAATAGGTACCTAATTCATAAGGACTTCTATTTTTTTAAACCAAGCAGAGTTGGCCTCTTTTTGTGGAATTGGTCACCAGTCATTTTTATATTATTTTTATGCATGAAAAAAATTTGAAAATAATCAAACATTATTAATAATTTTACCAAATTCAGTATCAGGTACTCTCTTTTGTAGTGTGATAACCAGCCAAATCTACAGTTTGACACAAAACTGACATCTGTTGTCTTAATTGGACATAGTAGGTAAATAATAAAAACAATAAATAATAAAGTTATTAAAAAAAAACAGAAAACCCCACTGCGAAAGACAAAAGTTGAGTTAAAAAAGAAATAAACAAGAATTTCTAAATTGTGAAAACTTAGTACTTATGATAGAAATATTATTTCAGGTAACAAAGCAAAACCATTAATTAAACATTCTTTATTATCTGTGCTATTGGGTCTACACTCGGGTCTACAATAGAGAAAACGCACATATTTTTTTTTATTGCATAAATTGTTCAAGCATTACAAACCGAATAATGTTGTTTTGAAAAAAATTACTAGGGTAATTTAACTAAACAAAAATGTTACTTTTCAGTATAATTTATTACAATAATTTAAAAAGCAGTCATTTGCGCGTGCCTGAAAGTGATGTCAGATATTATTAGAGCTGTATAACTGTTCCCGCAACCCATTACCGCTGGCTCGGGAATCGACTGGGCACCAGTGTTGCCAGACATTTATTTATTTGGTACTAGATTGGTATAGTTTGATTATTTTAATTACACTCAGTTTCAGAAGTCTTGCACTCCCTAATTATTAAGAATATTATAAAATATTTTAAAACGTTGTAACCCGAGTTGTAACCCCAGTATTAAACATTAACTAAAAGCTTACACGAAAATGAGATAAATGAATTTTATTCAAATCAGTTATTATGTAAAAATAAAAATTGTGATACAAAAATTTAAGAAATTAACATATTGAATTTAAAGAAAAACCAAAATATCTAGTACTACAACAAATTTATATTTAGTATTTGAGCCTCTACTTATTAGTAATTTATTAACCCACCTATGCAACCCAATAATAAAGTTATTGCTGATTTCCTGGGGGATATTCCTCCATTCTTTAGTAGATGCAACAAGAAGTTCTTGGGCATTGCTTGGTGGATTATTCCGGTTGAAAATGGCTCTGGATACATAATTCTACACATGATCTATGGGATTCATGTCAACCTAGTTCGGGGGCCAGTCTAGTCTAGTGATGTTTTGATTTTCCAGGGCTTCTTAATTAGCTCTAGTGCGATGTGGCCTGGCATTATCGTCCATAAAGATGAATTGGTCGCCAAATTCATTACTTAGGGGTACAATAATTATAGGACCAACCATGTGTTGAAGGTAATATCGAACTGTCATTGTTTCCAGTATATAGATAAGTGGAGTTCCTCTGTTTAACATTATACCCCCCCCCCCATATTTCCGTCCCACCGCGATAAGGAGCAACTTCGAGAGCATTTTCAAGTCTATTTATGCGTCCTGGTTCCCTCCAAACTCTTCCTCCATAATCATCACTCACTAGGCCAAATCGCGACTCGTCTGTAAAAAGCACGTTTCTCCATTCTGGCAAAAGCCAGTTTTCATGTCTTCTTGCCGATTGCAAACGAGCGGCTCGGAACTCTTAAAGGTCTTCTGGATTGCAATTCGGATGCTAAAACCCTTTTACGGACTGTAGCACTCGAGATAACACGGTGATACGTCCTTTGGAAGGCCGATCGGCTGATGTTAGTGCCGGTACTGCCGGTGCGATTACTGACCGATTTCTACGGGCTGACTGGACAATATATTGATCTTCTATCGTGGTAACACGAGGACGACCACTACGACGTCTGCTTTGCACTTCACCAGTCTCTTCATAGCGACTAAGTGTCCTGCTTACAGTATTTCTAACAAAATTAAGCCTATTGGCTATCTGATGGCGAGGTAGCCCTTCTTGCCACAGAGCAATAATAATAATTCTAGCCCCGTCAAACTTGAGATAACTGCTTTCTTCGCATATTACACGATTGTAGCACTAATTCGTATTAAAAACCAAGAAATGCCGAACAGCATAAAGGTCAATGATCTACTACCTATATATAGCACAAGTCATTCATAAATGCAATAAAAATGTATTGACAACATCGTTTCTAGGAGAGAAGTGGTGAGGAGCTGAGTGGGGTCGGGAGTGGGGATTGCGCTGCCTTCACATTAGGATGTGACTATGCTACCAGAGAAAAATAAGACAGAGAGAATAATATCTCGTACCGATTTCATTCATAAATACGATTTGCTTTCGATGACCTCCAAACCGACGTTCAAATAAGCTGCCACGGGCTTGCACTGCAGATTTTGGGATATTATAAAGCACAGCGAGAGTGAGTATTGAGACGCGCCGCAGAAAACTCTCTCTGCTTGCCGTGTTGCTACCGCACTGGCTAACGTCGGGGTGTATTGTAAGAATTCTACGCGCCAATCTCGGGGTGTTGCCGTTTGAAGGCCATAGCGTGGTCGAGCTGGCAGGGCGAAGAAATATTATTCTCTCTGTCTTATTTTTCTCTGATGCTACTATAAGACAAGCACATGGTTTCTCACCATTGACGTCTCGTTTCAGAGTTCAAGATAAAATATTTTTCATACGGTTAAAAGATTTAAATTTGCTAATTTAAGAAAAACAAAAATTTAATCTGAAGCCTAATTTTTTTAAACGTTGCAAAAAAGGGCCAATAGAGCAGTAAAGTTTAATTGATGTTGATTACTGTTTCTAATAATTATTATTATATGGGAATATTAAAGTTTGGTACTTAACTAGAAATATAAAATTTGGTAAAGTGAATTTAAAAATAATTACACGACACAATTTTAATAATTTTTTACATTTATATGTTGAAAAGTACGAATTTATGCTGAAAATCTAAAAAATACAATATTAACCTAACCTACAACCCAACTTTCTGTTTACTCACCTATGAAAAGTAACTGCAGGATTATTATATTCAAATTTCTCGCTTACTTGACACTTACGACTAATTTTAATTAGCCTCCAAATAAAAATATCACAAAACACGAAACACACAGCAATAATTTCATAAAACCAATAAACACTCGAAACTGCAGAAGAACGCTGTCAAACAAACACACTTGATTCATCAGTGTTTGTTTGACAGCTTTTTTCTTATAAGGCTGCCCACCGTGAGTGCCGCTCCAGTAGCATTACATCACGGGGAACTCGGCCGTAGCAGCAATTCAGTTTAGCTTTGCCGTGCACGTTCACTTGTTTTTAATTTTTCTGTCGCGTCGCTGTGAATTTGGTAGTTCGTAATACGCCGAAAGTGTGCAGTAACATGCGATTGTTTGTGCTCAGTGTTAGAAGGTTAGGTTTATATGGAAATTTCCTGATTTAAAACATATGCGTCGCAAATAATATTGTGGTTTGTCAGCGAAGTTTATTGGCCTTTAACAAATCTTTATGTATAATGCACGTAAACAGTGCAACACATCCATTAAAAAAAGGGGACAACGCCCTTATGCTCAATTTCTTTTCGATTTACTTATTATGCTGTTGTCACAACACGACAATTGTCGTGTAATGTGCCGTTATTTATATTAAATAAAGAACCATTTCGTCAGTTTTGGATGAAATATAATCCTAAATGGAAATTGCCTGGCCGAAGTACGTTGCAAAGACATTTACAGGCTGTGCGCGAACGACTTTATTATCCTTTGGTGAATCCTTGCGAATACTAGATGACGTGCAAAAAGTGCTACAGACTTTAAATAACGAGACAGGTATTTGGGTTGGAGAAAAATTTTACGATGTAATAATAAAATGTCCAGATTTTGCCCGGCTAAGACATATTTATAGTAACAGTATTGATACGGATCCGTTAAAAGTTCAGAGATCATTTTAACTACGCAAATATAACATCTGTGGATGTCGAACGGTCGTTTTCTTTATATAAAAATATTTTTCGCCGCATTGGACATCGCTTACGAAAGCGGCTTTAGAGACATACGCCATGCTGCAAATGTTTAGGCGAGCCAATTCGGATTTTTATTGCTAACTGGGTATACATATTATATAAAGTATTATTATTACGTATACGTACTTGCTTGTACACGCCGCCATTGGTGTGACTCGAAAGTGGACAGCCTTATGAGGAAAATGAATGAAGCAACGTCATCCGAACAGGCCTCGAAAATGGCCGATCTGGGCAGATCCCTTATTGCTGCGTTGCCATACTGCAGATTTTTTATAAGGTTTTAGACTCTGTTTTAGACAATGTTTTAAATTTCTCATATCATAATCCTTTTAACAGCGTAAGTTTGGCAAACCAAGTGGAGGGGCGCAGTTTGCATGTTGATTTACTTCAGACTGTAATACGTTGATGTCAATAGGTTTATTTGTTATTGTTCTATCTAGTGGTAGATCATTGATAAAGGTGCACTTTTTACAAAATCGGAATTTAACGTCCCAAATATTTTTTCTGTTGGAATTCTATCATAGCATTTAGTTGTAAACAAGTTACTCTTCTTATCAATAAATATATTTTAGTACATACTAATTTTATGTTGTTAATACAGGGGGAGGGGGGCAAGATTTCTGAAAGTGATTGTATTTCTAAGCAATGAAACAGGATGACTCACTTTTGGTTGGGACAATCCACCAAGATTTTTTGGTTGGGATTTGGTTTACTGCATAATTTATTTTTGTCATTCTAGGTACAGGATCTTCAAAAACAACTTAGCACCTCCTTGAACCTACAACTCAAACTGATGCAAACAAAATTTACCATGCTCAAGGAGAAAATAAACATGGCAGAAACTTCAAGATATGGGCCCAGATCGAAGTCGCCCGCTCAGTTGCTGGACGAAACCAAATAAGTATACTCTGCTTACGCGCTTGCGCCAACGTTTTATATTTTTTAAAAGGGGATTTAGAATTTTTTAAATCTTAGATGAAATTATTGACTACTGAGTTGTGTTTTTGTAAATTACTATATAAACTAATTCTAAATTCTGCTTTTAAACCCTGCGATTATGGTATTTTTCATGTATTTGGCTTTCCTGAATATCATTGATAAAGGTAACAGTGAATATAGAACAGAACTACGCTTTTCTAAATAAAAATAGAATACTGACTAGATGTAAAAAATGGTACATGTTTGAAGAGCGTATATGAGCCATTATTTTACAAATCGTACGCCTAAAAATCTTCATGATTTTCAGTTGGTTGGAAAGTTTTTTACAAATAAGTAATATACATAAAATTAGCCATCACGAGTGTCGGGATTTTTTTTTCAAATATTTCTTCCGAGTTATTTACGAATTTTAATAGGTTGCTTGTTTGTGTCACATTGAAAATTCATTTATCTGAATCGGTTGATTATCTCATTAGATTGATTTTTTTTAACTTCTTACAACCCACGAAGGCAGCACCCTAAGTACTAAGGTACCGTGGGTTGTATATCATGCAACCGACTCGCACACCCAGTGCTGGAAACATTCCTAAGGATTTCACCAGCCCTTTAAGAGGGTGTGTGGGGTGGTACCTCCTCGGTCGAGGAAGAATTCCTCTACCATCTTCCTTCATTCGACACGCATACACCATGCACACGCTTCATTCATACAGACAATCAAACACCCAGACCTGTACTTTTTTGTTTTGTGGTACATCACCTGAATTGAACCAGGTACGAGCGTGTCCGCTTCGCACCTCAGCGGCGTTACCACAAAAAAACCTTTATAAGGGGTTTACTACCAAGAAATTTTTAATAAAAAAGTCCGCCATTTTGAAGCCGCCATTTTGTTTTTCAAAAAAGTAACAAATTTGTAAGTAGTGACCAAAAACCCCTTTATACATGGTTTACCACCAAAATTTTTTTTATTTTTAATAAAAATATCAGTCATTTTGAAGCCGCCATTTTGTTTTTCAAAAAAGTAACAACAAATTCGTAAGCCGCGACGCAAAAAACGTATATGTACTGACATTCATACAATTTTAACAACGCCTTCATATTCTAGCCACGTTTTCGAGTTTTCGGACGACTGTGTGGCCGGTCAAATACCGTTGTCTCACCGTTATATTTATGGTTGTATTAGCTCCCTACAAAGAATTTTATAACATTATTTAATGAACATTAATAACAAATTAATTGTTTAAATATCTTTTTCATGCTCTCCCCCGCAGTGTATAAAATCGCAAAAAATATCATTAGATGCTTTGTGTTTTACTCTAATAATCCATCAGAAAATAAAAGTGAAGTCTCTATTAGGTCGAAAGATATTTAATAATTTCGAGGGCGTGTCACACGCCGAAATCTACGAGCAGCGCGCTGTGCTCCGCATGTCGCTCACGATGTACAGTTTCAGCAGTCTTGGACTCATTGCTTGCTTCTAAGCAACTGTCTTGAATCCGAATAAGACATGCATCATAAAACAAGACCCGTAAATAGTGACAATGATTTTTTTAAAGAAAAGTACTACCTACAACTGGTGAGAAAGCATTCGAGCCTCAATGAGTGTGATGTTCGTACTTGCTTTGCTTGTGTTACCAACCTCACACTTATCCAGAATCGAACGCTTTTTTCACTCGTATGATCTATATTGTCATTTTTAATACTGCTCTGAGAAAAAACAGCAAAAATTGCCAAAATAGTAGTAAACGCTTGATAAAGGCATCTATGTGGCATGATTTACTCTAAAACGTAGAAAAAATGCTGTAAGTTTGGTAAAAATTTCTATAAAACTGGTGTATATTACAAAACATACAGTATCTTTTTTTCTCATTTCCAAGTACATCGTGCCACTCAGATGCCTTTATCGAACATTTACGGAAGTGAATGGTAATTTTTGTTTTTAATTTTTCTCTGTGTAATCGAAAAATAGGAAACGGAATAGCTTTTTAGTTTACAAATTTCTAATCATCTAAAATTGTATGGTAAAATTACATATTTCACTAAAAACTTGTTTTTAAATTGTAACACTATTATTTATAATTTTTATCCTATTAACGTTTTTATTTACAATAAATACTATCGCAACCTCTATGTTAAAGGAGTTTAGAGTAAAAAAATAATGAACATGAATATAATTTAAATGCATATTTTTTTGCGCTTTTATATGCTGTGGGGGCGAGCATGAAAAAAATATATGCACAATTGATGTGTTATTAGTGTTCATTAAATAATTTTCTAAAATTATTTTCAACATGTAAACAGGAAAGCAACATAGCAATAAATAAAACGGCGAGACAATGGTATCCATCCGATGATTAGAACCAGAGATAATGAATTTGCAATGGGACAGAAACAAACTATTACAATTTATAAAGTACATAACTCTGAAGATATATTTTTTTTAAATTCCCGATTCACGTGTCGGCTCAAATAATGAATAGATGCTAAACAATTTTTTTTGTGACATTTTAAAAATTGCAAAATTTGTTTTGCCCAAATCCTTCCGATTTGTAAAAGAATGACTCATATGGAGTATCTAGTGTTTATCTGTTCTGTACAAGAAATTCTGGCGGCAGCATAATTTTAACAAACTAACTTCGTGGAAATTAATGGGCGGTTATTTTGGAAACAAAAGTATTAAATATGCATGATATGTTGTAATGAAAGGTAATTTAAATTTTTTGGCTACTTAAAGGCCGGGTATATGCTTTTTAAAAAGGTTTTCAACATTTTTGCAGTAAAAATGATAAGATTATGTAAAAATTTGCTCCCATTTTAAAAATTAGACCTAGTTTAATAGAAAAGTACCCTTTATTTTTCAGTAGCCAGCTGCATGCCCTTCTGCCACTAGAAAATGCCAAAATAACCGATTTTTTTTTTACATAATTATGTATTTTTCTAAATATCCTTGGCAGTGGTGGATGGAGAAATTTCAAAGTTGTATATCTCTGTTCCTACTTACAGGACCCGTACCAAATTTAGGGGTTTTAATAAAGAGCCCACTGGGAATGTTTTCGTAAAGAAAAAAAATCATTTTGTAATTTGCGAATAAAAGTTGAAGTTATTTATTATTTTTTTTAAAGAAATTTTACATCATTGTGTCAAGAATTTTTAAATTTCAAGAGAACAAAATGTGTTAGTCGAATGTTATAGTCATTTTAATTGTTTTAAACCTAAAATTTAATTAAAAAAAATTCAAATGACTAACTTTCTACTAACACATTTTTTTCTTTTAAAATTTAGAAATTCTTGACAAAATGATGTAAAAGTTGTTTAGAAAAAATATCAAATAAAATACCTAAACGCGTTCATTTTGCAGCAAATATTCAACTTTATTTCGCCAATTACAAAATGTTTTGTTTTCTTTACCAAAACATTCCCAGTGGGCTCACTATAAGAACTCCTAAATTTGGTACGGGTCCTATAAGTAGGAACAGAGATATCCAACTTTGGAATTTCTCCATCAGCCCCAGATCCTTGGCAAACAGACATATGGCCTGCAATTTCAAAATTAAGAGAACTTTGCGATTGAACAATATTATCTGCTCTTTAAAGTAGCAACAAAGGTTAACAAGATCTTTTTATTGAAAAAATGTTTAACACCAAATACCGGGACCTTAAAGTTATTATTTTATAGCTATTTTTTATTCTAATAAGCAATATACCTGAGAATATATCCAACCAACTACTAAACAGGTGATATTAATTAACATTTTCTCGCCAATTTTTATCACATTATTCAATAATTAATGTTTTTACATATTCTAATGTTTTTTGATCACAGAGTAGCACAAAATTTTCTAATAATTAAAGAGTTGTAAGTAAACATAGATGAATCCAAGGCTGCCAACACTGCCAACATCTACAAGTGAATTTCCCAAATCATCTTGCTTTGCATAGGTGTTTTACTGATAAAGAATTAGTTATAGGTAATCTATTTCCTTTTAAAGAACTATCATTACAACGTAATATTTTAAATTAATTTGTGTCAGATGAATTTATATTATTTTTTAAACAAACATGCATTTTCTAAGTTATATACTGTTTGCCAGAACGCTGTTTTTTAGTACAGCTGAATAACCAAGTTTTTCGTGTCGTCGTGAACGCATTTGATACTTTTAAATATGAAAACGTCAAATGTGTGAAAAATACCATTTATGCTAGCAAACGAAAAATACAAAACCTGTACAAAAACAGTTAAAGAAAGTGTTACTTCAGAAAATGGGTTTTGCAGCTTAAGCTCTTTTAGATTACATTGTTTTGGGCTAGGAAGTTAAAGTTACATGAACAGCGCAGAATTTCTGTTTTTGCAATTTTTTGTTTGAGTGGAGAGTCCTGTAGAAACTCGAAACTACCGACAGTTACCATTTTTTAATATACAGATTTTCGCAAAAGTTGCCCGACAAAATTTTACAGGTGACAGATTTTTTTTTCGTTTTATCCTTTACACATTTGTTATATTGAATTTTTTGATATTTTTACTCAGTGAATTGATTTTGATCTATTGGATCGTAATCTTCAGAAATATATCACTCTGTAAGTTATAACTAAAGAGTGATAACATAGGTGAGTCCAGGGACATCTCTGCACTATTTGTAAATAAAATTAGGATCCGATTTGAAAATAAAATACAAATAATATTTATTTACCTACATTGTGTAATTTCAAAATGCGGAATACGAAAAGCTTTCGGTTAAAGTAATAGAAAAATATTTTACTCACTCAATGTACATATGAATACCACCTTGAGGCCAAATGCGTGTAATCTACTTTTGAGCTTGTGTAAACGCCTGTAGCATTAAAATACCTTCTATAGTCGACTTTTAATCTTGCACACTTTGAAGTATAGATTGCACTGTATGTTGAAAATGAACGCTCTACATCCAAAGATGTAGTGTTTGCGTATCTAAAACACTGCAAGTTACTGCCGCAGTTGTCAGCACTTACGCACTGCCCAATATCGCGTAGTTGCGCGAAACTCGGATTTTTGTGTAACAAAGACTTTATTTAAACTTGATCGCAGCTCCAACACCAGGGCCATCTTTTAAAGTTTGTAGAGCTATATTTACATTATCAGCTATATGCAACGAGTCAGAAAGTGACAGATATTGAAGGCTGTCAATAGCATCTACTATATAGTAGATACGCAAATCTGCTTCGATTTTAGGGTTATTAAAGTGCTGTTGACTTTATTTAATGTAGATGGCAATTTTTGAGTCGAACTGAGAAACTACAGATTTAACAGTGTGGAAATGTTGATTGTAATAAAATGCAGCATTCAGTCACGTTCCATATCTTGTTAATACGGGCTGTGGGGGTCCGGTAATTCCGGGGCACAACTGGTGATTTTTTTTCCTTTGTGGAGATTTTGTAAAAACTTTTTTGGTCTGGATACTTGTTTCGAATTGTTTCTGCCACTCGGTGAAAAGCATGTAATAAACAGTTTATTTACTTCAAAGCGTACAAGATTAAAATAGTCTACTGTAGAAGGTATTTTAATGCTGCAGGCGTTTACACGGGCTCAAAACTAGATTACAGGGGTTTGGCCTCAGGGGACATTGTTGTATCTAAACATTGGGGGATTAAAATATTTTTCTATTACTTTAACCAAAGACTTTTCGTATTTCGCTTTTTCAAATTGCACAATGTAGGTAAATAAATATTTGTATTTTATTTTCAAATCGGGTGCTAATTTTATTTCCAAATAGTCTAGAGACACCCCTGGACTCACCTACGTTTACAACTCTTTAGTTATACCTAACAGTTGTACGGTTATTCCGTAGGTTCTCCGAAAAGTATTGTTTGTACGAGGAGCTACTATTTTTGAAAAAGTATAAACTATAAGGAAAACCAGCACACAATTAAGTTATTTCAGAAATGAAGAGTTTTGGAACCCATATTAATACGAACTTTTTTTACTCTTGGCTAAAGAATTACCTGGAACCTTTTGTCGGTGGAGTTTTGCAACACCCTGATTTATTTTGCAGTGGCGTCCTTAAAAATATCCAGTATTTTTCATAAACCCAGCCAGCACACTTATGATGTTACGAAAACTCTATTTTATGTAAATTCTATATAAGTTACATATAATATTTATGTAACATAGATAACACCACAAGTGCGTTTTCTGAAAAGAGAGTAGAAATTCTGCTTTTAATTATATTTTTCCTTAATATTATTGACTGTTAAACCTGACATAATACCAGGGATTTGCTCAGCTTTTATTTGTATTTTTAGCGTTTAAATCCTGTTTAGGATTTTCCCATGTGTATTTAAAATATTTATTTATTTATTTATTTATGAGTGATTTTTACACATTTAGAACATGACAATTTTCGTTATGGACCGTTAAAATAGAACTTTGTGCATGAAGTCGATGTGTTAACTAAAATCAAACTTAAGGCTTTATATATTTTTTTGGAAAGTTGTTTTTCTTGAAATGTTAGAAATATTTTTTTACCTTTAAATTTTAAGTCAGCAAAGTGTTTTTTGTCGGTAGTGCAGTAAATGAGTTGTTATAGTACGAGTTATTTGTAAAACTGTAATACGTTCTTAACAAATATATAAGCTATACAACATTTTATATCATACCGTGCTTTTGATATTTTTCTATTGAAAAAATAAACACCATAAATCAAGGTTTTTTTTATTGGAAAAGACTAAAAAATAACTTCCTAGGCGCATGTTAAATAAAAAGCTAAAACACCTCAATTTTTAAATGGATGATGATTTTCTTCACTTAATTTCGGATCGCAATTGTAGCCGAGGACTTGTCCAATTTTAAAACACGTTTTTTCAAATGAAGGCCTTGTATGACTAGGGTATCCAATCCCGGGATCCGGAGCATTTTTCAGTCCCGCAAATCCCGGGATTAAAAAAATTCAATCCCGAAAATTCGATTTCCATTTAAACATGACAACCGCGCTTTTTTACGTGATGTGGAATGTGCGAGATTAGCCGGACGGTTTACGTCTTAAAAAAAAAGAAGAAATAATTTATTTTTATTTTGGTTTTTATGTTTTGACTGATTCGTTGTTTATTTAAAGTTGCATGACTCGTTTAATGTAGATATTTCGTTTTCTTACAATTAAATATGTAAAACGTTCAAAAACTTCTTGATTTTTACATGGATTTATTAAGAATGGATACGGGATGATTTAACATTCTTTGAAGCCAAAACAAACCATTCTAAACGACACTGTAAACACAATTTGTAAACATTGGTCACATCTTATTTTACCTTGAATTTTTGTACAAAAAATACGTTAGAATCATCACAAGATTTACTAAAAGTAATAAAAGCCTTAACATATTTTCTTTTTCTGCTAAATAATAATAAATTTAAGTTAAAAAGGTTTTATTATTTATAGGTTATGTTATTTCTAAAGGTGTTTATTTAAAGTCGCTCCGAGTCATTTATAAATCTATAAGTCGCACTTATAGATTTATAAGTGCGACTTATAGATTTATAAATGACTAGTTCATTAGACAAAGACGTACGTTCGCAGACGTTTTTCCTAAGCAACCAGCAGACAGCAACACTTCTGAGCTCCAACACTCCAATGCTATTTTATCTCTTTCTACTACCATTCTTGATTCAATTACGTAGTAATTCGTAGTTCGTAAACTCTTCTCATAGGAGAACTGTTTTCATAACAAACAACAAATATAAGGCTTCACGTTCGATACGCTCACAGTGTATCATTTAAATGCAGACATCCACACGTCGCTGTATGACAAAGAATGGATACGACACGTCGGATACAGAGGTTACCATGCAACATTTCTATTTAGACGCCGGCCGGTATTTGTCGCGTGATAATTGTACTTTTTTGAATTAAATAAGTAAAAATTACTGCTGAACGGGATATAAACCTAAAAATAGAAGTCCAAAAATTCTTTTGCTGCCACAAATAGTCTTCTTCTTCTGTTTCTTAAAATATACGGATGCACCCAATATTTTCGTCTTTTTTTCTATTTCGCACATATAAATACATAATTATAACTTCTTCACTTGAAATATGGTCTTCTTCACTCGGGATTTTTGTAAAAACTACCAAATGTCTTGTGTTGTCGACAAATATCGCAGATACATATGTCTTGTCGTATGGTTAAGTCGTGTTGGAGCCATTTTTATTTGTTGTGTCGCCTATATGTCGTGTTGATGTCGTGTGACTCCGTGAGGATGGGCCCTTTCTTAAACGCGATTCTTAAACCAAGATGGCATAACAAGGATGGGTGTACTTTTTAGAAGCTTTAGTTCAAAAAAATAGTTAGTGCAGCTTCGTGCAACACAAACGACCATACCTCAAGTTACATTAGTAGTTGCTTATTATTTGCCACTTGTCTTAGCTGACCTGAGACAGACAGCGTTTTGTGTCTCTTTTTGCCTCATTAATTTTATCGTACCAGCTCTCTCTGACTAACTCAGCTCAGCTAAGACAAGTGGCAAATAAAACGCCACTACTGTTAATTGAAAAATTAAGTGTATACTATATTTGTAATAAATAGCAGCGACAGGTGGCCTGGAAATTCAACAATTTAGCGATGATTATAATTACTGTACGTATCAAGTCACCGTAGGGAAATGTGGGAAAATTTGACAGTTCACGACAGGGAAACGGTTTTAAAAGCTTAACATCGCTGCTTGGTACTCTGGAAATACCACAAAAGAGTAATGAGATGTTCAGCCTGTATGCCTCCTCAACTCAATCCTGTATATTTCATGTGACCAGAAATAAAAAGTAGACATAAAGGCCTTTCATCTGAAAAAAAAACGTTTTTTTTTCTTTAAATCGGACGAGAAGTCGACTATCAACTGCGTTTCGAAATTAAAAAAAGAAATCACTTTCCATTGTAAAAGCGGAAAATTTGATTTATTTGGCATTCACTATGAGTTTAATAATTATAATCGTCTACGTGCTGCAAATCTTAAAATTTAAAGGATGGAGTGCTCAAGTTTTGTTGGTTATGTTCCTTTTGTTTGTTTTTTTTTTATATTTTTTTAGAGGACTGAAATGTTGGAAAAGGCTGAATTACGGGCTGAAAGGGTAGTAGCTGGCTTTTACAGTTTTAATTTGTTGTAATGTAGATATATGGAATCTCTTAGTTGCTAACATAAGGTCACAATAAATATTTTATAAGCATGCATTCAAAATACCTAAATAATGCAAAACATTGACAAGTATACAAGGTGGTCAATAAAAAAACCATTAAATTTACACAAAATATGGTTAGTTAATTAAAAAAAGATGGTGCCAGAACGTTTCAGGTTTCTGTACTGCGGAGTAGGCGTGAACCAATTGTTTATCTGGTAAAAGACAGTGGTGGATTCAAGATTTTTGATTTGATTATTATTGTAATAGTACCTACCTAATAATAGTAATAATACTATAATTTGACTTATTATTAGAAGTGACTATGGTCTATCCAATTTGAACTGAGAATGCTGACAGAAAAAACAATTGAACAATAATTCACCCTATTGGTCAGTTCCGTGGACATGTTACACCAGAACATATTTTAGCAATCTCAATGTTCCTCTTTTCTTTCCTGGTAATTACGGAAGAAGCAGATTTCTTTCTATCCGTATTGGCGAAAGTGCACTAGGGAAAGACAAATAAAAAAATAATATGTTCAACTTTTTATCGGACCTTTTTCGCTTGCGGAA
Source organism: Philopedon plagiatum (assembly GCA_963971165.1). NCBI lineage: Eukaryota > Metazoa > Arthropoda > Insecta > Coleoptera > Curculionidae > Philopedon > Philopedon plagiatum. The sequence continues at coordinate 81,821,401 of OZ020193.1, forward strand.
GTATTGCTGGATATCTACTTTAAAAGATTAGTCATCGTAATATTCTTTTCTTTCCTGATAAAATTCCCAACGAAATCCGATTTCTTTCTATCCGTGTTGGTAAAAGGCGCATTAGTAAAAGACAGATAAAAACGATGTTGCCGATAAAAAAGAATATGTTCAAATATTTTATCACAGCTTCCTTTGTTTATGCAAGTATTTCTAGTTGTCAATAATAGGATTGGAGAAAATAGTTTTAAATAATTAAAGAAAAGTTAGCAAAAATCAGTAAATATTTTACTAAGATAAACAATTATAAAAATATTCCCTAGTCTCCGATATATAATGCAAAATGGGTCTATAATTATAGGTCCATTTAATAGATTTCAACATTTACTGCTCGCAGGTAGGCTGTATTATAGTATAATACAGCCTACGTGCGAACAGTAAAGGTTGAAAGTTTTGATACTACACTTTGTATTGGCACTGCGGCTTCAGCTTTAACCTGAAACCAAACGTTTCTAGGGCGCAACTCATTTTTCAATAACTAGAATAATATTCTTTGACTCACTTTTTTCTCAACTTTATATTGGGTCGGCGTTCCTGATAATTAATCATTCCCATAACGTGAGGTACAAGTAATGTGAAGAATCGTTTGTTAGCCAGTCGCAGATTTATAGAGCACAAAAATGTAAGCTGACAATACAAACTTTTTAGATATATTTTTACACTGCAAAGATTGGACGGGCTTGAAATATGTCATATTTATGTTTCTTATAACCAAACTTTATATTAGTAAAATTTCAGAGTATGAGAGGGAAAGAAGACGAGAGAGAAAAAAATGAGAGAAAGAACATGAGAGAGAAAGACATTGTAAAATGGGTTTCTGTGATCATTCTCAATTCAAATTGGATATATCATAGTTAATGTAAGTTAAGCGTTACTTGATCAATGACGAGGTATAGTGCATTTTAAATTTTAATATACCTACTTAACTTCATTTCGCGAGGAAAGTTCTGTGCAAAGACTTCTGCGGATTTTTAACTGGTTAATTTATTATTTTAATACGACTCGAGGCACCGTCTGCAAATATAAGTTGTGAAAACACCTTGACATGATTTTGCAATATTGCATGCTTGTAAAATTAGTTAAGTAGACAAATAATAACTATATTACATATGTAGATGTAGAAATATAAAAAGACATGGCATCCCCCGTCTATTTGCACATACAAACATTCTAACTAATTTGTGATACAATTTGTATTCGTATGTTTTAGTATATTGTATTTGTATTGTATTGGTAGAATTTTGGAACGTTTTATAAATTGGCGTTACATTTTTTACTGTAATGACCTGTTTTCGATTTTGTGTTCGAATGAAAATATATTAGGAAAAGTTGCCATTCTGTCAAATTTATTAAGAGGGTTTTTGGGGAGGGGGTGGAGTGGAGGAAAAAATTCCAACTATGCAAATATGAAAACCCAAACCTCCAGATTTTTTTTAAACATCTATAATTAAAAACCTTTTTTGTCCGAACTTAACTGTCGTCCTTATTTTATATAAATGATCAATTTTTTTACCTTCGGCGATATCAAACTGTCAACCTTTTCGACAAATTCTCTCAAAATTAAACTGACGACGTTTTTTATCCAATGACCAAACTCGTGCGCTAATAAAATTAGCCAACTCTAGCGCCTTGAGGGTGGGCGCTCCCCTCCCCCTATCTGCCCTAGATTTTCGGGAAAATATTTTTGAAAAACTGCTTTTCGAAAAATTTTCGTAAATCTTTTCTTGTTTTCAAAAAAGTTAATTCTGACCAAGCTAGTACGGGTTGCTAATTTATTTATTAATATATTTGACAGATTGGCGCTATGTATTATTACAGAATTGCATGAAACAACTTAGATGTCAATTTTTGAAGAGACCATAGATTTAAAGTAAGTACACTAAGTACACCTTGCTCAAAAGTTACTTAATACACTTTACCGTACTTAGACTATGTTTACAGTGCAATTTGCAAGTCAGGTGAATCAGTTTTTATAAATAAATAAAAAGTTTGTTTCAAGACCGAGTCCAGTCCTAGTGGGACTAGATTTCGATCAGAAATATAGTGGTCCAGATGAATGATACACTCTTGACGGCGCATGTAACTGACTGGTTGTTTCTGAGGGTTAGAAACTGTCATGGATTGCTTGGACTGGCTTGATAACTCATGAGTGACGAATTGCACAGTATCTTTTAGCGTTACACTATACAATTGAGATTAGTCACAAGAATTTCTTATTATTTTGAAATTTTTTTCTTTATTTTGATAACTGATAATAATGTAGATTTGTTTTTTGGTAGGTATATTGTTTTTATAAAGTAGGCATCAACTTAGTAATAATGTTAAAGCTTTTCAGGAATAAGTTGTGATTTGGCAACATCACAGTAACGATGAAATAGTAGTTTTTATTAAATGTATCGGTCATTCACGTTTGCTAAGAAGGGTCTAATTTGACAATTCAGGGTTTAAATTGACATTTGTAAGAATTAGTTGTTACTTACTTATGAACGCCGCATCGCCTCCGCATCGCCTTGGTACACGTGGTGTCGCATCGGATCACCTTATCCAATGTACAGGGTGTTCAATTTTCGACATTTTTGCAGAGTATCTTGGTTATCTTTAAAGATGGAGAGCTGCGGTTTTGGTTTTCGCAGTACTGTGCCACTTTTTCGTGAAACATATGATGCTACAAACAGAATTTTCATGGCCCCCTTCGTTTCGGAGATTCAGGGCGATTTTGATAATGTATCATTTTCAAGCACCCCTCGCATCTCAGTTACCTTTTAACTTATCGGTAAGGTAAAAACTGATAATTATATAGTTTTTTGCGAAAAATCCAGTGGCGTAGTCAATTTTTTTCTAGCAGGAACGAATTTGAAGATAAAAACCAAAGTTGCATTTTTTAAATGGAACACCTTGTATATGTTGTTTTCGTTCGATTGCCTTTTTCATAAGCTTTTAAAAAATATATAACTGTTGTATATATCTTTTGGAATAACTTTCGCATTTTACAATTTAAAAAAAAGTATAATATTTCATAGTAGGCCGTGATATAATGATTTGACACAAATAAATAGAGACATCTAACATTGAGGTTTATTTTTAAAATTTTAAATTCCAATAACATATCTGAATCAAACTTTAAATTCAAAAATTCACTGTTCGAAACAAATTTAGATAAAACAGGATGTTTTTTAGTAAATTTAAAATGTAAATGTAAAAAATCTTTGTTTATATTTTATAAATCACAAAAGTTGCTCAAAATTATTACAGTTTTTTCTAACACAAAACCCGCACATTTTACTTATTCGTCGTATGGCATTTAAAAGTATGATCGATCGTGCCTGCAAATTTTGAAATTTGAGTATAGTGGCTTCACGCAGTTCTTCTATAGTGCGATGTCGAGACTTTAGTTTGTAAGTAACCCCACAAAAAAAGTCAAGGACGGAAAGATCGGGTGATCGTGGTGACCAACTTACAGGTCCGTTGATTGCCATCCATTTTTCAGGAACATTATTTTCTAAAAAGGGGCGTATTATTATGGCATTATGGGCATGTTAAAAATATATACGGCCAGATTCTCCAATGCTAGTCCTGTCTAATTTGACAACCAAAAGTTTTAAATTAACAAGTGTAAGAATAAGACAACTAAGTTTTTTACTATGAATTTGTTTCTGAGCTTTTTCGCAAATTTGTAAAGAAAGGGGCAATTTTAGTACGTACTTTCCACAATAATAGAGCTAAAGTCATTCTAGCGACCCGCTCCAAGATGGAAATCAGTTAAAAAGCAAGCAAATCGCCGAAATATCAGAATATTTCATAAGTTTTTAATGGCGATTTATTAACAATGACAGGACAAAAACCTCTCAAAACATAACTGGTCAACTAGAAGATCTCAATTTAAACCAGTACTAAATCTTGAACCTTCTTAGTGAATCTGAACGATATTGTTTAAGTAAACCAAGGGAACACCATCTAGCAATTCAGGTACAACATCTTGCAATATACCCAGGTAACGATGTGCTGAAAGGCTTCCCTTATAAATTTTAGAAGTTAGTTGCCTCCCCAAAATAAAGCAAGCAACACTGAAACCGAATCTTCCCGGCTGCTCCTGCTCAAAGTAAAGATGATGGTTTTCTTGATACCAATGTCTGGTATTGTGTCTGTTTGAAAATACCAGAGCTTGTGAAATACGCCTCATCGGACCATATCACAAACCTTCCAAAATTCACTTTGGCTTGAGTTTGCTGCAAAAACCAATTGCAAAAAATAAGACGACGTTCAGCATCCCCAGGATGTAAATGCTGAACGATTTTGACTTTATATGGTCTAAATTTATATTTGTGTAATATAGTTTGTGATCGAGCAATGTTCACTCCAACTTCTTTCTCAATAGCTCTACACAAAGTAGAAGGAGTTGCTTCTACACAGCCTAAAACGTTAACCTCGTTCATTTCTCGATTTTCCTTAGGTATATAGGATTTTGGTCTTGGCTGCATAAACCCATAAACGCATCACAATTAACTAAATTTTATTTAACTTTAGAAAGTATAGCAGAAAAAGGTTGCCTTCTGTCTGGATATTTAGAATGAATATAGAAAAAAAGCCAAAGATAAATTTATAATGGATATAAAATCGTACTGCTGTTAAACTATAGTTCGGCGGCATCATGCGAATTTTCATTCGATTCAATATAGCAAACTAACAAATCATACTTTTCAAAATTCTGATAAACTAAAATTTTAGCCATTTTTTTAAACGAAAAACACAGTAATAAGTAATTAGTAGAGGTTTGCTTGGGTTTTGAGAACAATAATTTTTTTAAATGATCTCTTACAAATTTGACAGCCATGAAAGGATACTATTATGTTCATTTGTGTCAAATCATTATATCATGGGCCTACTATAAAATAATATATCCTTTTTTTAATTGTAAAATTCGGAAGTTATTCCAAAAGATATATATATATATATATATATATATATATATATATATATATATATATATATATATATATATATATACCAACAATAATTATGTCCCATTTTAAAAATGCAACTTTGGTTTTTATCTTCAAATTCGATCCTTCTAAAAAAAATTGACGACGCCAGTGGATTTTTTACCTTACCGATAACATAAAAGGCTTAACATACAGGGCAAAATCACCCTGTATCTCCGAAACGAAGGAGGCTATGAAAATTCTGTTTTTAGCGTCATACGTTTCACGAAAAAGTAACACAGTGTTGCGAAAACCAAAGCTCTCTATCTTTAAAGATAACCGAGATACGCTGCAAAAGTGTCGAAAACTGGACATCCTGTACAGGCGTTATCGGAAATATAGAGGCGAAGCGATCGGTGCCGTGTTGGTAAATGAGCGACAATTTTCAGACAAGTTTTGTTCTATTTCTTTCCGAGGTTTTTCGCCGCAGATTTATAAAGAACAGGACAATTTAAGATACATATCTACTATTTATCATAAAAATTGCAGAATATATAAATTAGAGATGTCAAACTATCGATAGCGGCTATCGATAATATCGATAGTTGTACAAAAACTATCGCTATGGAACTATCGATAGTTTGTATTTAACTATCGATAGTGGCAACTGACAACATCGGCAACATCTCATCTATCTACAGGGAAACTGGGAATTCCCATATTATTGATTGTTATTTATGCTCTTCTGCAGTTTCATTTGTTTTGTACTGTACTTCGTGTCGTCGCATCGCGTTTTGCTGTTCACTGGTACAGACTACTAGCGATGGGTCGTTCGCGAACGAGTCGTTCAATTTAAACCACTCTTTTCAAAGAGTCGCGAATGAGCCGCTCCCATCAACTGAACGATACGTTCACCGCTCGTTAAAATATCTGGCTCGCTCTCGTCCGTTCGTAGAAATTCCACTCCGCGCTTTCGCGAGTTTCAGACAACTCGGAGAGCGTCAGCCGCGAGAGCGCGAGCCGGGAGAGCCGGGCCGGGAGCGGCTCAGTCAGTCGGAGTCGTATAATAGAACGAGAGTGGTGGAGCATCTAGCGGCCTATAATAATACATTACCCAGTTTGTACGTCTTTCGTATTACTATTATTTTACGATTAACGATTAATTACTTTGCCGGAATACTGCAACAACGTTTTTTAACGGCGTATACTGCGGGTAGTTTATAACTTTGAAATCCATATTACATAATCATTATCCAATCGACAATAAAACCATTTTTGTTAATATGTATTTACTTTTATTTTGAACACTTAACAAATAAAAATTTTAATCATTCCAATATTTTAATTAATTTTATTTAATTTATTTATGTATGTATATTATTTTTCTTTGAAGCCGTCATGCCACAATCAGGCAGCGGGCCGTCGGCAGTCGTAAATGTGTAATTCACATCCGCGTTTTATGCTCTCTTTTATACACATGAACAAGTGCAGGTCCGCGATTCTGTAATTCGCAACTCGGCAGCCCTCGTTCAATCGAACGACTCCTTGCGAACGACTTTTCCAAGTGAGCTGAACGAGTGAGCGGGCTCTCTTGAAAATGAACGAATGACCCATCGCTACAGACTACCACATACGGTTCGTTTAGTTCATTCGTAGCCAGTATCTGGAGTCAAGAGTGCTGCCCATTAATACTAATCCACTTGAATTTTGGAATACTCAATCGCAAAGCAACCCTGTGTTGGCCGACTTGGCAAAAAAAATCCTGTGCGTACCAGCGACGTCTGTTCCGTCAGAACGAATTTTCTCCAAGGCAGGTCAAATTATAAGTGACCGGCGATCAAACTTAAAATCAAAACAGGCTAATCAGTTGATATTTTTAAGCCAAAATAAGTGATTAACATAAAAGTATGTTTATTATTAAGCGGATAGGTTTTTACTTTTATTTTCGTACATGTATTTGATTTTTATACGTAAAATTTCTAATATTTGTTCCTAAAGACATTTTGGTTTTTCGTTACGTTTTTATTTTTTATAACCAGAGTTTAACTTGTTATATGTTATTTTAAACTATTTTTCAAGGTGTTATTTCTATTCTATATAGAAGGGTTACAAAAACTGTTTTTTTTTTTGTTGTTTTGTAGGGAAAGTGTTGGTTTAGTGTTTTTTTGTGTGTTAGAAATTACTGTTTTTTTTATTTATTTTTCAAAATCAAGGTTTTTATTTTTTGGTACTTTTTTTTTTCACTATCGATAATACTATCGATAGTATCGATAGTTTGGCCAAATCACTATCGATATATCGAACGCCACCACTATCGATAGTTTGACATCTCTAATATAAATAATGAAATTTTGCAGATTCATATATAATGCTGAATACAATAATTGATGACATTTTGGAGCCCAACGAGATATACAAAGTCCTTAAAATCCTTATAGTGGGTATAATCACCTTCGGATTTTACACACTCAGCAGTGGCTCTGGGCATGCTTCTGAATAATCGAAGTCCTTTTGAGGCAGTGTATCCCAGACAACTTAAATTCCATTCCTCAACTCTGCTAAAGTACATGATAGGCAATCTGCTGTCTTCTCTGTACCACATCCTATACGTGTTCTGTTGGCAAACTATCAGAAGAGCTTAGAAGGTCAAGAAAGCACATTATTAACATTACGTTGTTCTAGATGAGCCATAGTTACACGAGCGATATGTGACCATGCATTATCCTGCTGGGAAAGGGGGGCGTTTCCAATAGGTTGGATGTAGGGTATAGCTACTGGTTCTAACATTTAAATAATATGTAACGCACGACCGTCATTGATTTATTAATGAAAAGTAATGGAAACCTTATAGCAGTACATATGGCTCTCTATATTATGTCACCGACAGTGCGACCGACATGTGGCTCGACTAAAAATGAAAAATTTCTCGTTCTCCATGAAGCCTTCTGACCCATTGCTATCCATCATGTGTTCCTAAACAGAATCGGGATTCGTCGCAGACTACCCAGTTCTATTCTTGGTCCTAGTAAAGTCGTTCGTGACATCCGAAAAGTTCCCCACCACCCTCCTTTGGACCCGAAGACCCCCTTAGCACCAGCACTATGGCCCCAGATCTCGATGGCATAGCTGAGTGCAGTGGCAGTGGCAGAATGCCTGCATTAAGGTGGACTGGGAGACATTCAAAGAGGCTTCGCAGAAGAAAGGTAGCGGACCTTAGCTAGTATGGGCAATCCAGTGCAGTCCGGCATTCAGATGGACCCCCAGGAACTTTACACTATATTCTTCAACCCTCTAGGAAGGAAACGTAACTGAAAAAGCAATTGAACATCGAATAAGCGAGTTTTAAAGTAACATACAATTTTTCAGAGGGCTCGCCATATTCTTTTTTTGTTTTTTAAATTCTACTCGCTAAGAGCTCTATTTTATGTTGAGTTACCTACACCGATGTTCGACTGTTTTTCTATAATTTTAAAAAATAAAACGAAACTAAAGCATTCCTCCATACCCCTCGTATATGAGTTAATTCAAATCGTATAGGGTTTCTATGGAAACATCGACACTCTTTAGTTAAGTGCCAGGTGCTCTAACCAGGTGCTTCAGTCATCCAAAGAAATACATTTATTAGAATTTATTATGGGCATCGCCTCAGTCAGCAAGAAAAGGTTGATATATTTTACAATATTTTTGATATTGATAACTAAAATCCATGGATTAATAAAAAAGTAAGATGAATATTTACTTCAACATATGTTTAAAGTGACCCTCCAATTTGTTCATTGCAACTGTGATAACGTGTCTTTAAATGGCGACTCCTTCGGGTGTGTTTTAATAAAATTTATTTGTTCCACAATTTTCCGCCTTAGTTCTTTTACAGTGTTAAATATGTTCTGGTTATGCATTCGATATTTGAGCCATCCCCAGAAAGACCTGTCCATCAATGTGAGATCAGGACTATCGAATTGAACCATTTTTACCAATCCAAGTCTGATACTTTTGATTTGAAAACTGTGTCACATTTGGCTGTTGTGTGCATGGGCACCATCGGTTGAGGATATTAAGCGGTAACTCATCTAAAAAGTACTCTATTTCTCCAGTGAGAAAGTGATATCTATCACCAGTTGGGCCACCTTCGTAAAAAAGGCCCTAATACCCTGTCACCAATAACGCCACACCAAACACTGAAATCTTTCCATCCTGAAGTTTTGATGGTCTTTACAACACGAGGGTTTTCTTGACCCCAATAATGGATATTATTATATGTGTTTAAAACTTTGATAAATAATTACCTCGTGCGATAAAAAATATTTCTAATATAAAAACTCTTAAGAGAGAATTAAAACAGTTGTTAATTGCCGACTTTTTAGAGCATATTTTCTAAGACTTTTTTGGTGGACGTCATTTTTTTATTTTATTTTGTAATGGATGATTTGAAATAAAGAAATATTATTATTATTATTATTATTATTATTATTATTATTATTATTAGTATATCTATTATAGACACTGTTTGTAGCAAAGCATGCCTCATCTGTCCGTATTATCCTGTCAAAAAAAGTGTCATCCCTGTTTAGCCTAGCATTACAAAATTCCAGTCTGCGTTTATTTTCTACAGAAAGCCGTTGAACTTTACGGAACTTATAAGGTTTATATTTGTACTTTTTTAGAGTACTTTGGACTTTGTAAAGTGTAGTGTTTAATGCACCGATATATACTTTGTCGGGTTTTCATTAAAATAATGAAGAATATCTAGCTGAATGTGTTCGTCAGGCTGGCGTGCTCCCCGTTTTTTCTTTCGCAATCATGAGAATTTAGTATTTTCCTGTAGGTCCTTACAAAGGTGTTTAGGCTTGTATCTTGCCAGTTCTCATAGTCTTGTAAGTATATAATATCCTTGCTGCCATCTTATTTTAATTGCATTTAATATACCTATATGTAAATTTATCAATCTTTTCTAGCTGACTGTAGCCAATAATAAATAAACTAATAATAAACTCTCTTTCTTTAAATGACTGAAGTACCTGGTTAGAGCACCTGACAAGATTGGAGATATTTACATAGAAACCCTATACGACTAGCATTAACTCATATACGAGGGATATGAAGGGTTGCTTAAGTTTCGTTTTATTTTTTAAAATATAGGACCACAGTCGAACATTGGTGTAGGTAGCTTAACGTAGAAGCTCTAAGCGAGTAAAATTTAAAAAAAAAACAAAAAAAATTATTCTGCGAGCCCTCTGAAAAATATGATGTTTGTTTAAAGCTCGCTTATTTGATGTTCAATTGTTTTTCAGTTACGTTTCCTGATGGTTCTTGTACGAATCTAAAGTTTTTCTTATTTAAACATTTAAACATCTCTTTAAATAAAAAAGGTATTTATTGGTCCAACTATAATAAATAACCCTGTACTACTGCTAGACATAAAGATGTAGATATACCAGTTGTGGTTGAAATGGATATGTCGTAGGCAGAATGCAAATTTAGGCTTTTTATAAACTTCCTAGGCATTTTACAAAACGCCGGCAAAACGCGAGCATAAAATGCATTTTTCGTTATGACTAACACCAATTCAGGCAATTGATAAAATGCCGGCAAAACAAGAACAGAGGAATGTATATCACGTTGTGACTGATTCTATTTAGGCATTTTACAATTTGCCAAAAGCCGTGCCATCAAAACTTGAAAATAAAATGGAAAATACTATTAAGTATTGAGAACAATATTTTCTGTCACCTAAGTTTAGTTTTGTCACTAATCTGCCATACCCTAATTATACCGACTTAGAAAAGATTTTTATGCGAACGGTGGATCGGAGGGCACCCTAAGGTCGGAACAGGGTTAGCACCTGGTTAGGGGCCCTGACAAGTCTCTTTCCTCGCAGGCGAAGAGGGATCGGTGCGCCAGGGTGTTGGTTGGGGTCCTCTTCGGCTATGTTGATTTGCACGTCTTCGCGTGCAAAAGTCGACTAGTTTAATATTCACGTTTTGACGGCACCGTTTTTGGCAAATTGTAAAATGCCTAAAAATAATCGGTCACAACGTGATATACATTCCTCTGTTCTTGTTTTGCCGGCATTTTATCAATTGCCCGAATTGGTGTTAGTCATAACGAAAAATGCATTTTATGCTCGCGTTTAAAATGCCTAGGAAGTTTATAAAAAGCCTCAATTTGCATTCTGCCTACGACAGATACATTATTTCTAGGTGTTGCAATTTTTATGATAAGTAGTTTATTTTTCACAAGAATAGAGCTTAATTCATTTTTTCAAAAAGTTTCAAAATGAAAATCATTCAGAAATTAGTGAAATAGCTGAAATATTACAATATCTCATAAGTTTCTAATGATGAGTTTTCCTGTAACAATGATGAAACAAAATCTTGTCAGAAACTGAACAACTAGTTACAGCGGTTCTCAAACTTTTTTCGCGTACTGTGGATCACTCGCGTACCACTGAACTTTAAAAAATCTTTATCTACAACCGTGCGGTACGTAGTACTTTACTACACTGATTTCAGTGCGGTAAAGTACTACTAATTAACTGCGGTATTTACTAAACGAAAGGTGAGTTTTTAAATTTACGCAAATGCGGCAAGCATTTGCTGTGTTTAGTGAAATTCGGCAAATGTCTATGTTATTCGCACATGAGCACACTAACGTCTGCCCACTTGCGTACCATCTTTGGGAGCTTTGCTTATCACCAGCGGTGCGCGTACCACAGTTTGAGTACCGCTAAACTAGACGGTCTAAATTTAAGCCAGTGATGACAGCTGATGCCTACTTTTGTTATTAATTTACTTTTTTACTAACGTTACCCCGAGGTAATAAAGGGCACCAAATTTTTTTGTGTTTTTAGGATAAAAGTTTTTAGGGAAATGTTGTACAAAGTAAAATAATTTTTATAAATATTTAGAGAAATTATAAACTTTTGCTCAAATTCTACTATATCTTCGAACAGCACAATACCATTCATTATAATAATTAGTACCTATGTGTACGTCAATTCCTTATAGGTAGAAGTATCTATAATACTTAATATTTAAGGATTTAGGAAAATATTTATTGAGATATGTATTAATATTTTGAATGTGATACCTAAGAAATTATTTATAGACTTGCAATAAAGCGTCAGTGTTATTATTTGTTTCAATAAAATTATTTAAAATAGTTTTCTGTGGGTTTTCATTTAAATTTCTTGTTTTGCACAAATAATATCAAATTAATGTTTATTTTTTGTCAGCCACTTTATTTGGCATCGATACAAAATTAAGTGTATTGGTAAGATTAGCTGATCTTAAATCCTTAATTTTTTTCAGAGACGCCGGTTCTTGCCAAATACGAGGGATGTATCTAGCATGTACAACAAGTGAGAAAAATGATGTATTTCTCCCGAGCGCAGAAGTTTGTTGGCACGAGCCGAAGGCGAGTGCCGCAAATCAAGCGAGTGAGAAATATGTCGTTTTCTCACGTGTCGTACATAGTACTTTTTCTACTGATGCGTTGTTTTTACGTGTTAATATTTAACACATCTGAACTGTTTTAGTATAAAAATCAACAATAAAAACTATTCCCGTTTGGCAAGTTGACAGCAATAATAATTGTGCAGTCTTTTGGTTGTGTTGTTATGGAAACGTCAGTAAATGTTTTTATCGCCTAAGTAGATATTGCGCGCTACTCGTCGGCGCGGCGTTGCGTTGTCAACATGGAAAACGTGCCGTATTAATTTGATATGTAACAATTCATGGCTGATTTGGGTTATCATAATAACAGTGAGAAATTATTTCTCACTATAATGGCGGATATTTCCCACTGCCTGAGAAATTCTCCGTTTTGAACATATGGAAGCGATGAGAGAAGTGGAACATTTTATAGCATCCGTAGAAAAATTATTTTTCTACGTAATCACCGTGCACTTGCACTTATTCCACCTATGACCTAACATAGAAACACCTTTTTTAAAAAATTTGATTACAGAAGAATTCTTGAACTGCTGTCATAACGTCATGATCGCTGTCAAATTTGGTTCCTCGCGGACTGTCTTTTAGCTTTGGACATAAATAAAAATATCTAGGGGCTAGGTCGGGTGAATACTGAATACGGTGGATGCGTCATCAGTTCGAAACCTGCATCGTGAATTACGTTCAAGGAAACAAATGAAGGGAATCAAATGAGACAACTTTCCTCTCCTTTTTTTCTTTAATGCAGTCAGACGAATAAATCATATTTATTCGTGTGATGCAGTCTTGAAGTTTATTGACTAATGTTGCATAATACTGACACGTGATTGTGTGGCCATCGTTCCAGGTACCCAATCAATCAGTATAATTCGTCCAGCATCCCAGAAAACTGTACCCATAATCTTGCCCGCTAGCTCTGAAGGTTAGACCCGAAATTTGCGAGGTGGTGGAGGTTCTCGGGGTAACCATCTTGCAGACATCTTATGGAGTCCCAAATAGTCGTTGATTATTGTTTCAATCATAATTGTACCATTTGAAATGCCTGTTATCTCTGCTAAACGCCTACAAGTTAACCGACGATCTTGTGTAATCAAGTCACACATGATCAACATTTTCTTGAGTGCACACAGTTTGCGGCCGACAAGCACCTTTCGCATGTTCGCAAGTTCTATCACAGCGAAATTCCCGCGACTAATTCTTTACTACTTGATATGAAGGAGCGTCATCCCCAAGTTCGCTAACCATATCTTCATGAATTTGTGTTGGCGTTGGACCTTTGTTCTACAGATATTTATTAATAACAGCATGAATTTCGTTTCTCTCCATTTTTCGAAATCTTTGCACAACTTCTATTTTTACTTTATATAAGTAAGATAAGTAAGTTGTTAACAAATAAAGATACAAAAACCAGTTCTGACAGTTCGTTTGATAGATAAATATTAAAAATGGTGTGCTGTTATGGCAACTTTTTTTTCAACGCCTACTAGGGGAGACCGGGGCTGGGCGGCGCACTTTTGACATTTGTATTCTTGCTGGTCTTATTGAACTCAGGCTTATTTCAAAAATGAAGAAGTTAGCAGGTATAGTGTAGGCTACAATAAGCATTTTTTAAAGCTTTATTTAAATCATAGTAAAAATATTTAAAATTGCATCTATGTCGCGTGCGCCTACTTACCACATAGGCGGGACAGGTTGACGAAACAAGGGGTAGGTTGGCTAACGATGGGTGTGTACCTATGTTTTTTTATTTACACAATCAAAATTTTCATTGACCTTGCTATCATTTGGTCCAAAATCACCTTCATCTGTTTTATTTTTATCAGCATTCATCCAACTTTCTATTACCCTTGCATCCATAACCTGTTCTACAGTTTGCGGTCCTGCTAGAAACTCATGTTCCTGAAAAATATCTATTGAAAGGGCTAATGTCGCTTACTCTAAACCCAGCGAACTGCAGCCACTGGCCAAGCTGCTTCTACAGTTCCTGGGATATAGGTAGGTATAGTCATACTCTTTCCAGGGTTGTTAGTCGTCCAGGCATCGGAAGCATTGTTAACATATTTTTTAGTGGCCCAAAAACCCCTCTACCTAGGGATTGTAATTTACGAGATGTGTGAGGCAGTGAGGTTAGGAGAGTTACGCCATTTTCTCTGCAGAGATTTAGACGAGCGATGGCAGATGTGAAGCATGGTTGTTTAAGAGTAATAGCACTTACCTTTGAACATTTTGTGTACCTAATGAAATGGTGAAGAAATTGCACAAAATATTCATCTTTTATTCAGTCCGATGGATTAGCGGCTCCTGTACTGCCTACAGGGCCCCCATTTAGGAAATATTGTCAAAAATTGACCCTTGGAAAAATAAAAAATGGCGGAATGCTATTTATTTAAGACTTCCTAGCAACAATTTTATCAGGTTTATGAGTAGTCGTTATTCCTGTTTCGTCCATATTTCAGCAGTCCTCAGGACTAATGCCAATGTCAATATCTTTTAAGCACTGTTTTCAAATTATCAAAAAATGCTGCTACAGTGGCTTTATTAAAGTTAATGCATGTTACCGAACTGGTGGCCTCGGAAGATCGAAGTGACAATATTGATTTTCCCTTTATAAATGATGAAAACCAGTCTGGACCAGCTAATTTGTTTACATTCCAGTTTCTTGGATAATCCAGATTTCAATGGTTATCATATTCGTAGGCAAGCTTGCGTACCTGTACAGCAGACAAGCCGTTGTAAATATCTGAAGATTTTTTAATATATTCTAATGCGTGCTCCTGTTCGGGCGTAAACATTTGTCTGTTAGGAATATAACCCACAGTTGTTATGACACTAAGATTATCCTCTTGAATGTCAGCCAAATTTACTTTTAATCAAAACCTTACAGGGTTCAAGACAAGATTCCAAAACCTTTTGAAACACTTCTTCTTGATCGGCTGTTGTACTGCTTACTCTTTTTATGCGGAACTTCTGAACCACCCTATAGGTATAGGTATGGCGCATTAAGAGTCAGTACGGCAGAACATTTCAATGAAGCGGTGGCAACGCTATAGCCCTTCCTTTCTTTTTCTTATCCGCATGAGGGAAACATGTCAAGGTCATGTTTGTTTTGGGAGGAGCGCACAGTGCGTCGTCCAATGGACACAAATCAAATTTCGACTTGAACAGTATAGGAAAATTAACTAGCTACATCTAAAGAGTAATAATCAGTAGGTATACTTAAAATCGTTAATTACTATACTGGTACTACTGGTAGGTCAGCGCGCTTACTACAACGACTGAGCAAAGAAGCGTCGGGTAATTAATAAGTTGTCGAGACATATTCAGACGTACTTTTACATCAGACCGTAATTCAATTACTGACTTAACTGTGTCTTTTTTTTTAATTATTTTGGTGGTGAATATATTCTGCTAGGTATGTACTTTTATATTAATTGCCTGAAAGCTTCAAAAGCGTTAACATAAAGTCTAAAATTAATGTCTTAAAAAAGATCTAATTTTTTTTTTAAATCAGTATTTTCAGCTTGTGTTAGACTTTTCTTAAAATGCTCCAAAAACCTCCTTGTAAATTCATTATTTTGTTATATCTTATACCTTCCTCTAAATGGCTGTATATAGTTTATACTGCTACGAACTGCTCAAGGTAATTTTTTGTATTTTAGTATCAAGCATGTCAATCAAGAACAGCGATCTTGTTGATTTATGGATTTCGAGTAAAAAATCTTCAAGAAAAGCTGAAATTTTAAAGACAATTTTAAGTTTTCTTACATTTCCTGACACCTCCGAAGATGTTAAGAAAAAATGTGATATAGTTGCCAATTTTTTCTGTCTAAACATGGACAAAAAATGGCAAAAATCTTCACGCTTACTTGACCGCTTTATGCAAAATCACAAAGAATGGCTTAAAGCTGAAACCTTGTTGGATTCCTTAAGGTCGTATATTCATTTAGAAGACCTTAGAACATCCTGTTCCTGGACCAAGACGTGGTCGTCCTCGGGTACCTTTCGGAAAGGGTAGTTTAAAAACTAAAAAAGGCGCGTGGAAGGCTTGTTTCTCAAACATAGTTTGGAAGCTTTTGCTACCCAAGAATCGGCACGTCTTTCGGGTGATCTACCTACTCGTATAGGTCAATTAGCCGAAGATGCTTCAGAGGCAAGGCATAAAGAAATACGCAAATTTCGTCTATCTCATAAAAGAAAATATTCAGGAGTCAATACGAATAAAAATTTAATTACTTTACTTTTAATTACATCTGACCCGTTTATATTATCTTCAAGAAATATTACTTTTACTCACTCCGAAGCACTCTGTATCACCGAATACTATATAATACAGTCGCCAGCTCTGGAGGCTAGCAACTATTCAGCAGACTCACTTTCGACCCTGTCAAATATTAGTGGTGACGAGGCAGAA